>JASAUF010000012.1:0-534250 GCA_030180095.1 Magnolia changhungtana
AGGAGCACTATTAATTGTTGCATCCACGGAAATATTTCTTATTATGCATTGGATTTTTGGTAGAGATTAAAAATATAACCAACAATTTATATAAAAACAAGGAGCTCTCAAGTTCAGACGGCTGGACCACAAGTTATGTCCGCCCAGTGGACATATAACTTCCAATCCGATAAGTTCCAATAATTTCATGTAACATCCAAACCTTCCAATAAATTTCGTCCCACCGTGAGAATCTCTTGTTGCAAAAAATAAAAAATAAAAATCCCCATATAATCATCTTGTGGACTCTACCCTAGAAATCAATTTATAGCAACTGATAAATAGCAACATGCAGTGGTGCAGCACATTGCACCAACGTCGGTACCATGTGGTATGGAAATAGATCTATGAGCCCTGTCATGATGTATGTGTATTTAGATGCCATACATCCATTTTTCTGTCATTATGGGGCATAAGCCCAAAAATTGAGGCAGTTTCAAATCTTGAGTGGACCATGCGACAAAAAAACAATGGTGATTAAATGCCCATAATTAAAAACATTCTTAGGCACATTGTATAATTTAGTTGCTATCTAATTTGTTGATTAGGTTACCTAAACCTAGGTTAAGTGACAAAATAAATAAATTACCGGCCCGATTTAAAACCTCTATAGCCCCTAATATTTGGTAGGTTTTCAATTACCACTCTTCCATATCGTATGGTCCATTGAAATTTGGATCTGCCTCATATTTACGCTCATGCCTTATAATGAGCTCAGAAATGGATGAACTGCATGGATAAAACACTTGTTGATAACAAATGTCTTAAATATGTTTTGGGGGGCTTAATGACATCCAACTCGATGACATTGAAGCCACTCGATACCATCGAGTATTTTCGGGATTTTTACTCTTGATCGCTAGACATATTTTATCATTTTTCGATGACATCGAAGGTAGTTCGATGTCATTGAAAGTTCTACGCAGATTTTCTACGAAAACATAGATTTTGCGATTTTCGTTACCTATTCCATTTTGGCTTCATATCATTGGAAGTCACAAGATAAGAAGCGTTTTGAAACCGATGTTAGGAACTTCTTATAAGATGATCCGTATTTATATAAATATGGGACTGGTTAGATTTTTAGACGTTGTGTCCCAGAGGATGAAGTTCAGAGTGTTATTTCCTTTTACCACATGGAAGCATGCGGTGAACATTTGTAGCCCACCATGTTTAAAGACACCCATACTTTTTGTGTTATTTGTGATAGATGTCAAAGATTGGAAAGAGTGTCCCGGCGCAACATGATGCCTTTATCCCTTATTTTACCATTGATTGTTTTTTTTTTTTTTATTGTTGGGGTATTGACTTTATGGGTGCATTTCCGTCTTCTTTTGGATTTCTTTATATATTGGTTAGTTTAGACTATGTTTCCAAGTGAATTGAGGCAGTTCCAAGTAGAACTAATGATAACAAAGTGGTCACATGATTCCTAAAAGGAAAATATGTTTTCTAGATTTGGAACTCCAAAGGCCATCATTAATGATGGCTGGTCTCACTTTTGCAATAGGGCATTTGAGGCTAAGAAATTTGACGTTAAGCATAAAGTGAGCACCCCATACCACTCATAAATGAGTGGGTAAGCTGAGATTTCTAATCAGGAAATCAAACACATTTTGGAGAAAACTATAAGGCTCGATATGAAGGATTGATCCCTCAGACTATTTAACGCTTTATGGGCTTATACGACTGCTTATATGACCCCGATTGGAATGTCCCCATACAAATTGGTGTATGGGAAGGCTTTCCATTTACCTATAGAATTGGAATATAGAGCCTACTGGGCAATAGAGAAATTAAACTTTGATATGGACCAAGCAAGTGGACAAAGGAAAATAGAGTTGAATGAATTGAATGAGCTAAGGAGAGACTCTTATGAAAATTCTAAAATCTACAAAGAGAAGGCCAAAGCTTTTTATAAAAAATAAAAAAAAAACGTCCTAAAGAAGAATTTTGACCATCAGCAAAAGATCTTATTGTACAATTCTCATCTCTAGTTCTTTTCAAAAAAGTTAAGATCAAGATGGACAAACCCCTTCATTGTGAAGAATGTATATACTCATGGGGCTGTTGAAATTGAGAATCCATATAATGGTAATGTGTACAAGGTTAATGGTTAGAGATTAAAGCCTTATAGGGAAAACTTTCATTTGGGAGAGGAGCCCGTCCCTCTTCATGAGCAAGAATATTTAGATTGATGCTCCTAGTCTAACGGAGCATTTGTGTAGGATTTGTATAATATTCAATTTTTTTTAGTGTTACCTAGCGGGCGAGTTCTTCATGCCAGGTATTATCCACCATTTCTTTTATTTTTATTGTTCTCTGCATTACATGTATCATTACATTGCAGACAATGTAGATTTTAGGTTAGGGGGTGTCGATAGTCATCTATGTGAGTTTTTTTTTTTTTTTTTTAAGGTTTTGAGTTTCTTTTTTAGGTTTATGGGAATTAAAAAAAAAATTCAAATAAAATTTTTATATACAAGAATGTGAACATGATATTATGTGAATTCCAAAGGCAAAGTTAATACTTATTCTAGGTTGATAGTAGTCAAAATTCTAATACCTGAAAGTATAGAATTGAGTTCAATTATCTAATCACTATTTTAGAGTGAGTTGTAATTTGATGTATTGAATTCACAATACCCCTAGCCAATTAAGTGAGGAATATGATATGTGAACTAAAATAACAAATTTTAATTCAAACAAGGTTGAATGAACTAGTACCATTGACATATGTTTAAAATAGAGAATATTGAAGAAAAAGTGATGGAAAAAAGAAAATTTTATTATAGTGCATGAATGTAATGACCATAACAATTATGTCAATAATTTGGAGTAAGGATAGCTAAGTATCCATTACTGTTACCATTACAATTACGATACCTTAAGTTATGAAGCAAACCCTATGAAAATCTTCATTTAAGGGTGGTTTGTAATAATGAGGATATATGGTGATGAAAAAAGAAAGGGCATGAAGGAAATGAGATAATTAGAGATTTTATATTATTGGGATGATTGAAAGGAATTAGAATAGAAAACATGCATATTTCTCAAAGTTAGACTAGTGTTACCAAGCACCTAAGTATATTGGATCATAACTATTTTAAATTTTGATTAGGTCTCTGAACTCAAGGATGTAATGGATTAGGAAATTGAGATTCTAAATAGCTTTAAACTTAGGATAAGTGTTGCCTTGTTTAAAAATTCATATGATAAATGGATGCGTAATTGTATAAATTTCTGAGTGTTGAACTATTTTTCATGTTTTTAATGTTTATGAGTAACATTTCTAAAAACCTTCACGAGACTATAACTCGTCCACTACGAGAAAGGTTTAAAGGCTCGTTGCATACACTGTATGCAATTGAGATTACCTGCGAAAGTGGTGTAGTTAGAATTTTTATTTTCGTTTTAATTTTTCTAGAATTAGTTATTATTATCATTTTTATTTTTTTGCGCTTATTTTTCTTGGGACTAGCAAAATGATGGTTGGGGTGTGTGTTGAGACTCAAATATTGCATATTTTTCCTCATCTATATCTTGGTTTTATGAATATTATATTGTTTGATGTTATGTTTTATGCATGTTTGTATTGCAAGGTGAGTTTAAGAGCTTTGATTGAAAAGAATCTTAAAGCATGGATTTGATACTCAAGAATCACTAAGGCAAAAAATGGACTTTTGGAGACTAAGATTGAAGATTTCAAAACTCCAAAAGTCAAGAAAACCAAGTGGAAAAGGAAGGAAGTGCAGAAATTCGCAGGATCTGAACTTAGATGACAACAAAGTTGTCATTAAAGCTAGTCTTCGATAACATCGAAGGAGCTTAGATGACATGGAAGAATTATAAGAAAATCAAGTTTGGTTGCTGGACAAATTGAATACAGTTTTTGATGACATCGAACTAAGTTCAATGACATCGAGGCCTTTCTTAGATGACATCAAAGTCTTTTTGATGTCATCGAAGGATTTACACAGACCCTACATGAAGTGAGAAAATTTGAGACGGTTTCTGGATTTTTCAAACCAATTTGAAGGAGAGAGTTCCCCTCTTATAAATAGGGCTTTCCACGACATTTCTAGGCATCATTTAGAGCATTCAAGGGGAAGATTTAGAGTTTTTAGATCTTTACAAGTTCTTTTTAAATATTTCTTTATTTATTTTCTTGCTTTCTTATTGCTTTTCTATTCTGCAATTTAGTTATATTTTTTCAGTTCCCTCTAGCCCAAGCTAGAAGGGAAGCACATTGGCTTAATAACTTTATAAATTATGATGATTGATTATTTTTAAAGCTGAGATGAATGGTGTATGTATGTTATTAATTATTTAGGTTTAGGTTTTTGATCCTCATATGAGATCCATATTGATGGATAAGCTTAACCTGGATTAGTTAGATTTCTTAGATGAGAGATGTTCTCAACCTGTTATATTTCTTTGACTCATTATCTCATGGATATTGAATGCTTAAAATCGTTGGCGCTTGAGAATATAAATTAATGATGCTAATTCATGATTCTCTAATCTTTTATACCATTTATTAAAAATATTTAAACTGTTTTATTTTTCGATTAGGCTGACCATAGTACTCAGATCCTAATTGTGTTATCAAAGTCATCATGACTTATGAAACAATAACTAATGTGTGGAACTTTGAAGCTTGGGTGTTGTTTTCAAATTAATTAAATTTTATACATTCAAAACCTTCAAAAATCAAATCACCCATTTAGTTTTCATTACTTAGTTTTGCATTTGATTTTTTTCATTCTCATGAATTATCTTCTTATGGGATTGACCCTGTATTCACAGGATATTACTTACAAACTTTTGCACTTGGAGGCAAGCAATCATGGGGCATGAAGTTATTATTTGATCGTTGTTTAATTTCAGCATTTAAAAATTCTAATTTAGATATATTCGAGCATTGTGTATATGGTAAACAATCTATATTATCTTTTAAAACTGAAAAACATGTATATAAGGGAGTGCTTGATTATGTGCAATCTGACGTATGAGGGCCATCACCAGTGGTTTCCATCGGAGGGTCGTTATGGTTTGTTTCATTCATTGACAACTAATCCAAGAAAGTTTAGCTTTACTTCATGAAATGTAAATCTGAAGTTTTCACCATATTTAAATAATAGAAGGCAATAATGGAAAAACAATCAGGGTTAAAAATAATGGTTTTAAGGACTGACAATTATGGAGAATTCGTTTCCACTAAGTTTAATGAATATTAAAAGGATAAAGGGATCATTAGGCATAACACAGTGCGCCACACTCCCAAATAAAACGGTGTGGTTGAACGAATGAATCAGACTCTCTTAAAGAGGGCCTGATGCATGTTAAGTAATGTTGCGTTAGACAAAGAATTATGGACTGAGGCCGTTAACACGGCTTGCTATTTGGTGAACCGGTCTCCTTTTATAACAATTGAATGTAAAATTTCAGAGGAAGTATGGAGTGGTCATAAGTTGGACTACTTAGATTTGCGCATATTTAGTTGTGAGGCTTACTCTCATGTACCGTCAATTGATGAGATAAAGCTAGACCATAAATTCAAAAAGTATATTTTTGTTGGCTATGGTGTTGGTGTGAAAGGTTACTGGTTATTCGACAAGGTCACACATAAGGTCATAACTACCTAAGACGTCAGATTTGACGAAAGCTCCTTATTCTATAAGAATGATCAAGTGGAGGAAGAGGAACCAGAAAGGTTGATCATAGATGTCCAGATTGACACAGATGATACTCAGGTAGATACAGATGCATAGACAGAGATACAAGATTAGGTGGAGTAGCCACCTGTAAGAAGAAATCCACCATGTGATCACAGGTTAACGGCAAGATACAAGGACAACACTAATATTGCATATGCCCTCATTACAGATGAGAGAGACCTGTTAACTATTTAGGAGCCTCTTAATGAGCCTGATGCAGAAAAGTGAAAGACGGATATTGATAATGAGATAGATTCGTTGCACAAAAATCACACATGGGAGCTGATAGAGCTTCTGGTGGGCCGAAAAGTAATCGGATGCAAGTGATTATTCAAAAAGAAACAAGATAGATACAAAATAAGGTTGGTGATGAAAGGTTATGCTTAGAGAGAAAGAATTAACTTCACAGAGATATTCGCACTGGTGGTTAAGCAGGTGTCTATCAGATCCGTGTTGGCACTGGTTGCCCAATACAATCTCGAGCTGAAACAGATGGATGTCAAGACTACATTCCTACATGGAAAGTTGGAAGAGCAGATCTGCGTGAAGCAATCAGAGAGCTACGAAGTTAAAGGGGCAGAGAAAAAAGTTTACAGGTTAATGAGGTCATTATATGGCTTGAAATAGTCGCCTAGACAGTGAATGTGCACCTACTTGTGCCCTGGTTTGTCAAGTTACGTGAATGATGGGTCAGACTGTCTACAAAGCTCGATAGGAAGATTATTTCAAGCGTCTGCCTCAACCGGATGTGTGGAAGCTCGCAATAGGTAAATCATAGCCTCACATCCCATGTCTCAAAACACCAGGTGATTAAAACCCTTAAAATAAGATAGACATCTTAGGATTTTTATGGTGAGAAAACTTTTTCAAAATAAGAAAATCTCTATGTTTTTCTCGCTTTATCGATCTTATCAAAACACCCTCGATATGATCGACCTGCACTGTCGATGTCCTCGATACCTTAACGATACTATCGATAAGAGGACCAAAAATGTCCAGTAACTAAATATTTATCTGGACGAATTTATCGATGTATCGATACACCTATCGATATCATTGATAAAAGCACCAATTATGTCCAGCAACTTCACAACATAACTAGACGAATTATCGATGTATCGATACACATATCGATATCATCAATATTCAAATCTCGAGACCATCGAGAGTGGCTCGATAAAATCGATAGGCAGATTTTTGGCACCCCTGTTTTTTAAAGAAAATCACAAAACTATTCGATAGCATCGATGCTCTTCCGATATGATCTAAATTCAAATATCGATAAAATCGGAGATTCATCGATGATATCGATAGTGGCGCGAGCATTTCTTACAAAGATATTTTAGGTTGTTTTTAACTATGATCGGGGGCCCTTCGATAGAATCGATATTCAAATATTGATGATATCGGCACCAGGTCGATTGCATCGAACTATGACACAAATCGTCCAGCAAGCTTAAAGTCAAATCCATTGGATTTATCGATGCATCGACTCTGATCTTGATATCATCGACATTCAAATTTTCATGATCTCGACGGTTCCCCCGATCATTCATGAAAACCTGAAATATCTCAAAGTCAAGTCTCTCTCATTTTTCATGCATCGATCAATCGATCCTGTAATCGATAAAATCAGAGTTCGAAATCTGATGACATCGACAACTGTTTCGATTCATCGACCAAGTGGCAAGAAATTTGAAAAGCGTATGACATCGAGGCCGAGTCATCAAGCAGACTATCGATGCTATCGAGAGCATACGCTCGATGATATCGAACCTGCTCGATGATATCGAACCTGCTCGATGATATCGAACTCTATCATAAATGTGACCATTTTATATCCGTTGAAGCTTTTTGCATATATATAGAGGACTTGTCTTTTATTGCTGTAAGAGAGAAAAGAGAGAGCTTTTGTGTGTTTCAACTTACATCTTATACCCTAAGCCCTTTCTCTCGAGGGAGTTCATCCTCCAATCCACCCTCACCATTGATATTCAATAGAGTGGATTGGGGAATGAACTTTTCACATTCAAGGATCCTTCAGCTACTACCTTAGTCAAATCATTGAGCTAGATGCCTTGAATGCATAAGATTGGAACTACTCTACTTTCCTTATAGGTAAACCTTTAGAGAGTAGGATTCTATCTTAACCTTGACCTAACCCTAAGTGTAGTCTTGGTATATCTTTTGTGTTGCAGATCAAGGGAGCAGAAGACTCTTCGTCAACAAGGAGGAGGAGGTCTTCGGCATTGTGCTTAACGGTACTCATCAACTTATTTGTAAGTATCTAGAGTCCAAGAGGACACTTATGATCATTCCTTTCTAGGATTAGGTCTTAAGTGGTTCTCACCATTTGAAGCCCTGGTAGGAGGCCTCTGGTGGGAGTGTACACTGTGGGTGCATTGTGTGGACCCTTACTTTGTGGAGATCATAAACATCTAGTTAAGAGTGAACCAGTGAAACTCCAAGGTTAGAGGTGAACTGAGTAGATATCTCCAGGTGCGTTATGTGGACCCTTACTCTATTGAGAGTATAAACACCTGATTAAGAGTAAACTAGTGAAACTCCAGGGTTAGAGGTGAACCGAGTAGAAACCTCCGTGTAAAGGTTGAAGGTGAACCTGATTTAAAATCTTAGGTTTGAGGTGAACCTTGCGAAACCTCTTTAGTGAAATCCGACACACTCAAGGGTTGAGTGCGACAGCCGGGAGTGGAGTAGACTTATCGTCGAACCACTATAAAATGATTATGTTTGTGATTGATTTTCAATATGTGTGATTCATGACAATGCATTCATATTTATATATCTGATTACATCTCACACACATACACAGTCACATCCAACATAGACTAGGTTGCATATTGTTATATCTTGATTAGTTTATGATTGGATCCTCTACCTGGCTTGGAAGCTAGTAGAGTTACGTTTGAGTAATCTTGAAAATTACATACATGATAGGATTAGAGTGATAGGATTTTTAATATAACTCATAAATCTTTAAAAAGTCCTATTTGGCCCCCTCTAGGAGATATTGGCATATTCCGACTTCAACTCACGTGGTCTTCACCACTATTTCAATTGGTATCAGAGTGGGTTTCTCTTTAAGGGCTTCACCGCCTAAAGAGTGAGCTTGACTGAAGATTAGGAATATGGCTAAAGGAGAGGGCTCATCAGTCACTAGGCCTCTAGTATTTGACGGCTCAAATTATGCATACTAGAAGGCTAGGATGCACTACTTTTTGTGATCTTTAGATCATGACGTTTGGGATATAGTTGAAAATGGATATGTGCCACCAACGAACCAAGTTGTATTAGATAGTAGCACAATTATCACAAAACCCAAATCCAAAGAGGTGTGGATGGCATTTAATAAAGATAAACAGACTTCTGAAGCTAAAGCTATGAACGTCATCTACTGTGCCGTGTTCCAGGATATATTTAATCAGATAAGCATGTGTGGGACATCCAAGGAAGCATGAGATTTATTGGAAACAACCCATGAAGGCACAAGTACTGTGAAGTGATCCAAACTACAACTCTTGACTTCACAGTTCGAAAATCTCAGAATGGAAGAGCATGAGACATTTATGAAGTTCTTTACAAAGCTAAATATTATGTGCAACTCTATGGGTGGATTGGGAGAGAAAGTTCCAGTACCTAAAATCTGTAGGAAAATCTTGAAATCTCTACCGAAGCGGTTTAATCCCAAAGTAACAACAATTAAGGAGTGTAGGAATATAGACGAGATAAAAGTAGAAGAACTGGTAGGTTCCCTACAAACTTTTGAACTACACTTCACTCAACCCCTAAAATCCAAAAACACTGTCTTAAAAACTTCAAAGAAAACAATACATGAGGACAGTGAGAGTGAAAAGGAAGATGAAGATGAGGAAGTGGCTTTGTTAGCGCAAAGATTTAAAAATTTCTTTCAAAAGAATCGCGGTCGTCCCTCTAGAGGTAGAAAGGTGGATAACAAACCCTCTGCAGGTAAATTTGGTAAAAAGACCAAAGAACTACAATGCTATGCCTGTCGAGAGTATGGACACCTATCTACCGAATACCCAAACAGAAAAACCAAGGGTAAGGCAATGACCGCCACGTGGGATGATACAGATGAGTCAAATTCAGATTCTAGTGACTCAGAAAGCAATGAAGATTAGAAATTATTAAAAATTCTCATGGTCTCCGCTACTTCGATCATTCCCACAAAATCTGAGAATGAAAAAGAACAACAAGCCACAAAATCATCTCCATCTGATGATGATTACTACACACTATCACATACACTCCACTCATAATTCTGCATATGAATATTGGTATCTTTTTGAATATTCTATGTCTATCTGAGTGTGTGTGATAACTAACTAGTCTGGTACATTTGTTTAAAAGTGTGTATGTCCATGGTGGGACTGAACGTCTTTTTGGAAAACTAGTTGTTACTATTGTCTATGGTAGTATGTGTGGATACTTTGGTTTCATTTTGTATATGGCTGAATAGAATTCTTATCATTAATGCCATATTTTTATTTTTATTTTGGTTTATCAAGTTCTGGAATGCATGTGACGTCCTTAAATGAATATTTCTCACTGCTCTATAACTGTTATATCTTATTTAATATGCATTCATTCTGAGATTGATCTTTCGTTAAAATGATTTAATTTAAAAAAAAAAAAAATTCAATGATTTGCTTCTATCTGATGGTTCTCCCATATGCTTTAACACTTCAGTCAATATCACTTGTTATACCTTTGCCAATGATTGACAAAAAGGAGGAGAACAGTTTAAAACACCCCAAGTGGAAAATTATATATCTAATGTTGTTGCAGGTGTTAGGGGGAGCAGCTGCAAGAAATGGGGAGTTTTGAAGTAAGGGGGAGCAGATACTTCTAGACTGTGTACATAGGATAGAAAAATTGTAAAATTGTGTAAATGCTTGTACACATAATTTAGGGTGTGTTTAGAAGTGTTCTAGGGTGTTTTGGGTTTTTGTCACCTAATTGACAAAGGGGGAGATTGAAAGTGCACCTACTTGTGCCCTGGTTTGTCAAGATATGTGAATGATGGGTCAGACTGTCTACAGAGCTTGATAGGAAGATTATTTCAAGTGTCTGCCTCAACCGGATGTGTGGAAGCTCGCAATAGGTAAATCATAGCCTCACATCCCATGTCCTAAAACACCAAGTGATTAAAACCCTTAAAACAAGATAGACATCTTAGGGTTTTTGTGGTGAGAAAACCTTTTCAAAATAGAAAAATCTCTATGTTTTTCTCGCCTTGTCGATCTCATCGAAACACCCTCGATATGATCGACCTGCACTGTCGATGTCCTCGATATTTTAACAATATTATCGATAAGAGGACAAAAAATATCCAGCAACTAAATATTCATCTGGACGGATTTATCGATGTATCGATACACCTATCGATATCATCGATAAAAGTACTAATTATGTCCAACAACTTCACAACATAACTGGATGAATTATCGATGTATTGATACACATATCGATATCATCGATATTCAAATCTCGAGACCATCGAGAGTGGCTCGATAAGATCGATAGGCAGATTTCCGGCACCCCTGTTTTTTAAAGAAAATCGCAAAACTCTTCGAAGCATCGATGCTCTTCCGATATGATCTAAATTCAAATATCAATAAAATCAGAGATCCATTGATGATATTGATAGTGAGCGCGCATTTCTTACAACAGATATTTCAGGTTGTTTTTAACTATGATCGGGGGCCTTTCGATAGAATCGATATTCAAATATCGATGATATCGGCGCCAGGTCAATTACATCGAACTAGGACACAAATCGTCTAGCAAGCTTAAAGTTAAATCCGCTGGATTTATCGATGCATCGACTCTGATCTTGATATCATTGACATTCAAATTCCGATGATCTCGACGGTTCCCCCGATCATTCATGAAAACCTGAAATATCTCAAAGTCAAGTCTCTCTCATTTTTCATGTGTCAATCAATCGATCCTGTCATCGATGAAATTGGAGTTCGAAATCCGATGACATCGACAACTGTTTCTATTCATCGACCAATTGGAAATAAGTTTCAAAAGCGTATGACATCGAGACCGAGTCATCGAGTAGACCATCGATGCTATCAAGAGTATACGCTTGATGATATCGAACTTGCTCGATGATATCGGACTCTATCATAAATATGACCGTTTTATATCCGTTGGAGCTTTTTGCCTATATATAGAGGACTTGTCTTTTATTGCTATAAGAGAGAAAAGAGAGAACTTTTGTGTGTTTCAACTTACATCTTATACCCTAAGCCCTTTCTCTCGAGGGAGTTCATCCTCCAATCCACCCTCATCATTGATATTCAATAGAGTGGATTGGGAAATGAACTTTCGCATTCTAGGATCCTTCAGCTACTACCTTAATGTCAAATTATTGAGCTAGGATGCCTTGAATGCATAAGATTGAAACTACTCTACTTTCCTTATAGGTAAACCTTTAGAGAGTAGAATTCCATCTTAACCTTGACTCAACCCTAAGCGTGGTCTTGGTATATCTTTTGTGTTGCAGATCAAGGGAGCAGAAGACTCTTTGTTAACAAGGAAGAGGAGGTCTTCGACATTGTGCTTAACGGGACTCATTAACTTATTTGTAAGTATCTAGAGTCCAAGAGGACACTTGTGATCATTCCTTTCTAGGATTGGGTCTTAAGTGGTTCTCACCATTTGAAGCCCTGGTAGGAGGCCTCCGGTGGGAGTGTACGCTGTGGGTGCATTGTGTGGACCCTTGCTCTATGGAGAGCATAAACATCTGGTTAGGAGTGAACTAGTGAAACTCCAGGGTTAGAGGTGAACCGAGTAGATACCTCCGGGTGCATTGTGTGGACCCTTGCTCTATGGAGAGCATAAACATCTAGTTAGGAGTGAACCAGTGAAACTCCAGGGTTAGATGTGAACCGAGTAGAAACCTCCATGTAAAGGTTGAAGGTGAACCTGATTTAAAACCTTAGGTTTGAGGTGAACCCTGGGAAACCTCTTTAGTGAAATCTGGTACACTCAAGGGTTGAGTGCGACAGCCAGGAGTGGAGTAGACTTATCATCGAACCACTATAAAATGACTGTGTTTGTGATTGCTTTTCTATATGTATGATTCATGATAATGCATTCATATTTATATATCTAATCACATCTCACACACATACATAGTCACATCCAACATAGACTATGTTGCATATTACTATATCTTAATTAGTTTGTCATTAGATCCTCTACCTGGCTTGGAAGCTAGTAGAGTTACATTTGAGTAATCCTGAAAATTGCATACATGATAGGATTAGAGTGATAGGATTTTTAATATAACTCATAAATCTTTAAAAAGTCCTATTCACCACCCTCTAGGAGATATTGGTATATTCTGACATCAACTCACGCGGTCTTCACCGCTATTTCAGACAGTAGTATAAAAAAAATTTAATTCTTTTATTTTGAGTCATAAATTTACTCGAAGTGAATACGATCACTGTGTCTATTACAAGACATTGAGGGTTGATAAGTTCATCATCCTAGTATTGTATGTTGATGATATGTTAATCACCAGTCATGATATGTTTGAAATCAACGTACTGAAGACTTGGTTATCAGGGACATTCGAGATAAAAGATCTGAGGGCTACAAAGAGAGTTCTCGACATTGATATTCATAGAGATGGGAAAAGGAGTATGCTTTGGTTATCATATGTAAAATACCTTGAAAATATTCTGATCAAGTATGGGTTGAACCAAACAAAGCTAGTGAGCGTTTCCCATGCTGCTCACTTCAAACTTTCTTAAAAGTAATGTCCTAAATCAATTGAGGAAAATAGGTTATGTCTCATGTGCCTTATTCAAATGTGGCTGACAGTTGAATGTATGTCATGGTCTGTACGAGACCAGATATTTCATAGGCAGTCGATGTTGTGAGTAGATACATGTCAAACCCCGCAAGCAACATTGAAAAGCAGTGAAATGGCTACTTTTATACATTCGAGGTACTAAAGACTATGTCTTAACTTTTGAAAAGACATGACCAAAGTTGGTAGGGTATATGGATTCAAACTACACCGGCAGTGTGGATTCTAGAAAGTCAACTTCAGGTTACTCGTTTGTACTAGTGGGTGGAGCTATCAGTTGGACGTCAAAGCTTTAGTCCGTAGTGGCTCTCTCTAAACTGAAGCAGAATATATGGCAGTGATGAAAGTGTTTAAGGAAGGTGTTTGGTTAAAATGCATGATAAATCAGTTGAGACTTCGGCAAGAGGTTGTGCCGGTTAACTATGATAGCCAGAGTACTATCAATATGGCTAAAAATTCTGTTTATCACTCTCGTACTAAACACATTGATGTTTGTCACCATTTTATATGACAGGTGCTTGAGGAAGAAAGTGTAACACTGGAGAAGATTCACAATAGGGTGAATCCATCAAACATGCTCACCAAGATTGTTCCTACAAAGAAGTTCAAGTTTTGTGCAATTTCTTTAGGCTTGGCGATGACGTAAAAGCAGGACGGAGTGTGTACGAGAATTATTGATTGTAGCTATGACGTAACGTAGAGATAAGAGAATATGACTAGAAGCTACATGTTTGAAAATTGAAGATATGGTGGAGATTGTTGATAACAAATATCTTAAATCTATTTTGGGGACTCGACGACATTGAAGCCACTTGGTGTCATCGAGTATTTCCTGGATTTTCACCCTTGCTCACCAAACATATTTTATCAATTTTTGATGACATCGAAGGTAGTTCGATGTCATCGAAGGTTATATGCAGATTTTCTGCAGAAACATGTATTTTACAATTTTTGTTTCCTATTGTGTTTTGGCTTCTTTCTAAACCTATATAAAGGGGTGTATACGGGACTGAGAGGCATTTTAAAGCATTCTAAGGTTTCTAAAAGGGTTCTAGGGTTTCAAGGAGTGGAGAAAAGGTAAGATTTGAGGATTGCTCAAGCCGGGTAAGTCCTCTATCATTGTAATTTGTGCTCTGATAGTGGAATTTTTGTCGCTTTGTGCCGTGATTTTTTCCTGAAAGGGTTTTTCACGTTAAATATTTGTGTTCTCTTGTGTTTGCTAAGTGCTCTTGGATTGCTATCCTAGATTCATATCTGTGTGATTTCGCATAACAAATCCCAACAACACATACCTCATGGTAGGACTCATAACCTTCCCGTAGAAGTTTTTGCCTTAAGAAAGATGGCCCCATTGTGATGTTTGTAAGGAATCCATCCCATCATGTAAGTACATGAGCTAAAAAATAAGGTAGATTGAAAACTCAAGCTGGCAACACCATAAGGGCCTGTTTGGACAACTGAATTTCAATGTATTAAAGGGTATTAAGTGGGATAGGATTCTCAAATCCCACTTGCCCAACTCTCCTGCGTGTTTGGACGGCGTCATTTGCATAAACTCGAGCATCCTTCGATGTATTCGCATGAGATAGGGAGGGATTGGGAGATCCCTCCTTCGGATTGCCTTACCTATACATCGTGCATAAGGATTTCTCAATACACGTGACCCTCCTTCGGATTGCCTTACCTATACATCTTATAAGCGATTTCGTTTTAGCTTCTGTCGCGACTCATTCTCAATACACGTGACCCTCCTTCGGATTGCCTTACCTATACATCGTGCATAGGGATTTCTCAATACACGTGACCCTCCTTCGGATTGCCTTACCTATACATCTTATAAGTGATTTCGTTTTAGCTTCTGTCGCGACTCAAAATCCAACTCGTGTTGTCACCCACCGTGACCCACGTGATGAGATAGCCCAACCGTTTTAACCGTCCATATCTCCCTTGCTAACATGAATAATCAACTAGCCTGTAATCGGGCTTCAGTAATGATCCTAGCCTTTGGTTTTTATATTTGAATGTGAGCCATTGAAATTTCCTTTTCGTTGTTCTTACTTATTTTACCGAAGCTGATGGTCGTAATCATCCGTTCATCTGCTGTATTGTATAGCATAGAGTCCATATCATGGACGATCCTGATCATATGCCCACTGACCATTGGGCCCAATGACGGCAACAAATGTTGGATTCTGAGTCGCGACGGACCCAAAACCAATTTCCAAATTGGGATACATTGCAAGCATGGAAGTTTCTGGTAGCGTACAACACACTTTCTCAGACACTTTTACCCTTACGCACGTGCTAACGTAAGTGTAAAATCTCAGCGATGAATAAGGTAGTATCCACCGTCAATATACACGCAACAAAAGATCAGGCCACTGGACCATTTCTTTTGAAAGAAACTGACGGTTAATATAAGCCTACCACCAACAGTCTAAAAAATCGACGTACCAGGTAGAGATAAACATGATCACTGAATAAGAATTACTTTTGTGACCGTTCATGTTCAAAGTCCCAACTCATTCACGGCTAAGATCTATCGAAAAGTGACACGTGTAAAGTGTGCCATGTGTAAAGTTAGCCCGACCTGACGGAATCTGCTCCCATAAACCACCAGACTGTGGTTATAATGGTTACTGGAAGCAATTCCTTAGTCATCCAAACAGCATTAGCTGGTGGGATTTCTCAATACCACAGCACCCAAACAGTAACGTTGCTAGTCGTGGGATTGCCGTCTACACCCTAAGCACCCGACCGTTCACTGGCAGCATTAAATGCGTCATATCAGTTAATACTATAAACCTCAATACACCTAAATTCATTTGCCCAAACAGGCCCTAAGAGACTATGATAATTCAACCTCTACTGTTAAAACATTCGTGGGGCCACAAAGTTTTGGACCAGGCCAATATTTATCTGATCTTTTCGTTCCAGTAGGTATGACCTTATGAAGGGTTTGGATGGAATGTAAACATCACGATGAACCTAAGGAGGTTTCAAAGGTAGGCATTTCCCTAGTTTTTTTCTACTCTATAAGTTTTCAATCGGTCACCCTTTTGGGCTCATATCCTCCATGATTTGGCGAAACGTTCAAAACGGATGAACGGGTGATTTTTCGCAAACAACTCAGCAGACCCCACCTAGCAAACTTCCCGCCACGGGGTTTTGCAGGCAATCCACATCCTTTGTTCCTTCTGAAAAGTCACCTATATACTGTACATCCAATCCTTGCAAATGTTAGGCCCACCTGTGATGATTCCCTGGATTAAAAAACTTTGCAGATCCATCTACCTTAGCCAAAAAAGATGTGTTTGTCAGCCGGTCTCCTTTCAATTGTTTTTGTGCATAGCCTAATCGAGGGTTCTTTTTTTATTTTTATTTTTATTTTTTTTAATATATATATATATATATATATATATATATTCACTCACTCACACATCCTACACATGCCTGCTCACTCACACTACAATGGGTGCTGCGACCCATGACATCACGTTGAAACTCTCGTGAATCTACCACTGAGCAATACAGATGATCAACTGTATTCACCGTGACAAGGTCAACCTTTTTAACGGCTAGGATGTCCTAAACGTGACACAAGCCGGTGGGGAAAAAATGTTTGTTAAGGTAAGTTGATGGTACCGACGGTAGTACCTGATCATTTCTCATTATAAAATACCAATTCTTCTTTCATTGCATGGGACGCAGCCGGATAGCCTTCCACGCACGGAAACGGATTGGCCGGTGTACCACACACACCAGCTATGTAGCTGCTGCTGTAGGTACGTGTCGTGTACCGACGCTCCTCGAGCTCCGAGTTGTACGAACAGCTTAGAGGAGATCAAAGTTACATAGGCCCACAGTGATGTATTTATTATATTCACACCGTTCATATATTTTTAAAAATTATTTTAGAGCATTATTCAAAAAAATGAATTATATTAAAAGATCATCTGAACCACACCACAAATAGAGCAGAGATAATGATTTTCACCGTTAAAATATTTGTAAGCCCGCTGTGAAGTTTTTTTTCCATCCAATCCGTCCATAAGGTCACAAAGGCCTGAATTAAGAAAAAAAAAATTCATATTGATCCAAAACTTATATGACCCTAAAAATGGTTTTAATGGTAGATGTTCAATCCCCCACAGCTTTTTGCAGTGTGGTCCACTTGATAGTTAGATCTATCTTATTTTTCATCTCAAGCCTTAAAAGGAGCTCGACAAATGAAAGGACGGTTTAAATATAACACATATCTCCTTATCAGTCATCAGACCCGCGGAACTTGCTGCCGTTAACACAGCAGCTAAATAGCTGCTGTGAGGTACACCAGCCAATACGCTTCCTCCACGCACCCAATAAATACAAGTGGGTCCCATGTCATCATGAACCCATAACCCAAATGTAGAATTGGCAGCCAATGATCCGGTGATCCAGACCGTTGGGGCTCACATGGACGGGATTTCCGAGAAAATTTCTGAAAATTTTCTTTCTTTTTAACAATCTGTTATTAGGTCTTCCAATTTGGGAGACTTTCATACATCCCACCATGGTACCAGTTGTACGGAACAAATTTACCGAGTCCCCTTTGCTATTGCTGCATTGGGAACCGATGTCTAGCGTTACGCGGGTAAATCTCTGGTGGTTGTTATACCCTTGCCTTGTGGGGCCCAAGTTGATGGTGCTTTCTGTATATCCACGCCGTCCATTCGTTTTACTATATAATTTTGTGGGCCACGAAACTGGAAATAGCGGTGAATGACTAGTAAAATTCTTTTTGTGGGCCACAGAAGTTTTGGATCAAGTTGATCTTTATATTATCCTTTCATCCAGGTCTGGTTGACCTCATCAACATATTTGGTAGAAAGGAAACATTACGGTGGGATTAATATGTGCCCTAAGAAGTTCTTAACGGTGAATGTTCAATCACCATAGTTTTCTGTGGTGTGGTCCACCTGATATTTGGATCTGTTTAATATTTTACAACACATCCTAAACTAGGCTGGAGAGAAACATATGGATGGCGTGGATATACATCGTTTATGTGGGCCCCAGATTAAGGGTAACACTTAATCCGATCCCCATCTCTATAGAATCTTACAAGTTTGATGGGGACACAAGCGACCATTGAGCTTCAGAACTATTAATACACGCACGTCTCTGCACCGCACTCTAATATTCAGGTACATGTGCGAATGTGTGACACCATGTGCCAGATCCAAGCCGTTCATCCGGTGCAATGTGCAGTTGGAGAACCTCTGACGGCAAAAGTTTGTTTGGTCCATTCAACAAGTTTGGGGCCATATTTTTTGAATTTATTAAACGTTAAGCAAAAGAAAGTGGTCAAAATTCAACATACATTTATAATCCTAACGAGTGGAACAGTTTATTTTTTGCCCATTGACCTGATGAACGGTTTGGATCTAAGAAATGGATCACATTGGGATGCGTCTTTGTGGATGCATTTCTTGTAGATTTAGCAAGCCTTATGAAATAACATCTCGGGATGTTTATCATGGAATTATCCTTATGTTAGTGAATGCCATCGGACGCAGGGTTGGACAGGTCGATCACTTTTCTTCCTTAAGGGAATAAGTACTCCCAATTCAGGGAGCTTCGCTGAACTCCTCACACAGATAATTGGAAAATAAGAAAATAAAAATAAAATTTAAAATTTTTAGTGATACCAAACTTGAAGTTTCACAATCAAACTCCCTAAAATTCGTGACTTACTGTACTATTTATATACTTTCATGATTTCCACAATTCCACTGGACTTCATAGTTTTCGCCCAAAAATAGTAAGTGTACTATTTTAGGTAGTGGTCGTCCAATTGAAGAGATCGATCAAAGGTCAATGCACGGAGGGTCTCTGTTCGCAGAATCCGTTCACATAACTGTTAACTTGAATTCTTTTAAAAATAATAATAATAATAATAATAAATAAATAAATAAATTTTAAGAAGAAGAAGAAGAAGAAGAAGAAAGGTGGTCGGAGTTTTATACAACATCACAGGTAAGTATATACCACTCTGCAGTCATGATTCTAAAGTCTTTGGACGCGACTTGGTTGAGACCCCAGATCCAGTGAAGTGACCTATCGTGTCGAGAGAGATCTGGTACACGTTAGTGGAGCCGTGCGAGAATGCAACAGTCATTGGAGACTTAACGGACGTTAGGGCTGGATTCGGGGTCGTAGTTACCTCTCTCCTTCGTATCTCTTTCTCTCGATTCCGGCGTCGGAATCTCATTTCCCGACAGAAATTCCACGATTTCTTCTCGATCCGTCGTGCATTTCGAATAGAAAGAGAAAGGGCAGATCCTGACAAAAATTCGGCGAACGCTATCGGATACCGATCTGAAATCAGACGATTTCGAAGCTTGAATCGGGTATTGTTCTCGTTCGATCCTGGCGAGGATAGCAGAGGACGAAGATCTCTCGGAACAGAGTGTCAATCTGCAGACGGAAGGAGAAGATGGCAAAGGATCTTCGATTTTGAAGAGGAAGGGCATGGAACTCGTAATATCACGAGGGATTTGGTCGGGAAAGAGAGAGGTAGAGAGACGAAGGAGAGAGGGGTTGCGACCCCGAACCCTAGCCCTAACGTCCGTTAGTCTCTAACGCTTTTTGTGTTCTCGCACGTGCTTCCTTCTCGCACGGCTTTGCTTACGTGGACTAATGCTCTCCCGACACGTCAGGGTTCCACCCACTCGGCTGGTTCCGGTCTCACCAAAGTCATGTCCGAAGTCCTTAGACAAGAGTAGTAATTACCAACTGCTAACAACTGCTAGTGTCATCTGAAAAATATATAACTAGAAGGGAGCCGGACTTTTCCGGTTCCCAACTGCTGGAACTTTTAAGAAGTAAACTGAAGATGGAATTTCAAAATCAAAGGACTTCCCAACATACGACCTTATTGCAAAGCTGAGTAGGGCCTGCATAATAATACAATAACATTTCACCTTTAAATAGTAGCATACAGTTGATGAAATAATTAAAAATAGTATTCTTAGTGTTACACCCTTTTCAGGTAAAGGTAGGAAACTAATGAAATGAGAGAGAGAGAGAGAGAGAGAGAGAGAGAGAGAGAGAGAGAGAGAGAGAGAGAGGGAGAGACTTCTTCAGCTTTACACGGTAAGATACAATGATGAAATACTTAAAAATAACATTCTCACTGTTACACCCTTTCCAGGTAAAGCTAGGAAACCAATAAAGAGAGAGAGAGAGAGAGAGAGAGAGAGAGAGAGAGAGAGAGCAACACTTCAGCTTTTCATAGTAAGATACAATGATGAAATACTTAAAAATACCATTCTCACTGTTACACCCTTTCTAGGTAACCTTTCTAGGTAAACCAATGAAGAGAGAGAGAGAGAGAGAGAGAGAGAGAGAGAGAGAGAGAGACTTCTTCAGCTTTACACGGTAAGATACAACGATGAAATACTTAAAAATAACATTCTCACTGTTACACCCTTTCCAGGTAAAGCTAGGAAACCAATAAGAGAGAGAGAGAGAGAGAGAGAGAGAGAGAGAGAGAGAGAGAGAGAGAGAGCAACACTTCAGCTTTTCATAGTAAGATACAATGATGAAATACTTAAAAATACCATTCTCACTGTTACACCCTTTCTAGGTAAACCAATGAAGAGAGAGAGAGAGAGAGAGAGAGAGAGAGAGAGAGAGAGAGAGATTACCAAGGACTAAGCCACATCAGATGAACTTAGAAGTTCTTCCAGATAATCTATCCCTAAAACCTCCAATTCTAGTACATTCTCTGTCCTCATGTCTGCCTCTTTCTTTTTCCTAATCATGGGCTTCCTTCTCGTGGAGTGCCTTTTCTTGAGGGCAACCACAGGGGAAACTAAATCATCACCATAAGATAATCCGCGGAGTGACTGTTGGACTTGCTCCACTGGAAAATTCAGGATGGCCATGGAACCCCGCGTTGAAAACGCAGCCTGATCATAGGCCAGCGCAGCTGCTTCTGCGCTATCAAACGTCCCCAGCCAAACCCGAATCCCGTTCCTAGTCGAGTCCCTTATCTCGGCCGCAAATTTGCCCCAAGGTCGTCTGCGGACGCCGCGGTAGCACTTCTGCTTGGCCTTTTCCTCGTCTTCGATCTTCGAGTTCACCTCTTCTTCCTTAATCCGCGTCGAGAAGAGGGCGTTCGATGGCTCTCTAGGGGCCTCCGCAAGCATGTCGAAGAGGAGCATCTCCTCAGAGTCGTTCTCGTTGAAGGGGAGCTCTTCTTCCTTGAAGGTGATTCCATCCCAAGAGAAAGATTCAGCCGACCCGGACGAAGATGCCGGTGAGAATTCGGAGTTTTGGAATTGAAAGAAATTGCAATCCATTTTGATTGAGATTGAGAGAAATTTTCAAAGTCTTTGCTGTCTTAGCCACTTGTTATTTTTGTTTGATGCATTTGAAGGGTCCCCCTTAAATACGCAAATCAATGAAGATATTAGAAGTAAAAAAATTTAAATAAATAAACAAAGCATAACGAGAGATTTATAAAAGGGAAATGATGTCGCTGAAGGATGAAAACGACACCGACATGGGAAAAGGAGATGTTTTCATCCGTGGGTGGGGCAAGGTGAGCCACGAAATCACAAGTGGATAGTCAATGACGCACGGCGGCCGGTCAGCGTTCTGTTGCATCGGCCATGAACTCATCCGGTCCATCTTTGAGCCGGTTCAATTCAAATCATTTTGGCCATTGAATGGGAGTTTTATATTAGAGAAAATGGGCCAGCCTCCTGTGATTGTTCACAACCATTTTAACTACGGATGGATAGTTTTATCGCAATCCAAACCATCCAAATTGCAGAAGCAAAGGTGTTACTACAATACACCGTAGTGGTACACGTGTGGACCTCTACTGGTTTATCTGATGGAGCAATGAACCATCATTCCAGACCGTTCATATGATGGAATCCATGGTGGGGACATGCCTCAAAAGTCACTGCGATGGGTCGATCTTAACCTTCCAATAAGCTGCTTGTAGAAGGATGGCCGATTAACAAAATATTACATACCGTTAAGTTAATACAGTGCACTAAGAGACAAAAATGGGTTCTACCCCGAAACCCATCATTACCCTTCCCCATGCCTTAGAATCTAATGCCCATGTCCATCTTATTCTACACATACGTTCAATGCATATCTTGTTTTATGCTACATCACTTAAATAATCAATTGAAACACTTATCATCATCATCCACCATGCATCATATACAACCCATAATCATTATCCATCCACTAACCAATGCATGCCTAGATTTCTTTCACCTTAGCCAATGCATGCTTATAACCATCCACCTTATCAATTCACTAATCATAATATACATCACTTTCCACCTCACTTTTAGCACCAGTAAGACCCCATAAACTTATCGCATCATCTTACCACTTCAACCACTCATTATTTTTAAAAGAGTAGAAGATCTCTTATACTCATACTTCTAATACACCTAAAAATTTCTGAGATTTTAAGATAGTCTAAGAGAGATTGGGGCCAAGGTGTGGCCCACCATAAAACCTAGAAGTTGTGGACCATACATTATCATCCAATCGTCCATCGATTTAAGGTAAGTCTACAACCCTACATCCATCCTCCTCATCCTCATCTTTCTTCCTTTTATAATTTTTTATGTGTGTAGGGCCCACTAGTGTGGAGCCCCTGTGTGCATATATTGTTGACCATGGTTGTCAGTAAGGTGGCTTACGTCAGTATGACCCACCATGATAAACATTATATCCATACCCTTCATAAGTAATCCCTTTTTTAATCTGGATAACAACTTGTAAAAATTATATATAATAAATCATGCTAAGATCTTAGTTGAAACTTGACAATAATATGAACCACAATATGAGCTAACTTTGGACCAAATTTAGTAGCTATCTAACGGTCCAAGCATCCGTGGTATCAACTTTACTTGACTGTTGTCTAGCAGCACACAAAGGGTTCCAATTTGTCAAAAACGAACCCATTTTGCTTATTTTAATGAATACATTAGAAATATATATTCTGTTGGGTTCATAGTAAATTGAACTAACTTTCCAACGGTATATAATAAGCTCGATCAGAGTTCAGACGACTAAGATCTTGTCCTTATATAAAAATGTATCTGGGAGCTTGTTGTGACTATTCTTGTATAGGTTATATCCGTGATTCCAACGGTCATATGTATATGCTATTTTTTATTAACGTACTTGATATAGTTGATAATCATATGTATGATCTCTATGGTCAGATTCTTTCATGATAGAATTCAGGAAACTCTAGACCGATGGATACTTCTGTAAGGATAAACCTTGGTTGTTATATGTGGTCTGGATGGATCCAATGCCCTGTATGGTTGGAAACATATATTTAGCCTAAATGATATATTCCCAAACCATCCATTGGCTCAGATTTTCTAATAGAGAATCAAATCATAAAGATTTGATTAATATATTCCATGTGTTACTTGATGTGAATGTTAAATATATATTGTACATAACATTCATCCTCTTATTGACCCACTTGGGTGTGGGACCACTTTTGATTTACATATTTTATTAGTTCATCCAATTTGAAAACCCATATTCATTGTTGTGTGTGTCTTATCTATGGTTTGCTATTTTGTGGGCCCCACTCGTCATTGGATCTATTTCATTTCCTTTACACTTTCAGTTTGCCGAAATGATTCTAAGTACCTAACTGCATTGCATGTAGGCCTCTTTGACACCTTGTGGTGGGCCTCACACTCTATAGTTAAGGGTGTCACTATGAGGGATGTTTAATTCTTATATTAATGAACTGGGATATTCCATCTTTTTTGTCAAGAATGATCCCCAAGTGTTTGGAAAGTGGGTCGAAAGTTATGATAGACCCCATTGCTAAGAACTGTCTAATTGTCTGATTATTTGTGTTTTATACCAACTTTGGTCCTTTGCAGTGGACCTAACACATAAGATATGAGTAAGCCACTACTTGGAACCTTTAACCTATACCAATGAATAAAGAAGTTATATTTTACTTGGGCCAAATTAGATCCCACATGATGGAGGAGTGGATCTCAAAATGGGGCCAAGCACAGTTGTGCAGAAAATTCTATGCAGAAAATTAAAATACCATTGTTTAACCCTGTACCAAATATTATGTGTGCATAACCAGTTAGTCCCAGTTTATATTATTTAAAGCCAATATATAGTACTAGGAAGGGCGCTTGACGACACACTGAAAGGTGGTCCCTTGTGATCATGGGACATACTTAAAATCGAGCCAAATCTAATTTTGTATTATGTTTCCTGCACATTTCTTCCAAGTACCCATGTTTAGGCCATCACCTTAAATTGTATACGTACACCCAACCAATGAGGCCTGTCTTATACCTTTAAATCTCATACATAAAGTAATAATCATATGGAGACCTGGAGGAGATGTATAATGTGTTGTGAAGATGTACTAACAGATGATGAAGGATGTTGTCCCACTCTTATGTGAGGATGGTGGATTACTCATGTGTGATATGTTTGTGATTTCTGGTGGACATATCTTATGTGTTGTGGATCTGTACTACCGGATGATGAGGAATGTTGTCCCACTCTTATGTGAGGATGGTGGATTACCCATGTGTGGTATGTTCGTGGTTCCTGGTGGAGATGTATTATGCGTTGTGGAGATATACTCGCGAAAATGAGGGATGTTCAGCATTTGACTCATGCATTCATCCATCCATTATCTACTCGGGGTGGTGGCACGTAACTAACTATTATGTGCACCTTCGCTATGACTACTATTTCAATTAGGTATGAGACTAACTTGAGATCAGGAGTTTACCACATTGAGTCTAGCTATCAAAATCAGGTATGAGACTATTTTGGATAGAAGTTCTCTGTGAGAGAGCCCACGACATGTGATACCACGTACTAGCATCCCAACTACATACGCTAGTTTTGTCATTCCTAATTTCCCCTCGTATGCCCTATCATAGAATATGAAATTAATTGTCTTATACATGATGATTAGATAATCTCCTTATTCATTGTCACTTGTTCGAGTGGTATGCTTAACATTGATGAGATGTTCATGATAAACTTTCTAGCTTTAATAACATGCTTGATTGATAGCATGCTCACCTATGATAACATGTTCAGTTGATAACATGTCTATGGTTGTTTTGGATGTCTTTACGGGCTGGAGCGCTCTGATATGCCATGTTTTACACTCGGTATGCTGTAGACTCATGAGCTATGGTTTGCTCATATAGATGATTTACACCATTTTTCAGGATACATGCAGGAGCATAGGGGCTTTGTTATCTCCTCCCTTATTGTTGAGCTAATGCACCATCTTATGTGCAACATGTTGAACAGGTTTGTTTCTTTAATATGCGTTGATATCATATATATGATGTGTAACTGCCTAATCTAGAGAAAAAAAAATCCCTCCGCCATGAGCTGGGTTTGGTATACAGGAAGTTCGTTAATCTTTCACCAAGTCCAGTAAGTGGCGAGGAAGTTGCTCTAACCCGAGTTCAGTACTTGGGAAGTAGTAATGCCTGGGTTCCGAATTTGGGGTGTAACACTAACAGGCCCGTATTCCCTTTGGAAGGACCATCAACATTAATCTTTATCCGACCACTACTTGGTCTATCACATTTCAAGATCGAGATTTTACATGGGTGAGGCCTTGGAGGGGCGAGGTTGAGAAATGCCATCCTTGAAGCGAGTAGACTGTCTCTAATAGGAGGAAGGTATGGGTTGATATTCATGAGACAACCTTGAACTTGGTTGATTGTCCTCACAATTCTCACTAGTTTTCGATGAATTTAAGAGCTTAATCGATATATTAACATATGTTTTTTACATGCGATGTGATTTCAGAAGTAAGTATGAAAATGTGCTCAAAAGGATGAAATAATGCTCAAAAGAAGATAAAATGGAGAGTTAAAAATTTTAAGGTCATGAAGAAAGATTTGAAGCACCAAAGGACTGAAGAAACCAAGTCAAGAAGGAAGAAAAGTTAAAGATTCAAAGTGAAGTTGTAATGAGAATAAATTAAGAGACTTTTGATCCCATCAAGTGCAGTTTGATGCCATTAAGTGGATTTCGATGGGAATTCGATCCCTCAAGCATAAATCGAGAAGTTCTAGGATTTTTCGAAAAGGTTGCTAGCTAGTTTCCATGTTTATACTCGATGCAGCAGAAGAAGCTTCGATCACATCGACGAACTTTTGAATTTTTAAAAACCATTGTTAGACAATTTACGTATTTCTACTCAATTCGATGTCGTTGACTAGTGTTCAATGGGAGATGCAGCAAGCGTGTAAATTTTATGTTGGTTTGCGATTTTTCTGAGGCTATACGAAGCATGGCTATCCAAAACTATAACTTAGAGTCTCTAAAATGAGTCTCAGTATCTTTCTAAGGTTTAAAAGTGGGAGATTGAGAAGAAGATGCTTTTCCAAGCCCATTCTTTCATCCAAACTTCAAGTTCTAGTTGGATTTTTTTACTTTAAAAAAAAAAAAAAAATTAGTTCAATCATATCTATGATGTTCTAATCTCTTAGATAAGCTAATGGATAAACCTCTAGATAGATATTTGATATTTAATTCATTTTCACAAAAAGTTATTAGTTTTTCATGTTGAAATATGATTAGATGTGATTGAATTATTAGATTAGAGAAGAAATCAATTTACAAAATTGATATTTCTATTGTAGCTTCTGAGTGTAATAGATGCTTTTAATTCCTTCCGATTCATTACTTAGATCTTCATGAGAGATCAACCTATCGTAATTCTAATCCATGTTGGATGTTTGTGATTGATTTTACTGCATTATCTTCTAATTAAAATGGATTGGCATCCAGTTCTAGTTAAGTTATCAACTCGAGAAAATGAATTAAGTTCAAGTTCTATTAATTAGGGATTTCGAGATCCTTAGTTTCTTTTATTACATATTTAAACCCTCTACTTATTTTCCTTTATATTAAAAACCCAAAAAATTGTTTAACTTTCACTGTGCTCTCACCAATTCCATGTTGTTCAACCCCAAAGTCTCAAATTTATTACTATAACGCGGTCCTACACTTGGGATTACCTAACAAGTTTTTCGCGCCGTTGCCGGGGAAATTGCACTGAGAATACTTAGGTTTAGTTTAAGGTATTGGCTTCTAGTTTTAACCTAGAGTTTTATTTTTAGGATTAAATTACAGAAGTTCTAGTTTTAGTGTATAGATTCTTTTCTACTAACAGTGTTTTGTTTTCTACTTTATAGCATCCTCACTCCTAGTTCTTTACTACTAGTAATTTTGTTCCTCTCTACTCCTAATTGCTTCTACTTTATTCTATTTGCTCTACGAGGTTTTATTTTTGTTGTATGATTTATTTCTTAGGTTTAGGTTTAGAACTTAATTTTTGTTCATGGTTCATGCCTATGTGAGTAAGGGACCATACACAACGACTTCTAAGCAAAGGAGGTTTAGTCAATGGGCTTTCCGTGCACCATCGATTTAGAAAATATCTAAGTTGTCCTGTGCCATCCCAAACTATGGTTGTGAATGCTCCAAACATGATTGAGCATAAGTCGCATTTTGATGAGGATTTCAATGTTGATCCTAACACGCCACCGGCTAGGATGGTGCATGATGAGAATGACACACACTACATTCCTCCAATTAGAAGTTTGAGAGACTACCTTTAACAAGTAAGGACAACCATACCGTCTTGCATGATTTTTTCGGTTAATGTAGGTAACCTAAATTTCAAACTGGGAGTGATCCAACTCCTTCCCAAATTCCAATTTGATGAAATTTTAGCAACCTTGCATTACAATAACGTCTCTCAATACTTCATTAGACTCATATTGTTTCCCTTCTCTCTAAAGTAAAGAGCAAAGTCAAATCGTCTGATCTCAATAGAAGGAACATTCTACATTTCATGTGTTGGAGTAGGATGTGCATTTCATTGCAAAAGTGGCGTTGTCAGTACCGGCTATGCTAGCACCATTTTTTTATAGGGATTTTCCCAACAGTTTGTTGAGGCATTGGTTGTTGTGGGACAATGTAACGCCCCAGATTTTTGCCAACCTGGGATTAGACGTCCTTAGGCAATGGGTCAATCCTAACACAGATTTAAGTTCTTAAACGCTCAATTAAAGTCTCAAATCGTTCCTTAAATCATTTTCTTCACAAATCCCACCCTTCACTACCTTGTGCTTTCAATTTTTCAAAGCACCTTCGCCCTAGACACTATCTTAAACTAGCTAAGTAGTATAACTTGGATCACTTTATATACAAACTACAATGGACTAAGTTCCACCTCAGACGAAAATCACTTAGGATTAAATCCTTTAGAAATTTGACAAAGTGAACTAGGTGTTAAACTAGATTAGCCATGAAATCCATTTGAATCGCTTTAAATACGATCTGCAAGACCCAAAACTTGCAGAATCATTGACGCTAGGTTACCCTAAAGTTTAGAACCAAACTCATTTCCCGTCTGCTCTCGGGAATGAAATGAAACTTCGTATTAGGTCTAGATCGCACATCGGGAGTCCGATTAACCCGAAGCTAAGGAACTAGGACCGCCCCACTGGGCTTAACAATCATCTCAAAAATCAGCTCCATCCGATGTCCCACGGTCATTCTTTTCGAATCGAAACGAGGTAGTGTGAAAAATACTATTCACATGCCAAAATAAATATCTGGAATAGTGATCTGGCATCGTTCGTTGATGCGTCAGTATTAAGCAACCTGACCATCAAAATCAGACCAAATTACACCCTTGGATTAAGAAAAATTTCAGGAACATTTACATGTACTTGGAATTTCTGATCGTGGCCCACTGACCGTCGAACTGAAAGTGGTCCGCCACGTGCGATCTGGGAATCCAATCGAGTCAAAAACGTAATCCCACGTAGATCCATTGATGGTGAGATTAAGTCTGACGTTTGGCTCAAGAAGGGCCACCAGAACTTCCCTTTTGAGCTGGAAAAGCGACGAATATCCTATATAAGCAGTACCCCTTGAACCTAAGTCTAATTTTGGAATGTTTTAGGCTATATAAGGGCCTTAGAGCACCCTCTCTCACAGCCATACGAATTTGAGTTTTGGGAGAGAGAAAAGAGAGAGAAAAGAGAGAGAAAGGCTTGGAGTTTGCTGCCGATCTTCCTCCTACTGCTTGGGACTGTTACACGGCCTACACCGCTTCATTCCAGGTGTTTTTCCGGCGGTATCCATCCCCTTTGAAGGTAAGAAACCCTAACCCTAGGTCTGAATTTTGGTGGGATCGATGTAGGATGTGTAACGACTAACCGATTCCGCTCTTTAGGCTAGAAATCGCCCGTAGACGGAAGTTCTACTACCCTTGCTGATTCGTTTCGTTTCCAAAGGCAAAGGTGAGGACTTTAAGTGTATAAGTTACGGTTTTCAACGCTTTCAATGTCAGATAATGGTAGATTCATGATCTGCTTGTAAATGCACATGTACAAAGTGCTTTCCGTTTCCTGTTTCGATTAACGTTGTAGAAATTGGAATTTCACATGCTCTAGGTATACGTAGAAATACCGTATACGTATTTTTTTTTTTTGGAAAAACGTTTGACATGTTTATTTAATGTATTATTATGTGTTATATGGATAAAATACTAATTTGGTGAAAGAAATTGCTGAAATACATGTTCGTGTGTAAATGCTACGTATGTTGAAATTGTATATTCTAGAAATACCGTATATGTATTTTTTTGGGAAAATGTATAACATGTTAATTTAATGTATGATTATACAATATATGTATAAAATACTAGTTTGGCGAAAGGAATCGCCAAAATACATGTTCCCTTGTAAATGTCAAGTATGTTGAAATTGTGTATTCTAGAAATACCGCATATGTGTGAATTTTGGAAATACAATTGTAATGATTATTTCTTTGTATGATTATGATATACATGGGTAAAATACTCACGTGGCGAAGGGACAACCCTAACACGTATTTTGCTAACATACGTCATGTATGTTGGAATAGTGTATTCTAAGTGTTTGTGAAAATGTGAATGAGTATAGAATCCTCATTCGTGCTCGCCATGACTAATTGTCATGGATTCATGATTGTTGTATTGGCGATACCCTTTTGAAAGGATTTTCCCTAAATCACGCCACGGCCAATATACACCATATATGCTAAAATGTGTGGCCCAAGTGTTTGTGGGAATGGTGAATGAATATGGAACTTGGATTCACTGCTTGCCATGACTATCCGTCGTGGGTGTACGCGTGTTATGATTGGGGCAACTCCCTAGTGAAAGGATTTGGCCTAATGCCTATGTGATCGACATACGTCATGTATGTCGATGTATGTTTGCTTAAGTGTTTCTTGAAATGTCTGAATGAGTAGTAGTTAGCAAAGTGTAATGTATAAGGGTGTTGAGATATGATTCTCAACCTCTTTTAATTATGTGTATGATCTCCTCGGATTGTTGTGTAATTAGGAATTGAACATGTATAAACTCATGCTTGTGTTGTGATTCATAACACGCTCAACTGCTTTATGATTTTAACTATGTAATGCATATGCTTAAATTTATATTTACGTTGTATGATCCGTCATGGGTGATGGGGGAGCGGAGCAACGAGTGCGTGCAACAGCCCTGGCAGCCCTAAACGGATAATACTATATCTTGATTGTATGAGTTGAATCTTGATCCATTACTGCTTTATATATCTGCAATTGATTGTGCTTGGGGCTATGATTATAGTCCAGGCAATCGGTAACGGGATTGAATTCGTGGCTGAGATTCATTTGCCACGTGGGATGTGTTCGACGAACTTGTGTCGTGCGTTGCCTGTCGGCAGTGGCTAGGCCACACGAAGTTGTTTATGCACTTCATGTCGTGCAGCTCAACGGGCGATCGTGCTAGTCGAGCTCGTCAAGTAACCCGATTTGTCTTATGTATGTTCACCATGTTTGGTCGCTACTGCTTGAACCTAGGGTACCAAACTTACCAGTGAAACCCCTTTTAACCATGGTACTTTGATCCGCTAAGACGCATGAGCCGGGCATGGTGGTATGGGACACCGTGGTCGGTTTGTCGCCTCTGGCCTGGGGTCATGTGCCTCCCGTAGTGACCATTGCGCAACCAACCTCGTGAGCCGATTATGGTGGTATGGGACACTATATTCGAATTTGTCGATACTTACGGCGAGAGCCGAGTACGGTGAGACACGTGCTCGTCCGACGAAGCGACGAGTCCTCCGTAGTATCTTCGAGTATACTCCAAGTGTCCGTGATTGGCGACGAGTCTTTCACAAACAACTAGAGTATGAGTTGAGCCGAGTACGGTGAGACACGTACTGGTGACGGCTAGTGATTGGGCCAATACGGTGAGACTGTACTTGAGTGACGGGTTGACAATTGAGCCGCATACGGTGAGATCCGTATCCGCGCCGACGGGTGACGAGCCCTTTGCGATGCCTTCACTACGCTTCTCAAACCATAACATCGTATGAGATTAACTAGGATTGACGACCCTAGAATGGATCATGTTTGGGAATGATACAAGGGAGGTACCTTAGTTTCCCAATATTCTTTGTTTGAAATGGACTAATAATAACTTGGTAATCATGAGCATCATCGCACCGCATGTGCTTTGTAGATGTGGCGCACCGAGGGAGTAAGCATTCGTGAACGTAAGATGATGTCGCTTGAGGGTGGTTTGGCAAGGGCATACTGACATCATGTCATTTCATTTTCGCACTTAACAAGAGTAGTTAGAAATGTTTGATTTGTCTTGCTTTATCATTCTTGCTTGATTGAATTGATAACATGTTAACCTATGCTTTCTTGTTCCCCTTGAGTTGATCACTCACTCCCACGTTACGGGATGGTGTTGTACACACCAAGCATTTGTTGAGTTTCGGGTGGTGGCGATGCTTGTGAAGCGGAGCGGGACTACTTTCTATGATGATAGGAGGAATTCTCCTATCGTATCTCTCTGGCAGGTCAATGAAGACGATATTGTATTGACGGGGCTATGGTACATGGGATAGGAGGCATTACACTTCCTCACATTTGGTACATTTTAGAAGCGCACTTGTATTTATTTAACTGGTAATGTTATCACACTACGGAGACTCATCATAAGTTATATATTTTATCTATCTATCACGGTCTTCCGCTTGCAAATTTAAGCTTGTCTCGGAGTATGATATCTTTGTTTTGGCTTAATCTCACTCATGTTCAATGCACGAATACTGATCAACATGCAATCATCATTCATTTTGTTGCATAAGTGATGTTACGGAACTCGGGAGTTGAGTTTATGCTCGACCCCGATTTTCGAGCGTTACAAGATGGTATCGAGCATGATTTTGATTAAACCGGACTGGGTTATGGTCACACTACGCACTCGACGCACTCGACGCACTCGACTTAGGGAGGAGCGACGGAATGTAGAAACAGTCTTAGACATCCTGTTCCGTCTAACGGCTAGTTCACTGAAAACGAACGCCGAAATCGAGTCCGTATTCAACCATGGTCGCACGGGTCGACCTTAAAACATTCTAGGCCGTCTATCAATGAGTCTAGATTACAATCCACTTCAACCTAACCGTTGACCATCGGTAGAATATAGGATAGGCGTGATGAGGATAATTACTCCGAATCCTCGGAGCTTCTCTGGACTCCTCGCAGAGACTTCTCGAATCCATGAGGAAAGAAAGCAAAAACTAGAAATAAATTCTAATAGATCCACAATTGATTAATGAATGAAGAAAAATGAGTTCACAACCCTTTAAATAGGAATACCAAGCAATGGGAAAGAAATCAGAAACAAACTACAACTAAAACTCCTAGCATTCGCGACTTACTAAGGTCATGGTGTCTACTAGTGCGCAAGGCTTTCAGCCAAAAATAGTAAGTGTCCTAAACGACTTCACCCAACCGTTCTCCTAATTATTCTAAACTCTTTTCTCATTGGGCACAACTCCTAAAGCCCAACGGATGAAGAGAAATCAAACTAAAACTACTATTTTGGCAAAACGAAATTGAAGCGGGGAAATAACCGTCAATCGGGGGGTTTTCTCGCAATTTCGGGCTGCGCAACCCGACATAGCTGGGTTGGTTGGCTTCATTAGCTCGTTCTACCCCAAATTCATATATTTTACGTCAGATAACTCATTCCGGATCGCAAGATATGTCCGGTTTGACCCGAAACGACTCGAAACAGAGTCGGGGGCCACACGCGTCGATCCGGGGGTGAAACAAGTGGGTCCAGGGTGCATTTGGCACCTTGGGACCATGGGGAACAAGTCCCCACTGCGGCGGCGCGGTTCCGGCAAAGTCCGACCGCGGCGCCACCGCGCCACCGGCGGCGGACCGCGGTCCGGTGGCTTTTCCGGTGGGTTTTCAAACATGGGGTTGGTCGGCCCAGCCCCCTCTACCCCCTGGCACATGCCATTTTGGAAAATGTTTAGGATTTTTAGGTCTATAGCCCCCCTCTCTCTCACATCTTTCCTTCCAAACTCCCTTCCCTTCCAATTGCGATTCTCTCCCTCAAATCCTTCCTCCAATCTTTCAATCCATCATTTTCGGCCATGATTCACTCACCTCCATCGATCACAGCAACCCCAACCTCCTACCCTACCCCTTTCTTCCACGTTTAAGCACTCACGCCTCCCCTTTGAAGCTCACATTCGTGTAAGTTTTCAACCCATCCCATTTAGTCATTTTTCCTCCTTCAATCCCTGTCAGTTGGGACCTTTGCAATCTCTGTTGAGGCTCAAGTCCATGGAGAACCAAAAACTCCAGCCCCCCATTTCCCTTATCCTCATTTTCCATGGCTCTATCCGAGCTCATCCATATGTTGTCTTGTAGTTTGCATGGGCTACTATCCTAGGGTGGTTATGTTTTCCTGTGGATAGGTGTAGTAGTTGGTAGAATGTTTTAAGTATTTGAGAACGTTTAGGGTCCGTTCGGCCAAATTACATTAGATAAGTTTACGGTGGATAGAATGGTAAAAGTAATAATAAATGTATATGTAGGGTATGGCCCCTAGATTGGGTGTATCCTATGTCTTCCGACACCATGTTTAGAATGTACACAATTAAAAGTAAATTTCGAGATTTCCTTTCCAATAACACTTAGAAGTTCATTATCCTGGGATTTGAAACTCCCATCTTGCGCTTTCCCACACAAGGCTCATTTTTCAAAGCCTATACCATTAATTTTAATCCCCGCCCCCACCCTCCGCCAAATATGCCATTCCCAATCACGAAGTGGGATTAGCAATCTGATCCCATCTTAATACAACTTAAGACCATTGGCCAAGTAGTGATGCGGTGATAAAGTCCCTTGATACACATTAACCCACCACACTCGATAGCTTAAACTTTTAGAGTAAATGGTTGTTTGACAAATAGACCCTTGGAGTTTTGGACCTAAAGCGGTGCTCTAGATTTCGAAATGAGACACTGACCGTAGAGGAAATTCAACAAATTAATAATGTGCACCTTAGGATCCTCTTAGTGGTATGAGCATATGTGAAATGCTTGGGCGTAGTTAAGCGTAACTACTGAGACATGACTCAGTTCAATTAGACAACTTTGACCCTAAGTGATAAAACCCTTCCTTGTATTAGAAATGAAGTGAAATCATCTAGCGTATAAGCATAGACTTTGGACTCACCTATGGATTTCCTCTACTCCTAAATTAAGACTAGACTACTTGGTTAGGCTAAGGAAAGTAAAAGACTAATTAATTATCTTTGGTCAATTGAATAATAGACTTAGTTATTCGGCTTAACCGACTCGAGACCCACTATACAATTTTCTTTCCGTGTTGGCCCGACCATTTGCAACTGAAGGTTTATCCCTTTGCTTTTGAAAAGTATTAGGAGTATATAGCCGATAGCGACTTTGTCTTTTAGGCCTAAGGAATTACCTATATGGGCAAGCAGACAGTTAGGAATTAGGTCTCGAATCTCATGTCATTATAACATACACATTGTACATATGAACTTAGAAAAAAAAAAATAGTACGCTCTGTTGACCTATTCTTTCCAAATACCTTTGTACTAATAAGGTATAAAATTATCTTATAGTAATAAACTAGATATGACTTGGGAGGGTAAGTTGAGATCGTAATAAAAGTCCTTTGGTAGAATTAGGCATCTTGCCTCAAACTCACACCTGCCCGTGACCTCAACCACATTGCCCATCATTTTAGCTCCTCTCGATACCCATAGGTATCAATGCCATAGTATACATCGTTGATGAAAGGCAGACTAATGTATTTCCCATTTCATTTTAAGGATAGGTTATAAATTACACCTTGTTCCGACAACGGAGCAGGACATAAATCTTAAGCCTTGAGGGTGAAAATAAATTTTAAGGGGGTAGAACATGATGAACCCGCTCTAGTTAGGTCACTTAATACACCTCTTTGACCTGGGTGGCGCAGCGAAAACATGGTGAACCCTACCCCACTGGCCCAGGATCGGAACGGTGCTCGTCGAATACGAACATTATAGAAGCCTTAGCCTGCCCTAATATGAGAAAATGTTTTAGGATGATCTAGTAAGACCTGATTCCCCATTTCCTTTGACATAGATAATAACGAGGACTCTCTTAGACTGAGACCTAAAGGGCAACCTTAGAATAGACAAATTGAGCCTTTCAATGATGGACATTCCCTACGTTTCTAGAGTGATCGTACTACGGAGTTACTGAAATATACAACTGCGAAACATTCGCGGCTTGACCCAATTCTTAATCCTGTGTGACTACCAACAGACTCTCTGCTGACGAGCGGATGACCAGGATCCACCAGGATTCGGAAGGGATACGATGAGCTTCCTACCCTGGCCCGGTAGATGATCGATGTATCGGGATCAAGCCTACTATAACCGTCTCTCCGTGCTGGTCAAACAATGAAAACACTATCTTACTCTAAATAATTGGGGATTGTTGTCGAGACTCCAAATAGGTAAAGAAATGAATGGTAGCAAACCATCAGGGTATGAGAAATGGATAAAGAATTTTGTTTTAAGGGGGGTAGACTAAAATGAACCAGTTGGTATATACCCTACCACGCGTAGAAACTTGGATTAATAAGTCTTAGGCAAATGAAATAATAGAAATCTTCCCTTATTACCTTTAGCCAATTTCGGGGACGAAATTTTGTTTTAAGGGGGGTAGATTGTAACGCATGATTTTTGCCAACCTGGGATTAGACGTCCTTAGGCAATGGGTCAATCCTAACACAGATTTAAGTTCTTAAACGCTCAATTAAAGTCTCAAATCGTTCCTTAAATCATTTTCTTCACAAATCCCACCCTTCACTACCTTGTGCTTTCAATTTTTCAAAGCACCTTCGCCCTAGACACTATCTTAAACTAGCTAAGTAGTATAACTTGGATCACTTTATATACAAACTACAATGGACTAAGTTCCACCTCAGACGAAAATCACTTAGGATTAAATCCTTTAGAAATTTGACAAAGTGAACTAGGTGTTAAACTAGATTAGCCATGAAATCCATTTGAATCGCTTTAAATACGATCTGCAAGACCCAAAACTTACTTGAGAATCATTGTATTAGGTTACCCTAAAGTTTAGAACCAAACTCATTTCCCGTCTGCTCTCGGGAATGAAATGAAACTTCGTATTAGGTCTAGATCGCACATCGGGAGTCCGATTAACCCGAAGCTAAGGAACTAGGACCGCCCCACTGGGCTTAACAATCATCTCAAAAATCAGCTCCATCCGATGTCCCACGGTCATTCTTTTCGAATCGAAACGAGGTAGTGTGAAAAATACTATTCACATGCCAAAATAAATATCTGGAATAGTGATCTGGCATCGTTCGTTGATGCGTCAGTATTAAGCAAACGACCATCAAAATCAGACCAAATTACACCCTTGGATTAAGAAAAATTTCAGGAACATTTACATGTACTTGGAATTTCGATCGTGGCCCATGACCGTCGACCGAAAGTGGTCCGCCACGTGCGATCACGGGAATCAATCGAGTCAAAAACGTAATCCCACGTAGATCCATTGATGGTGAGATTAAGTCTGACGTTTGGCTCAAGAAGGGCCACCAGAACTTCCCTTTTGAGTTGGAAAAGCGACGAATATCCTATATAAGCAGTACCCCTTGAACCTAAGTCTAATTTTGGAATGTTTTAGGCTATATAAGGGCCTTAGAGCACCCTCTCTCACAGCCATACGAATTTGAGTTTTGGGAGAGAGAAAAGAGAGAGAAAAGAGAGAGAAAGGCTTGGAGTTTTGTAGATCTTCCTCCTCTTGCTTGGGCTGTTACACGGCCTACACCGCTTCATTCCGTGTGTTTTTCGGCGGTATCCATCCCCTTTGAAGGTAAGAAACCTAACCCTAGGTCTGAATTTTGGTGGGATCGATGTAGGATGTGTAACGACTAACCGATTCCGCTCTTTAGGCTAGAAATCGCCAGTAGACGGAAGTTCTACTACCCTTGCTTGATTCGTTTCGTTTCCAAAGGCAAAGGTGAGGACTTTAAGTGTATAAGTTACGGTTTTCAACGCTTTCAATGTCGGATAATGGTAGATTCATGATCGCTTGTAAATGCACATGTACAAAGTGCTTTAGTTTCTGTTTCGATTAACGTTGTAGAAATTGGAATTTCACATACTCTAGGTATCGTGAGAAATACCGTATACGTATTTTTTTGGAAAAACGTTTGACATGTTTATTTAATGTATTATTATGTGTTATATGGATAAAATACTAATTTGGTGAAAGAAATTCTTTGAAATACATGTTCGTGTGTAAATGCTACGTATGTTGAAATTGTATATTCTAGAAATACCGTATATGTATTTTTTGGGAAAATGTATAACATGTTAATTTAATGTATGATTATACAATATATGTATAAAATACTAGTTTGGCGAAAGGAATCGCCAAAATACATGTTCCCTTGTAAATGTCAAGTATGTTGAAATTGTGTATTCTAGAAATACCGCATATGTGTGAATTTTGGAAATACAATTGTAATGATTATTTCTTTGTATGATTATGATATACATGGGTAAAATACTCACGTGGCGAAGGGACAACCCTAACACGTATTTTGCTAACATACGTCATGTATGTTGGAATAGTGTATTCTAAGTGTTTGTGAAAATGATGAATGAGTATAGAATCCTCATTCGTGCTCGCCATGACTAATTGTCATGGATTCATGATTGTTGTATTGGCGATACCCTTTTTTGTGAAAGGATTTTCCTAAATCACGCCACGTCCAATATACACCATATATGCTAAAATGTGTGGCCCAAGTGTTTGTGGGAATGGTGAATGAATATGGAACTTGGATTCACTGCTTGCCATGACTATCCGTCGTGGGTGTACGCGTGTTATGATTGGGGCAACTCCCTAGTGAAAGGATTTGGCCTAATGCCTATGTGATCGACATACGTCATGTATGTCGATGTATGTTTGCTTAAGTGTTTCTTGAAATGTCTGAATGAGTAGTAGTTAGCAAAGTGTAATGTATAAGGGTGTTGAGATATGATTCTCAACCTCTTTTAATTATGTGTATGATCTCCTCGGATTGTTGTGTAATTAGGAATTGAACATGTATAAACTCATGCTTGTGTTGTGATTCATAACACGCTCAACTGCTTTATGATTTTAACTATGTAATGCATATGCTTAAATTTATATTTACGTTGTATGATCCGTCATGGGTGATGGGGGAGCGGAGCAACGAGTGCGTGCAACAGCCCTGGCAGCCCTAAACGGATAATACTATATCTTGATTGTATGAGTTGAATCTTGATCCATTACTGCTTTATATATCTGCAATTGATTGTGCTTGGGGCTATGATTATAGTCCAGGCAATCGGTAACGGGATTGAATTCGTGGCTGAGATTCATTTGCCACGTGGGATGTGTTCGACGAACTTGTGTCGTGCGTTGCCTGTTGGCAGTGGCTAGGCCACACGAAGTTGTTTATGCACTTCATGTCATGCAGCTCAACGGGCGATCGTGCTAGTCGAGCTCGTCAAGTAACCCGATTTGTCTTATGTATGTTCACCATGTTTGGTCGCTACTGCTTGAACCTAGGGTACCAAACTTACCAGTGAAACCCCTTTTAACCATGGTACTTTGATCCGCTAAGACGCATGAGCCGGGCATGGTGGTATGGGACACCGTGGTCGAGCTGTCGGCCTACGCTGGGGTCATGTGCCTCCCGTAGTGACCATTGCGCAACCAACCTCGTGAGCCGATTATGGTGGTATGGGACACTATATTCGATTTGTCGATACTTACGGCGAGAGCCGAGTACGGTGAGACCGTGCTCGTGCCTTTGACGGCGACGAGTCCTCCGTAGTATCTTCGAGTATACTCCAAGTGTCCGTGATTGGCGACGAGTCTTTCACAAAGCAACTAGAGTATGAGTTGAGCCGAGTACGGTGAGACTGTACTCGAGCCGACGGCTAGTGATTGGGCCAAGTACGGTGAGACTGTACTTGAGCCGACGGCCGACAATTGAGCCGCATACGGTGAGATCGTATCCGTGTTGACGGGTGTGAGCCCTGCGATGCCTTCACTACGCTTCTCAAACCATAACATCGTATGAGATTAACTAGGATTGACGACCCTAGAATGGATCATGTTTGGGAATGATACAAGGGAGGTACCTTAGTTTCCCAATATTGCTGTTTGAAATGGACTAATAATAACTTGGTAATCATGAGCATCATCGCACCGCATGTGCTTTGTAGATGTGGCGCACTGAGGGAGTAAGCATTCGTGAACGTAAGATGATGTCGCTTGAGGGTGGTTTGGCAAGGGCATACAGCATCATGTCATTTCATTTTCGCACTTAACAAGAGTAGTTAGAAATGTTTGATTTGTACTGCTTTATCATTACTGCTTGATTGAATTGATAACATGTTAACCTATGCTTTACTGTTCCACTGAGTTGATCACTCACTCCCACGTTACGGGATGGTGTTGTACACACCAACCAGATTTGTTGAGTTTCAGGTGGTGGCGATGCTTGTGAAGCAGAGCCGGACTACTTCTATGATGATAGGAGGAATTCTCCTATCTGTATCTCTCTGGCAGGTCAATGAAGACCTGATATTGTATTGACGGGGCTATGGTACATGGGATAGGAGGCATTACACTTCCTCACATTTGGTACATTTTAGAAGCGCACTTGTATTTATTTAACTGGTAATGTTATCACACTCACGGAGACTCATCATAAGTTATATATTTTATCTATCTATCACGGTCTTCCGCTTGCAAATTTGCTTGTCTCTGGAGTATGATATCTTTGTTTTGGCTTAATCTCACTCATGTTCAATGCACGAATACAGTCAACATGCAATCATCATTCATTTTGTTGCATAAGTGATGTTCTGGAACTCGGGAGTTGAGTTTATGCTCGACCCCCGATTTTCAGGGCGTTACAGACAATAGGCTGAAGCATAGTTTGTTAAGGGACATGCCCAGTTTGCTGAAGCATAGCAGGCAATCTTTAAAAAAAATAAAATAATAGCCATCATCTGATTCAAGATCTTAGTCTGACTGACTGTCCACTTGTTAAAAGTTTCAGCCATATTTCATGAGTGCTCGACTTGAGATCGTGACTGTTCTACAATATGTTAAATCCCCAATTGTATATCATGTAGCCCAGCTGACACTATCTTAAGAGGATCGGTTCGAGATGAAGAAGCCCTATCCTAATTTGGAGGATTGGGTGCCAGGTTCGACAACAACCTAGATACTGGTTGCACCTATGTTTTCTCTTCTTGTGCAGGAGGTTCACTAGCCCCAAATGTGTTGTGACCTCTTCAGCTCATATTATACCAATATATTTATGGCCTCAAAGTAAATTTGTGTCCCACCGAGCATGCCAAACATTATTGACACTAGTTTGGTTTTGGTCATGTGTGGTGTGTGCGAGCATGCTATAACTGATTGTGCGGCTCGATTTAAACTGAACAACTTTGACCTAAAGCATCGAGATAGGCAAATACATCTAATGCGATCATATATAACTGAGACCTGAGAAGATCAATCTCCTATTCAACCACACATACAAGATTGTTATAAGATGATCAAACGATTATCGAAGTGTGGGGTTCTTCCTCTTAAGATGGGTTACACCTTGCCTTCCATACAAAAAGACTTTTTAACTATGAGCTCTACGGAAAAAAAAAAAAAGAAGAAGAAGAAGTAAATACTCATAATCAGTCACAAGAAGCAACTACAAGATGACTTCATGAAAGTACAACTAGTGATATTATAACCAAAAATAGTCCAGCGTAAGAGCGTAGACTTGGATTATAGCTACAGATTACCACTACTCCTATGATAGAGCTAAGTTATGATAAGAAAAGATAAGATAAATTTGATTGGTTTGTTGGATAGGTGACCCTTAGCTTCACTTAACTTCTTTCTATTTACATATCTCTATTACAACTTCCAAATGCTTCTCTCTTTATTTCAACAGTTATGATAGCTGAATCGTTACCATATTCGATCTTCAAAGTCTTTCCGTCTCTTCTTGACATGTGTCCCTCTAACCGTTCCTCTTCTCTCAACCACTTACTATCCCTTGGACTTCTCGGACGGGCCTCATCATCAAATGATGTGTACCATCAACTTTGTGCCAGCTATGATTCTATGAAAAGTGCTCCAAATATCTGTGAAGATCATTATCCAAGTTATATCCTCCTCATGCAATGAGACGTGTCATTCCTTGGTTGGCTATAATTGGGGCGGTCAGAAATAGGGTAAACAAGTTTTAAGTAAAGTGTGGAATACACCACATGTAATTTTGTTGGTCAGTTGCATTACATTATCACATTCGCTTATCATGCGGAAACAAGTTAAATGTGTGTAAGATTAGGAAAACTCAGTCTTCGATACTCATTATGTTGACTATATGCACCTAAAGTCATGCAAATATGATATAAGGTTGGCAACTATTACACATATAATTTAAATCATTGGTTAGATTATCTTAAAATTTCATGTATTTTTTAAAGTTATGGCTTACCTGATAAAATATAGGACTGATTTCTTGGCTATTCAATCTATACTATTCAAATCGTATGACCAACGACTCAAATCTTGTATCGTTGCTCTATTTCCATGTTTGAGATCATTGTATTTACTATTATGCCCTATTTTTGGCCATTCTGGAAAAACCAATAAGAAAGCAACATGGCATTATATGAGAAATAGGAGATGGATGAAAAGATCTTGAAGATACTAGGAGTGCTTTTTGTGGAATCATAGCTAGCATAAGTTCAATTTTACACATCATTGGATGGTCGTCGAAGTGATATGGATGATAATCGAACCCAAGGGTTGACAACCCCAAGTATAGGGTTGCGATGTAGTAATAAGTCAGTAAGACCGAGGTCGATCCTTAGGGAACTTGGTGAGAATATACTAAGAACTAATTATAGACATGTAAATGTGATCTTCTCTTAGTCTTCAAGGGCTATTTCTATTTGGTTATAGTCTGATTACCTATCATGAAAGCAGTAATAGGAATGAACCGCTAACCTTTCTAAGATCTGATCAACAAAAGGTAAAGGAAAGTGGTCCTTCCTTGTGACAATATTCAATTTTTTGTAGTCTGCATTGGATATGATGGTGAATCTCGAGGAAGAGTGCTTAGAACACTATGCAATAAATGTTAGGGATGAGGGATGTGAATATGGAATCATCCTACCTTCTGTTGCTCCAAAAACTCATCGAAATGTCCAAGAAATGAATGCCATTTATAAAAAGTTCGAGCTCAATAGTAAAAAATGAGCAGAAAATTGTTTTGTCGATGTCATCGAAGGTTTCCTTGATGCCATCAAATTTTTCAGAAAAAATATGATGTTTTCTTACTGGACATATCTAGGCCATTTCCGATGTCATCGAACTTTAACCTTCGATGTCCTCGTAGGTGTCCATGATACCATCAAGAAAGTTAGAAATAATCCATTTTCTTGCTGGACTATTCAGACTCTCAATTGATGTCATCGAACACCCTACGATGTCATTGAAACTTAAATTTCGATGACATCAAAAAAGTTAAAGAAAAATTTAATTTCTTGCTGGACAATTCTGACTCTTAATCAATGTCATCGAACACCCTTTGATGTCATCGAAACTTAAGTTTTGATGCCATAAGTGAATTCAATGCCATTGAAAAAGTCAAGGAAAAATTCAATCGGTAGTTGGATAGTTTTGACTCTCAATCGATGTTATCAAGCAGGCCTTCGATGTCATCGACGACACTAATGACAGCTCGATGTCATCGAAGACTCATTGAAAACTTTTATTTTGGGCAGACTTTCACACAGTGGATTCGCTCCTCTTCTAGCCTTATTTATCATGTTTTTCTTGGTCTCCTAAGGCTAATGGATAATCAATTGGGTATCCTAATTAGGTCAAGATCATCTAGAAGAATATGGGTTATTTTGGGTTGAGGGTTAGGGTCACCAAGGTACCTTATTTACTTGTTCTTTTCTCCTTGAAGCTTTATCTTTGCTTGTGTCTTTGGTCTTCACTTTTTAAAGGCTCAACTGACTACTTGACACAACGACTCACATGATTGACAATGTAACACCCCAAACATTTCAATACTGGGTATTGAAAGTTTCGATTGTTACTATGAAATTTAACGTAATACTTACATGTGTACAATACCAATCTAATTATCCTACACCTATATTCTAACTCGGATCTAACCATTAAAAATGATCTCCATCCAATAGATCAAGCCATCTAACCATTGATTTTAAGACAAGACCATCCATCATGAGATTTGACATAAGAACCTTCCCTTGAATGAATTGGCGAATAACCTTCCATCCGTAATGAGTTAGATGTAAGTTCGTGTCACGCCCCAGACTCGATAACCAGACTCACAAGGAACCCGATGGCCAGTTCTGGCTACAACAGCCTCCGTAGTACCCCATTATCGGCTATTGACACAGGTTCCGATCCTGAGATTTTACAAGGAGGATTTTCATAAAAATATAATCATTTTCAATACGAGCATACCTAAGATCACAACAAGTACATCTGAGAATAATTAAGGGCACACATCATAAGATCCACTAAGAATTTGAACTTTTACAAATTTACATTAGGTTCAAAGGACATACAGAAGATAATAGAAAATGAGAGAAAGGTCAGCAACACTAGAGTCCTCAACCTCAACTCTAATCCAAGCTCTGCCGCTACGACGCCCGTCTAAGATCACCTGCACGCATTAATCGTGCATAAGCTTATAAAAGCTTAGAGGGTGGTGAAGGTGTGTGATAATAGTACACAGAAGAATAATAGGAGATACATGAAGGAAATATGATCAAAGCCAACACCATCAGCCTTACCATGGCTGTCATGAACGCAAGAACCTATACCAAGGCAGTACAATAATGCAAGAAGCCATATCAAGGCTATATAATGCAATGAGTACTGGGTGTCATGGCAAGGTGATGCAATATGAGGCTTACACAGCCGATGCTAATGCAATGCGAAGTAATGTCCGTGCTCATATCTAATCTATATATCAAGCACATTTTCATCATAAGGAAATCACCGGGGTCCATTACACTGCTGGATGACTGCTACTCTACAGATCCCGCACAGTCAAACGAGCGTAAGAGACTTCACTACCTGCTTGTGGACAGTCAATCACCAGCAAGGCCTGATAGTAGCAAACTCATTCATGAGCTGGTCATACTTAGCCTAGCAATGCCTCCTTACATTAGGCGAGTAAGGTCACACCCCTATCCAACCAACTACACGACAGTGGGAGTCATGACCTAACGGTATAAGGCTCTCGTGCGATCATATTCCACCCGGTCACGGCGTTGGAGCAGATCCTTGGTACCATGGAAGTTTTAAAAATTTCACCCATGAGCATCCTATCTACCCAATATGCTCAAGTAACATTTCCAGTGTCCAAATATGGCCATCCATGATGTATCTGTGGAGGCTACAGCCCTGATAAAGCAAGAGCGATAATGCTCATATGTTATATAATGTCAGATGCATGAATCACACAATCAACCATGCATTAATTCCAAGCATCCAACGTGCTCAAGAGGAAATATTACATCCCTCAGAGAAGGTAACATGTAATACCCAATGGCACAATATGACCATACATACAGTGTTAACCAAGTATACAATGATGTACATGGGTCATAAGGATGAATTTGATCACACTGTATGGCGATATACAATGTATATTACATTCCTCCTATCTAAGAAGGAACCAAGACTAGGTACTTAGACAATATCCTTAAGGAATCCAACTTCTATTGGGGCCCCATTTACCTGGGGTAGCCCACAAGGCTAAGTATACAAGCTACGGGTCTAAGTATTATAGAAATGAGCCTAACAAGAGTCTAAGATAATTATCCAATCACTCTTAAATACAACCAGGCCTAAAGGGGTGCATAATGGGGACATTTAACTGTCATTCCCCAAAAAGATATATCAACCATGAACTATATGGATAGAAGACCTAAGGTCTACATTTAAATAATAATAAAGGTAACCACATACATATATTCCTCATAATAAGCCATAAAAATATATAATATTACTTTTAACAACATGGGCTCCAAGAGGGGAATTAAGGCCCAAGCCTCAATTTCCAATGGCCATAGAATCCATGCATTAAGTTGGACTTGGTGGGCAACCTGTGTACACAATTTACGACCCAAAGAAAATAAGTTTAAGTTTATATTAAATGGGCCCAACTACATCAGCCCAATAATTAGTAATTTAAATGGAAAACCAAGGGCCCAATACTATCCTTATTTCAGCCCACAAGTCTATCAAAATGGTGGAAGTCGGCCCAATATATGGTTGGGCCAAGCTCTGATGTCCCAACCCACTCTAGGCCCATAGGATGCCCCAAAAATCTGATCTAAGATGGGGTCCTCATGTGATCACTAAAAGTGACCCAAAAGAATGCATTATTAAGCCCAAAGATTATAAGAAAATATAAGCATATAACATGTACACAAGTTTTCAATATGGTAGGCCCCACAGCCAAATAAAGCTTTAACCATAAAATTGTACATCTAAGGCCCTTCAATAAACTTTTGGCCCATTTGACTTCCTGGACTGGCTAAGGTTTAGAAATTAGTTAACTATGTGGAAATAATCTCATGAAGGCCAATTATACTCACTGGAAAACCCCACTAGATAGAGAGTGTGTATATATCATGAAAAGATCAAGTGGACCTGCTACTGGATTGTGAGTCCAGTAGCAACCCAAGGCAGAGAGTGCTTCCATGATCGGGCGATCCAAGGCTTGAATGGCCTGGACCAACATACATTGAGGTAGGCTCCACATACATCCATATTTTGCCTCAATAAATGGCCCAGGGTCTATGGTGGAAACCCATGGGCCTACCTTAAGATCACCAAGGAGGACATCCAACCTCAACTGGGTCCCAAAAGGTATCCCGCTTTGCAAATAAACTAAGGTCTAAGGCCAAAGCAATGCGTGGCTTAATGGGCCATACACTAAGCCCAATACATAGTTAACCTAGTAGGCCCTTAAGTAAGGTTAGGGCCCAACCATAAGGGTCATGGGTTCACTCATTGTGGTGGGCCTAATGGGCAGCCCATTATCCCAACATATGGAAAATCCTTATATTTAACACTAGTAATTGGGCCTCATATCTCAGCCCAAGTATGGATTTATTATAGTGGGCAAGTAAGGGCCCAACTACTTGAGTATTTGGCTCATAAGACCCATCACAATGGCATGGTAAATATAGGACCCAAGGGTCCAATGGGCCTATCAAAAGTTCCAGCCCAACCAAGGCTATAAGGCCCATTAATCAACTAGAAGACTAGCCCAAGAAGAATCCAATTGGAATGGGCCTTAATCATACACTAATTAAGCCCAAAAATAAAATTAAAATAGTAAGATAGCTAAGTTAAATCCTCCTCAAATCTAGTGGGTCATACTGCCCCAAAACAACATTTATAGGCAATAATTATTGGGCTTATTGCCAAATTCCAGCCCACCCATTCTTCCGGGTTGATTGGAATCCAACAATATATATATATATATATATATATATATATAATATATATATATATATATATATATATATATATATTATAGTAGATGAAATTCCTGATGGGCCATATACATAACCGGGGGGGCATATAACTCAGATATCAAGTGGGCCGTGTCGTTGGAGTGCAGGCCCAGCAGTGGCCCAAGGCAGGGATATCCCATGTGTAGGCAGTTCTGTGGGCTCGAGGTATCTGGCCCAAAAATCCATCCAATGGGCCCCAATTGAATACTAAAAAAAGGGAGATGATCGAACCCCTAAGGACCCCACATGGATGGATGGCGGGATATACAACACATCAAGGTGGGCCCACGAAGCAGGCTGGATGCCCCACCTTGGCCATCCCTGCCTTGTGGGCCACTCCCGGCCGCACCACGGTCAACTCAAATGTCCGTTGGGTTTGAAATTTTGTAGGGTGATACTTCCATAGGTGAGTCACAGCTCCATAAAATTTTAGAATTTTTAGACATCTAGAAATATTTTAATTAATTTAAATAAAGTAGTCTGTTCAGAAAATTGAACTGACCTGGACGTCCCTACGTAATGGGCTGGTACAGCCCTTGCCATGGTGTACACAAGGGTCCATTGGCCCTAAAAATTTGTGGGTGGGTCTTAACATAAGTGGGCCACCTCTCTGCAAAATTTTAGGATTTTTAGATAACTAAAAATATTTTAATTCATTTTAAGAAAACAATCTGTCCTCAGATTCTGCCTGATCTGGACACCACAATATAGTGGGCTGGTTCAGCTATTGCCATGGTGTGTACAGGTGTCTATTGGACCTGAAATTTTTTAAGTGTGTCTTAATATAGATGGGATATCCCCCTGCAAAATTTTAGAATTTTTGAAGTAGTAGAAATATTTTATTTAATTGATACAAATTCTAGACAGCAATGTTTTTCAAAAAAAATCTGCTACTGCACAATGTTGTTGTCCCCATGATTGGACCTCATGGGGTGGGCATAGGTCTCTCAAATTATTGTGAAAATAGGTGAGTTTAGTACTCCCATGTATGGACAGCAGGTGGGGTCCACTGGAGTGGCCCACATTCCCAAATTCAAGGTACAATAGGCTCCTCTCCAACATGTAACATTGTTGGACTGTCCAGAAATTTCTGTACAATAGGCTCCTCCACCATTACAATCACACCTACATCTTACATGAATCATGCATGCATGTGATCGATACAAATCCATGAAATTTTGAGGTGGGGATACCATCTCCACCATGCACCTAAGGTCTAAATGACCTAAATAATCTATATTTAAAGAGAAAATCCATCATGGTGGGTCCATGGAGAATGGCCCACCATGGAAACGTACATGCATGTAGCGGGCTTTGGTCTCACTTCATGGAGCTATGTAGGACCTCCACCATTGATTGGTGGGTCCTACATACTCCCAAGTGTGTAGAGAAGAACATGTAAGAAGAAGAAAGAATGAAACAATTTCAATGCATCACCCACTTTAATGGATCTTCAAGATTTTCCTATCTCCAAGCTCCTTAAGCTCCAAGGGTTATAGATCTATGGTTGATATCACTTTTCAAAGTTAGATTGGGAGGTTTTTGAGAGAAAATGGTTGGATTTGCTGGAATATAGAGGAGAGGTGGAATGATAGAAATGAGAGAGGAGAGAGGGAGAGGAAGGGTTGTAGGAGAGTCATCATTGCTCTCCTTCCTTGGTTAGAGAAAGCAATCATAACCTATGGTGAAAATAGCAAAGGTACTAGGCTTCGACTAGGCTTGGTGGTGTTTAGAGTGGGTAGTGTTCAATCCAAGCAATTGTGTAGTGTGTATGTGGTGTGCATGAAAAATTGTGCCATGGAAATGGCCCATGTACAAAAAGTAGGCTATATGATGAAATGTTCATAACTTTTTATCCGTAGGTCGGATGGACGTACAAGACACGTCGTTGAAACCACAACGACAACACAATCGAGATGATATAGGTCTAGAGTCGATCCGAGTCGAGTCTAAATGACCGGACTCAAGGATGACCGCAAACACAATTCGAAGGTCGCGGGTCGTCGGAATTTGATTAGTAGAACTGTGGAACCAAAATGGATGGAATGCATACTCACACACATGTATGCACACATGGGAACTAGGATCGGGTCTCACAGTTCGTTTGTAAGAATCATTTAGAAAAGTGCATATAACCACATAGAATCATTCGATTTCACAAAACTCGTAGATTAGCGATAATTACAGAAATGTCATTAACCTAGACCCTTGAATTCTAGATCACATGATTCCCACGATCCAGTTGACGTGAAATTCTATACCATGCATATCTATTATAAATTAACCATACACATTGAATTTCAGCCCTTAAATCATTGTAAAAGTGTCCTAATTGACAAATCAGTATATGACTGTTGATTTTAGTGTCCAACGAGTGAAGCAACCTCGTAGGAAGTCGTAGTTGGACATTTTCCTTCCTAGGAACAAAGTGGATTCGTTCGAAAACATTACAGTGGACTCCACTTGAAGTGCATATACACAACACTCGTGTACCGGCAGTGTGTCGAGGGTCAAATATTGCATATTATCCCCCATTTATATCTAGGTTTTATGAACTTGATAATACTTAATGTTTTATTTTACTCATGTTTGTGTTGCAAGGTGAATCTAAGAGCTTGTATTGAAAAGGGTGCTAAAAGCATAGATTTGATGCTCAAGAATCACCAAGGCAAGGGATGGATCTTAGGAGACCAACATTGAAGAATTCACGTGTCAAAGATTCAAGTTAACCAGGTTATGAATGAAGAGAATCAAAGATTTAAAGTAAAGAAAAGGAATCCTGAAATTGTCTTGAAAAAGCATATTCTAAAACTCTTGGTCATTTTGTAAAATTGCGCAGAGTGAAGTCTATTTTGAAAAATTGCTCAGAGTGAAGTCTATTTTAGTAAACTGCCTAAATTTGAAACAGTTTCTAGAGTTTTCCAACTAGGTACGAAAGTTAGAGTTCCACAAATATAAATAAGACTCCCTAGGATGTTATTAGGCTTCTTCTAGTGTTTAAGGAGTGGAGCAAAAGGGTGGAGAAGCCATCGCCAAGGGTTTTTCTTCTTTTTCCTTAGTTGTTTTCATGTTTTATTTAAGAGACTTTAGTTTAATCATGTTTATGGTTGGTTAAACCTCTTAGCTAGGGCTAAGAGGTGAAGCTTGTAGCATGATGACATGTTTCTATTGCTTTAATTCATGTTTATGCTGAACTCTCTTTGATTCTAGTTTGATTATAAGGAATATTTTTAGTTTTTAATGGTCTTTGTGACTCAAATTATAATAGATCTACAATAGCTTTGAGTATCTTCTTTCCGTTCTTTAAGATTGTAAAATTAAAAAATCTTGTTGTTCACTATCGTCCCTTGGGCATGTTGGGATGATGAAATCCCCTTTAATCTTCATAATTCTCTTATGATTAATTGTGGGAATCAGTATATCCTATTGTTTGCCATTGTCTTTAGGGCATGGCTAGATGATGGAATCACTTCCAATCCTCATGACTCTCATCCTTTGAGAATTAAGTCAACGGAAGTTCAGGTTTGGTTTTATTGAGATATCTTCTAATTGGATAGGATACGACTTCGATTCCAGTTGTGTCCTTGAATCAAGTAATAGATTTCCCTGATCACTATAAGTGGATCCTTGACACCCTAGTTCCCACCTTTAAATTCTTAGTTTTAATTACTTAATTCACAATTACTCTTTCAATCACTTCAGAATTAGTTTTACATCTTCTTCTAGTTAATTTTAGAAACGTAAAAGTTTCAGTCCTTGTGGATTCACCTTTGGTCTTACTGAGATTATTACTATATCGCGACCCTACACTTGGGGTTGTGAACACAGTGCACTGTAGGAGAGATCGGGTCAAACAAGGTTTGACCTGATAAAAACTAAATAAAGAAAGGAAAATCCTTTCTTCCTCCCGCATTCGATGGACGACTAACTGTTAGGACGAGTTGTGGCCCCATCACAATCATCCATAAGGATTATCTGAACCGTCCATCATGTTCAGGAGCTTGTTTCGAACAAAACCATGTCACCCATACACATTTATGCACACACGCGAACTCACAACGACAAGCGAATACATCACCACGTCGACTAACAGTGTAGCCCACCCAAAACTCAGATCCACTTCAGATCTCGACTCATGGCCTAACTCGGCCCTACGAAGCAAATGAGCGATCTTGATCTCTCGAAACATCATCATAAGTGGGCCCCACCGACTACAGCAAGGAGTCAAAATTGATCCTTCCGCAAACGGACGCAACCCGACTTCCACTTGAAGCCTGACTTCGATCAAAGCTATCCAAACTTCAGTAAGTGGTCTTCTGACCCCCTTCACATCGTCCAAGAGAATGGAAGGTGAATGGGAAATGCGGCATTCAACAATTTCGCATGCAAGACGGTCGCACCATGCAAGAAGGACATCCATAAAACGTCACGTCAAGACGATCAGACCACTGATCTAGTGGGCCATGGAATGCTGGAAGGTGATCTCACGTCTTTTGGAAAGTCTTCTTCGAACCCAAGGGTCTTGAAGAACGAATTACCATTAACACAAGCTCATATGTCCAAACCGATCACTGGATATTGGAGATCATTCTAACGTCCGGGAAAACAATCTCGACCATCCATCTATTGGCCCTCCTAGGCCATCTTAATCCCCCGAAAAGGGTGGAGAAAAGGCTCCACACAAAACAAGTAAACTGAACCAAATCACCACGAGAAACCATTATTTTTTAATGCATGTTCTCTCTCTCTCTCTCTCTCTCTCTCTCTCTCTCTCTCTCTCTCTCTCTCTCTATTTTCCATATTTTTCGGCCCACTTGATGATGTGTGGTGAATCCAGACCGTCCAGCAGCCACTCGGGTTTATTTGGATGGGAAAAACAAATATCAGTTTGATCCCGTGCTCAGGTGGGCCACATTAACGTGGACCCCACTTGATCTATGCATTTTATTCACACCGTCCACGTGTATGAAGACCCCACCTGTAGCATACGTCCATCATACAGTCCATCGTCCAGGCAGGGACGGTGGAACCCACTTTAAGTATGTATTTCATACACACAATGTCCACCGTCCAGTCTCTGGACGGTGGAATCATTATGTAAACAGTGTTGCATTCACACTGTCCATCCTTTTTGCTTGAAGTGGGACCCCACCTAGATATATGTTACATCTCCACCGTCCATCGCATTTCCGAGCTCATTTTAGGCGTTGAGCCAAAAAAATGGAGCCAATCCAAATCTCTAGTAAGCCACACCATCAAAAATAATTATTTTAATATTGATAAATCGTTAGGGCCCGCTGTAATGTATCTATGCATCGAAACATACTTAATATTGGGCTCATTGGACTTGTCCCGAGCTCGGAAACCCAGTAAGCGGATTGGATTGCCCTAATGTGAGCCCCACCTATGAAAATCCTTTAAAAAATAAAAAATAAATAAATAATAAAAATAATACGCAGAGGCTGCTGCTGCCAGCGTCCAAAGGATGCTGCAGCAAGTCGCGTCTTGCTGCTTGGAATGGGCAGGGTAAGTGGGCCCCACCTCAGGCCCCACTATGATGCATGTTAAACATCAGCACTGTCCATTTCATAGGTTCCCTTTAATTAATGGGGTAAGCCAAAAATCAGCCATACACGGAACTCAAGTGGTCCACGCTACAAGAATCAGTGGGAGATTGAACATCTACCATTGAAAACCTTTTGGGTCACAGAACTTCTGGATAAATATGATATTTATTTTTCCTCTTAATTTAGGTCTTTGTGACCTTATCAACAGATGGGATGGAAAATAAATGTTATGGTCCCACATGGGACCCACCTACCGTGGAAATGGATTGGCTGGGCTACCACGTACCAGCTATATAGCTAATTGACATCAGCAAGTTTCGTGGGAGCCCACCCTCATAAATGTGTTCTATATCTACACCGTCCAGTGTTTCTGGACGGTGGGATCCCTTGATGCATGTATGTGGTTTATATCCACTCCGTCCAACTGATTGGGACATGGGGCCCACTCCACACGTGGCATGTGTAGGGGTGGGACCCACCTTGATATATATGCTATATATCCACATTGTCCACCTGGACAGGTGGTGTGAGGCCACCATGATGTATTGTTTCTCCAAGCTGTCCATCGGTAGGACCCCCATGATGTATATATTTCATCTGGTCGTCCACTGCTGGTGGGACCCACCTGGACGTAGTGTTGCATCCACTCTGTGCATCCATGGTCCCATGTGAGGTATGTATTTCCTCCAAACGTCCATCCGTTGGACGAGCAGCAAGGCTGCTGTAGCAACGTCAGCAAGTGTTGTGACCCACCATGATGTATTTTCATCCATGCTGTCCAGTAACCGTAGGTCCCAACGTGATGTATTTGTTGTAATCCGCACCATCCAGCCATGGATGGTGGGACTTACATGATGTATGTGTTTGATATCCACGCCATCTGTCCATGTTTTTGGGAGTGCAGGGCCAGCCTGCTGTACATGCAGGGCCCACCTGTTGTATGTGCGAGGCCCATTTTGGCTGAATGTGAAGCCCATTGTGGCCATATGTGAGGCCCATTGTGGCTATGAGTGTGAGGCCCACTTGATTATGTACATGAGGCCCATGTATGCGGTACAATGTGATGTATTTAAGGCCCATGATTTAGGTAAAATGTGACATATACCCGGCCCATGTGTTGGGGCCCATTGTGATGTATATACGGTCCGATTATGGGGCTCATTGTGTTGCATATTCGGCCTGTGTATGAGGCCCACTGTGATATATTTTCGGCCCATGTAATGAGGCCCTTTATGATGTATGAGTGGCCCATGTAATAAGGCCCGAGGTGTTGTATATTGCAGCCCATTTGATGAGGCCTGATGTGATGTATATTGGCCCATATGATGAGGCCCAATGTGATCTATATGAGGCCCATGAGTGAGGCCCAATACGATGTATATGAGGCCTATTGTAATATGTACTAGGCCCATGTGATGCGGCCCATTGTGATGTATTTGAGGCCCATGTGAGGCCCATTATGATGTGTATTAGGCCCTTATGTGAGACCATGGACCCATTATATGTTAAGCTCTATGTGGGCCACTCCTTGGGAGCAATGTTGGTTAAATGTCCACATTGATGGGTAATGATGATTAAATGTCCACATTGTGACCTTCTCTTAGGCCTTTGTTAGGCCTATTCTCATCATTCTAACTGGGTTAACCCTAATCATTGGGCCTCATTGATGTTTGCATGACCCACATATTCATATTGGGTTAACCTATAACGTTGGGCCCCATTGGTTGCTCGTAGGATTATTTTATTTTAATCTTGGAGTCCATCTAGGACTTATTTGGGCCCCCTTAGGGCATCTAATGGGTCATATGATAGTATGGTGAAAGAAACCCGTCCCGGATCCTTAGGAATATAGGTAGGCTACCTAGGCCCAACCTTGAATGAGGAGAGTACAACATCACCGTAGATGGAGGGATCCATGTTATCTAATTTGGTATATTCACTTTTGAGGAGTGATCCTCATATTATGGATTAGATCTGCAGTCCTTCTATGGACCCTGCCATATATATAGCCCGATCATCGATTACGACTATGTTGGTATACGCACTAAGTATGTGTTAGCATAACATTGTGATTATATGAGTCCCATCACAACCATGTGAGGCCCATTATAATTACCTGAGGCCCATTGTAACCATGTGAGGCCAGTTGTGATTGTATGAAGCCCATCGTGACCACGTAAGGCCCATTGTGATGGTATGATGCCTATTGTGTATGTATGAGGCCTATTATGATGTATGAGGACCATTGTGTTGACACGAGGTCCTTGTATGAGACCTATTGTGAATGTACGAGGTCCATTATGATATGTGAGGACCATTGTGTTGTGATGATATGAGACCTATTGTGAATGTATGAGGCCCATTGCGATATATGAGGACCATTGTGTTATGATGATATGAGACCTATTGTGAATGTATGAGGCCCATTGTGATGTGTGAGGACCATTATGTTGTGACGGTATGAGGCCCATTGTGATTGTATGAGACCCATTGCAGCTAAATGAGGCCCATTGCGATGTGAGAGGCCCATTGCGATTGTGTGAAATCAATCATTATTATGTTCGATAATCATGCATAGCATCATATTACATGCCCATACGCATCATCTGCCTGTTTGATAAGAGATGCGGTTGACCATTACATATGCCATTGGGCAGGTTGTTTATAGGACTCCTTGATAGGTGGAGTCGTCCCACATGAGTGCACGGTATGCGTAGGATTGATGCATGATTGGACTGTGTGACTCATGCATCTTGCATTTTGGGATATGACTACTATACACCCTAGCGACATCAGGGCTGTGGCCTCCACAGGCATATCGTGGATGGCCAGATGGAAAACTGAAAATCCTTTTCTAGCATCAGAGCGCCATAAAGGTCCTTGGGTGAAAATTCTTAAACCTCCGTGGCCAGGAGACGCCCTAACGTCTAGATCGAGTGGATGCATAAGCGCTCGAGTGCCGAATACTAGTAGGATGCATCTCCCACTGTGTCGTGGTCAGTTAAGAAGGGGTTATGGCCTTACCCGCCGGAGAGTAGTGGGCATAGCTAGCCTGAGTTTGACCAGCTCATAATTGGGTCCGTTATCGATGTACCTGGTAGATATTGGCTGACTACTGGCCAGCGGATAGTGAGGTCTCTTTCACTTGCATGGTTATGCGTCCAGTGAGCGTTGATTGCATGTAGAGTGTACTAGACCCTGGTGATGATCCCAGAGATGTACGATACTGATATGTGGACTTATTGAGCAGGAGTTGCATACTCATTTTTTCATTCATTCACTATGCACTCGGGCTGGTAGTGCACAATTAATTGTTATGTGTACCTTCGTAGTGGCCAGAATTTCGGTTGGGGCACGCGACCAATCTAAGATCAGGAGTTTACCACATTGAGTCTGACTATCTAAATTTAGGTATGAGATTTGTTTGGATAGAAGTCCTTTGTGATGGACCTCATAGCCTGCGATACTACGTACTATCATCCTGAATTCACACTCCAGCTTGGTCATTTCATTCGCACCGCATATTGCATTACATCATCGGCATATGGCATTTTGGGTTGTTATGCTACGTTTTTGCATTTATATGGCATAAATGAGGTTGATGGCATTCATGCACTCGTCAGGATTTATGTATTGTATTGCATTCTCAGTATATGATATTGGCTTATTATATTTTTGCATCACATACCCTAGATAAGGCTGATGATATTCATGGACTTGTCAGTACTTCTGCTTACTCTGATATCTGTGTGTTTGACACTTACATTATGCACACACTTTCACCACCCTCTAAGCTTTCTATAAGCTTATGCACGATAGATGCGTGCAGGTGACGTTAGGTTACAACAGTGTTGAGCTTGGAGCATGCATCGGTCTTCTAGAGATTTGATTTTTGACATATGTATATTTCCCTTTCAGCGCTATATTCAACTGTTTATATTAGTGGATATGTGATGATGATGTTGCCTTTGTGATTTGGGTAAACCTGTGGTTATGCTTCTTACGAGATAAATGTACATTGAAAATTTCTTCCTATAGGATCCTAGGATCGGAATCTGGTGTAAGCACACTAGGAGCTGAGAATGGGGTACTATAGAGGCTGTCGGTATCAGATTCGGCAATAGGGAATTTTGTGAGCCCGGTTTCCAAGTTTTAGGTATGACACCCTCTGTAATGTGGCAGTTTTGGGAGGCCTCCACCATTCATCAGCACTCCTGCGAAGGATAATGGGTCAGGCGGTAATGGCGTCGAATGTTGTTTCTTGTCAAGAGGAAGGGGATCTGGCTTGGAATCCCTAGATCTGGCTACTTTGACTGTTGCTATCCTTCCATCTATTCACTGCCCATCCAACATTCCTATGGCCGCTCTTACCTCTGCTTCATATAGGAATCGAATGAAAGCATAACCCTTAGAGCGCCTGGAGTCCGGGAAGGTTGGGATGTAAACATCAGTGACCTTCTCGTGTCTTTGAAATATGGTTAGCAGATTGATGAGAGCAGTTAAATGGGAGGTTTCAAGCAAAAATGCTGAAACCATCGGATTTGTTCCTTGGTTTTTAAAGGGTAGCTCTCCTCCTCTAGGTCGATCTTCCTCTGTTATCAGCTCCAGGGCATCTTGGTTTTTCCCCTCGAATATCTGAAGAGGTCCTTCTTCCTCTGATCCCGGAGAGGGCCCTGCCCCTCGAGGACATCTTTTAGTCTTGAATCGCACTGATTTTTCCCTGAGGTCCTAACTTCTGAGGTAAAACTTGATGGTTAGTACTCTGATAATGTATGTAAACTGGTGTACGTCCAGTTTTTGTAACCAGATGATCACAAGTGGGTTTTTAGAGTGATCAATAGGCAGAACATATATACCATTAGATTCATGTGACTTGTTCCGATATGTAAGTTTCTCAAATTGTAGTTTTGATGGTGGGTTAAACATATTTATAGGTGGTGAACAAAATGAACGAATCAAAATCTCAACTTGATGTGTGTACGAGCAGATGTAGAAATCAAGTAGCTAGTTTACTACGATCGAGTGGTCCAAAATCAAAATGGATGGTTAGATGTCTATATCTAATAGTGCATATTTGACTGAGCAGTTGGTTATGATGGACAAGTGAGAATATTTGGGTATATGATGATCCTATCTTAAAATCAACGGTCAAGTTGCTTGATTTTTGAATGAAGATTATTCCCAATGGTCAGATTCATTTTAGAGAATAGATATAAGGTTATGATAGCTAGATTGGTATTGTACACATGTATATAATAAGTTGAATTCTATGGTAACAATCAAGAACTTTCAGTACTCGGGAATTGAAAAAATCGGGGTGTTACAATCTACTCCCCTTAAATAAATTTCATCCCCGAAATTTATTTATTTATTCCATTTACACTGATTCATTATGTTTAATATTTCACTATATTCCTCGTGAGGTAGATATATATGTCTAGGTGTGTGTATAATTGACTATATGAAAATCGGGACACTACATAAAGGCTAAGAGATAGAGAAGAAACCCTAAGATTTTCAAAAATTGAATTGTGTAACAGAACCTAGCTGAATTCGATCGATTGATCGAAGTTAGCATTCAATCAATCGAAGAGTTCAATTTTCATATAACAACCTGAGTTTGAAATTCATAATGTAGTTCAATTGATCAAAGTCCTAGTTCGATTGATCGACGATTTCCTTGAGCGATCATCGATGGATCGAAGGTGTAACGCCCCGGATTTTTGCCAACCTGGGATTAGACGTCCTTAGGCAATGGATCGATTCTAAGACCTTATCAACTTGTCAGAACTAAAGCCCACAGTCTAAAAATCGCCCCTTAACTATTTTCTTCACAAATTCCACCCTTCACTACCTTGTGCTTTCAATTTTTTAAAGCACTTCCGCCCTAGACACTATCTTAAACTAGCTAAGTAGTATAACTTGGATCACTTCAGATATAAACTACAAATGACTAAGTACCACCTCAGACAGAAATCACGTAGGATTAAATCCTTTAGAAATTTAACAAAGTTAACTAAGTACTAAACTCAATTAGCTATGAAATCCGTTAGGATCGCTTTAAATACGATCGCAAGACCCAAAACTTGCGAGAACAAGTGACATTTAGGTTACCCTAAAGTTTAGAACCAAACTCATTTCCCGTCTGCTCTCGGGAATGAAACGAAACTTCGTATTAGGTCTAGATCGCACATCGGGATTCCGATTAACCCGAAGTTAAGGAACTAGGACCGCCCCACTGGGCTTAACAATCATCTCAAAAATCAGCCTTATCCGATATTCCACGGCCATTCGTTTCGAATCGGAGCGAGGTAGTGTGAAAAACACTATTCATAAGCCAAAATAAATATCTGGAATAGTGATCGGCATCGTTCGTTGACGCGTCGTCATTAAGCAACCCGACCGGTCGAATCGGACCAAATTACACCCTCGGATTAAGAAAAATTTCAGAACATTTACATGTACTTGGAATTTTCGATCGTGGCCCACCGACCGTCGAATCGAAAGTGGTCCGCCACGTGCGATCCGCGCATCCGAATGAGTCAAAACGTAATCCCACGTAGATCCATTGGTGGTGAGCTTAAGTCCGACGTTTGGCTCAAGGAGGGCTACGAACCCTCTCTTTGCTGGAAAAGTGACGAATATCCTATATTAGCAGTAACCCTTGAACCTGAGTCTAATTTCGGAATGTTTTAGGCTATATAAGGGCCTTAGAGCACCCTCTCTCACAGCCATACGAATTTGAGTTTTGGGAGAGAGAAAAGAGAGAGAAAAGAGAGAGAAAGTGAGGAAGAAGTGGGAGAATCTCCCTGCCGTCGTTCCCTGCCATCCAACGGCCTACACCGCTTCGTTCTAAGTGATTTCCCGGCTGTATCCAGCCCATTTGGAGGTAAGAAACCCTAACCCTAGGTCTGATTTTTGGTGGGATCGATGTGGGTTGCTTAACGACTAACCGATTCCGCTCTGTAGGCTAGAAATCTCCCGTATACGGAAGTTCTACTACCCTTGCTGATTCGTTTCATTTCCATAGGCAAAGGTGAGGACTTTAAGTGTATAAGTTAAGGTTTTCAACGCTTTCAATGTCAGATAATGGTAGATTCATGATCGCTTGTAATGCACATGTACAAAGTGCTTTCCGTTTCCTGTTTTGATTAGCGGTGTGAAATATGGAATTTCACATATTCTAGGTATACGTAGAAATACCGTATACGTATTTTTTGGATAAATGCTTGGCATGTTTATTTAATGTTTAATTATATAACATATGAATAAAATACTAGTTTGGCGAAAGAAATCGTCAAATTATATGTTCCTTTGTAAATGTGCCGTAAGTTGAAAATACGTATTGTAGAAATACCGTATACGTATTTCTTTGGAATAATGTTTGACATACTTATTTAATATATGATTATACAATATATGAATAAAATATTAGCTTGGCGAAAAGAATCGCCGTATTACAAGTTCCTTGTATACACTATGTATGTTGAAAATGCGTATTTTAGAAAATCCGTATACGTATAAATTTTGAAGATGTATTTATCATGATTATTTGTTGTAGTAATATATTATACAAGGCTAAAATACTCACTTGGCTAAAGGATAGCCCTAATACATGTTTTTTGCTAACATACGCCATGTATGTCGTAATAGTGTATTCTAAGTTTTGTGAAAATGTGAATGAGTATAGAATCCTCATTCGTGCTCGCCATGACTAATTGTCATGGAATCATGATTGTTGTATTGGCGATACCCTTTTGACGAAAGGATTTTCCCTAGTTCACGCCACGGCCAATATACACTATATATCTTTGAAATGTGTGGCCCAAGTGTTTGTGGAAATGATTGAATGAATATGGAACTTGGATTTCGCTTGCCATGACCATCTGTCGTGGGTGTACACGTGTTATGATTGGGGCAACTCCTAGGGAAAGGATTTGGCCTAATGCCTATGTGATCGACATATGTCATGTATGTTGATGTATGTTTGTTTAAGTGTTTTCTTGAAATGCCCGAATGAGTAGTGGTTAGTAAATTGTAATGTTTTAGGGTGTTGAGATGGGATTCTCAACTACTCTAGAGACATGTATGATTACCTCCATGAGGTTATTTGCTTAAACCGCTTACTTGTAATATATGTGTTTGTATTCCTATTGATGAAGTGCTTTACAACATGCTTTCTATCATGCTTTATAACATGCCTTATAACATGCCTACTAGCATGCTTTAATTACTTTGTTATCATGCTTTACTCCACATGCTATGGATGCGAATTGATTGTGTTTGGGGCTATGATTATAGTCCAGACAATCGGTACCAGAATTGAATTCGTGGTTGTGATTCATTTGCCACGTGAGATGTGTTCGACGAACCCGAGTCGTACTTCGGTTAGCGATAGTGGTCGGCCACGCGAAGTGCTTATGCACTTCATGTCGTTCAACTTGTTGTGCGCTCGAGCTAGCCGAGCTCGTCAAGTAACCCGATTTGTCTAATGTATGTTCACCATGTTTGGTCGCCTCTGCTTGAACCTAGGGTACCAAACTTACAGTGAAATCCCTTTTAACCATGGTACCTCGATCCGCTAAGACGCATGAGCCGGGCATGGTGGTATGGGACACCGTGGTCGAGCCGTCGCCCACTGGGTCATGTACCTCCCCGTAGTGACCATTGCGCAACCAACCTCGTGAGCCGATTATGGTGGTATGGGACACTATATTCGATTCGTCGATACTTACGGCGAGAGCCGAGTACGGTGAGACTGTGCTCGTGCCGACGGCGACGAGTCCTCCGTAGTATCTTCGAGTATACTCCAAGGTCCTGTGATTGGCGACGAGTCTTTCACAAAGAATCGGAGTATGAGTTGAGCCGAGTACGGTGAGACCCGTATTCGAGCCGACGGCCTAGTGATTGAGCCAGTGCACGGTGAGATATGTACTTGAGCCGACGGCCAACAATTGAGCCGCATACGGTGAGATCTCAGTATCCGAGCCGACGGGTGACGAGCCCTTTGCGATGCCTTCACTACGCTTCTCAAACCATAACATCGTATGAGATTAACTAGGATTGACGACCCTAGAATGGATCATGTTTGGGAATGATACAAGGGAGGTACCTTAGTTTCCCAATATTGCTGTTTGAAATGGACTAATAATAACTCGGTAATCATGATCATCATGCACCGCATGTGCTTTGTAGATGTGGCGCACTAAGGGAGTAGCATTCGCGAACGTAAGATGATGTCGCTTGAGGGTGGTTTGGCAAGGGCATACAAAGATCATGTCATATCATTTTTGCACTTAACAAGAGTAGTTAGAAATGTTTGATTTGTATTGCTTTATCATTACTGCTTGATTGATTTGATAACATGTTAACCTATGCTTTATTGTTCCACTGAGTTGATCACTCACTCTCACGATACGGGACGGTGTTCCGGACACCCACCAGACTTTGTCTGATTGCAGATGGCGACGCTACTTCTGAGGCGGAGCCGGACTACTTCTATGGTGATGAGGAGGAGTTCTCCTATCATGTAACTCTCTGACGGGTCTCTGAAGACCTGGTACTGTATTGACGGGGCTATGGTATTTGGGATAGGAGACATTACACTTCCTCACATTTGGTACATTTTAGAACTGCACTTGTATTTATTTAACCTGGTAATGTTATCACACTCTGGAGACTCATCATAAGTTATATATTTTATCTATCTATCACAGTCTTCCGCTTGCAAATTTAACTTGTCTCTCGGAGTATGATATACTATTTTGGCTTAATCTCACTCATGTTCAATGCACGAATACAAATCAACATTCAATCATCATTCATTTGTTGCATAAGTGATGTTCGGAACTTGGGAGTTGAGTTTATATTCGACCCCGATTTTCAGGGCGTTACAAGATGGTATCAGAGCATGATTTTGATTAAACCGGACCTGGGTTATGGTCACACTACGCACTCTGACGAACTCTGAATTAGGAGGGAGCGACGGAATGTAGAAACAGTCATAGGTATCCCGATTTCGTCAATTGGCGAAGTTCATTGAAAACGAACGCCGAAATCGAGTATGTATTTAACCATGGTCGCAAGGGTCGACCTTAAAACATTTCTAGGTTGTCTAGTGAAGGGTCTAGATCATAATCCACCTCATCCCAATCATTGAGAATCAGTAAAATGTGCGATAGGCGTGATGAGGATAACTACTCCGAATCCTCGAAGCTTCTCTGGACCCCTCACGGAGACTTCTCGAATCTACAAGAGGAGAAAGCAGAAAATAGAAATAAATTCTAATAAATTCAAAACTGATTAGTGAATGACTAAAAACGAGTTCACCACCCTTTAAATAAGGATACCAGGTAATGGGAAAGAAATCAGGAACAAACTACAACTAAAACTCCTAGAATTCGCGACTTACCATAAGGTGGTGATGTCTGCTAGTGCGCAAAGTTTTCAGCCAAGAATAATAAGTGTCCTATTTGGCTTCACCAAACCATTCTCCTAATTATTCTAAGCCTCTTACGCGATGAGCGCAACTCCTAAAGCCCAATGGATGAAGAGTAACTAAACAAAAATTACTGTTTTAGTAAAATGAAATTAAAAGAGGGAGCTGACTGTCATCCGGAGGCGTTTTTCGCAATTCCGGGCTGCGCAACCCCGCGTAGTTGGGTTGGTTGGCTTCATTAGCTCGTTCTACCCCAAATTCATATATTTTACGTCAGACAACTCATTCCGGATTGCAAGTTACGTCCGGTTTCTCCGAAACTACCTAAAATGAAGCGAATCGGGATCGAGGGGCCAAACGGAGCACTTCCGGAGGGATCCAAGGTGGGACCCAGCAATTTTGGGGCCCTGGGGACTGGAGGAACACGTCCCCACCGCGGCGGCGGCGCGGTTCCGGCCACCCGACCGCGGCTCCACCGCGGCACCGGCGGCGCGCCGCCGTCCGGTCGCTTTTCCGGCGGAGTCCCGAACGTGGGGTTGGTCGGCCTGACTCCCTCTACCCCCTGGCACGTGCCATTTTGGCAAATGGTTAGGTTGTCATGGGCTGGAGCTCCCCTCTCTCTCAAACACCCCTCCAAGCTCTCCCTTCTTCACAAAAATCTCAGATTTTGCACAAACCACCCCTCCCATCACTTCCTTTCTCATTTTCGTGCACCCCCGTCACTGCCCGTTCGAAATCTCCCTCATACAGCTACTGTCCTCCCCTTTTCTTTCATTTGGACGTTTTTAAATCCCCACTTTCTCTCAAAATCGTGGGATCCCCATATCCCATTCTTTTCTTCCTAGAAAAACTTGGTTTTCTATCATTTCATGCTCCTAACTGTTCTCTACAGTTACGTGCATCTCTTATCTCTTTCCTTTCACTTGCCTTGCGATCACGACCTCTCTTTGTGGCTCATAACAATCCATCTCAATCCCACACCTTATTCCACTCCAATGGCCTTCTTATAGCTAGATACGGCCATATTTTCGATCCTCGCCTTTCTTCCTCTCATGGGAAGGAGTAAGAGTGCCCCTCCTCCGTCGCCTGACCCGGATGCCTAGTCGTCCGTGTTTGGTTGTCGCTTCGTTAGGATCTTTTCGTTTTCATGATTGATAGGCCGAGTGTTGTAGTATTTGACCTTCCAAACCCACAAATCCCATCTCACACTTTTCAACACGACGGCTCATTTTCCAAAGCCTATGAAAATTTAATTTTAATCCCCAACCCACCCTCCTACCAAACATGCCACTCCTAATTCCGAGGAAGGATTAGCAATCTGGTCCCATTCAATACAACTTAAGGCCACTGGCCAAATTGTGTTGAAGCGATAAAGTCCCTTGATATACATTAACCCACCACACTCTGACTTAAGCTTTTAGAGTAAATGGTTGTTTGATAAATAGGCCTTACAATTTTGGACCTATAGCGGTGCTCCTAGATTTTGACAGACCTGACCGTATAAGAAATCCAACAAATTTATAATGTGAACCTTAGGATCTTCTTAGCTAGTATGAACATATGAGAAATGCTCGTGCGTAGTTAAATTCGAGTTCCGGCAACCCAATTCCAATTAGACAACTTTGACCCTAGGCGACAAAATATAAGCATAGACTTTAGATTACAACTTGTGGATTATCGTTGCTCATAAGTTGAGCCTAGGCTGCTGATTAGACTAAGAAATGTAAATGGCTAACAATGTTAAGATAATTGGTGATAGACGTAGTTAGTTGGCCGAATAGGTTGGAGCGAGACCCCGTTCGTTGTTGAATCCCCTTAATACTTTAGGCTTCCTTAGTAACTCTCAGAGAGCTTATTTGACGTAGAAACTAGTCACGATTAGAGGAAACCAATATATCCCTTGGATTCAATGTTAGGTCCAATCAATACATCCCTTAGAATTTCCTTCTCAAGGACTTAGTACAATCGGGAACACGGGGTAGAGAAACTACATACAAGCGAGGTATTCGCGGTTTGAATCGCATTCTCAATCCGGTAGTGACCAATGAACCCTATGCTCGATCAGCTGAAGGCCGGGATCGACTAGGATTAAGAAATGATATGGCGAGTTTTCTGTCCTAGCTAGGCAGAAGGTCCATGTATCCGACTAGACCCAATACGCAACTTTCTTCCGTGTTGGCCGAACCACTTGCAACCAAAAAGTTTATAACTTCGTCTTTGAGAAGTGTAAGAATATATAGCCAATAGAGATTTCTTTCCTTTTAGGCCTAAGGTATTGCCCAAATGGGCAACCGACAGTTAGGAATTAGGTCCCAAATCGCATGCCATGTCGGCATACATATTGTATATATGAACGTAAAAGATAGCCTGCCTATTATTAAGCTAGACATGATTAAATAGGATAAGTATGGACCGCGACAAAATTTCTTGGTAGAATTAAGCATCTCGCTACAAACTCACACCTGACCCCGAATCAACCACAATACCCTTCATCTTTAGCTCCTTTCTATGACCATAGGTATCAATGCCATAATACACAACATTGATGAAAAGAAGACCAATGTAGTGGGAGATCGCATCCCATTTCATGTCAAGGATAGATCCTAAACTACACCTTGTTCCGATATACGGAGGACATAAATCTTAAGCCTTGAGGGTGAAAATAAATTTTAAGGGGGTAGAACATGATGAACCCGCTCTAGTTAGGTCACATGATACTCCTCTTTGACCTGGGTGGCGCAGCGGAAACATGGTGGACCCTATCCCACTGGCCCAGGATCGAAACGGTGCTCGATAAATACGAACATTATAGAAGCCCTAGTAAGTTCTACTATGAGAAACCGTTTCAAGATGATTTAGTAAGATTTGATTCACCCTTTCCTTGGACATAGATAATATCGAGGACTCTCTTAGACTAAGACCTAAAAGGGCACCTTAGAATAAACAATTTGAGCCTTTCAATGATGGACATTCCCTACGTTTCTAGAGTGATCGTACTACGGAGTTACTGAAATATACAACTGCGAAACATTCGCGGCTTGACCCAATTCTTAATCCTGTGTGACTACCAACAGACTCACTGCTGACGAGCAGAAGACTCGGATCCACTAGGATTCGGAAGGGATACGATGAGCTTTCTACCTTAGCTCGGTAGATGATCGATGTATCGGGATCGAGCCCACCAAAATTTTCTCTCCGTATTGGTCAAACAATGAAAACAACTATCTTACTCTAAATTGTGGGAATTATCGTCGAGACTCCAAATAGGTAAAGAAATGAATGGTAGCAAACCATCAGGGTATGAGAAATGGATAAAGAAATAAGTTTTTAAGGGGGGTAGACGAAAATGAACCAGCTAGTACATACCCTACCACGCGTAGAAACTTGGAACCAATAAGTCTTAGGCAAATAAAAATAATAGAAATCTTCCCTTATTACCCTTAGCCAATTTCGGGGACGAAATTTTGTTTTAAGGGGGGTAGATTGTAACGCCCCGGATTTTTGCCAACCTGGGATTAGACGTCCTTAGGCAATGGATCGATTCTAAGACCTTATCAACTTGTCAGAACTAAAGCCCACAGTCTAAAAATCGCCCTTAACTATTTTCTTCACAAATTCCACCCTTCACTACCTTGTGCTTTCAATTTTTTAAAGCACTTCCGCCTAGACACTATCTTAAACTAGCTAAGTAGTATAACTTGGATCACTTCGAGATATAAACTACAAATGACTAAGTACCACCTCGATAGTAAATCACGTAGGATTAAATCCTTTAGAAATTTAACAAAGTTAACTAAGTACTAAACTCAATTAGCTATGAAATCGTTAGGATCGCTTTAAATACGATCTGCAAGACCCAAAACTTGCAAGCAACAAGTGATTAGGTTACCCTAAAGTTTAGAACCAAACTCATTTCCCGTCTGCTCTCGGGAATGAAACGAAACTTCGTATTAGGTCTAGATCGCACATCGGGATTCCGATTAACCCGAAGTTAAGGAACTAGGACCGCCCCACTGGGCTTAACAATCATCTCAAAAATCAGCCTTATCCGATATTCCACGGCCATTCGTTTCGAATCGGAGCGAGGTAGTGTGAAAAACACTATTCATAAGCCAAAATAAATATCGGAATAGTGATCGGCATCGTTCGTTGACGCGTCAAGATAACAACCCGGACCGTCGAATCGGACCAAATTACACCCTCGGATTAAGAAAAATTTCAGAACATTTACATGTACTTGGAATTTCGATCGTGGCCCATGACCGTCGAAGCGAAAGTGGTCCGCCACGTGCGATCCGCGCATCCGAATGAGTCAAAAACGTAATCCCACGTAGATCCATTGGTGGTGAGCTTAAGTCGACGTTTGGCTCAAGGAGGGCTACGGAGAACTCTCTTTTTTGGAAAAGTGACGAATATCCTATATTAGCAAAGTAACCCTTGAACCTGAGTCTAATTTCGGAATGTTTTAGGCTATATAAGGGCCTTAGAGCACCCTCTCTCACAGCCATACGAATTTGAGTTTTGGGAGAGAGAAAAGAGAGAGAAAAGAGAGAGAAAGTGAGGAAGAAGTGGGAGAATCTCCTGCCGTCGTTCCCTGCCATCCAACGGCCTACACCGCTTCGTTCTAAGTGATTTCCCGGTGTATCCAGCCCATTTGGAGGTAAGAAACCCTAACCCTAGGTCGATTTTTGGTGGATCGATGTGGGTTGCGTAACGACTAACCGATTCCGCTCGTAGGCTAGAAATCTCCGTATACGGAAGTTCTACTACCCTTGCTTGATTCGTTTCATTTCCATAGGCAAAGGTGAGGACTTTAAGTGTATAAGTTAAGGTTTTCAACGCTTTCAATGTCGATAATGGTAGATTCATGATCTGCTTGTAATTGCACATGTACAAAGTGCTTTCCGTTTCTGTTTTGATTAGCGGTGTGAAATATGGAATTTCACATATTCTAGGTATACGTAGAAATACCGTATATGTATTTTTTTTGGATAAATGCTTGGCATGTTTATTTAATGTTTAATTATATAACATATGAATAAAATACTAGTTTGGCGAAAGAAATCGTCAAATTATATGTTCCTTGTAAATGTGCCGTAAGTTGAAAATACGTATTGTAGAAATACGTATACGTATTTCTTTTGGAATAATGTTTGACATACTTATTTAATATATGATTATACAATATATGAATAAAATATTAGCTTGGCGAAAAAAAGAATCGCCAGTATTACAAGTTCCCTTGTATACACTATGTATGTTGAAAATGCGTATTTTAGAAAATCTTTGTATACGTATAAATTTTGAAGATGTATTTATCATGATTATTTGTTGTAGTAATATATTATACAAGGCTAAAATACTCACTTGGCTAAAGGATAGCCCTAATACATGTTTTGCTAACATACGCCATGTATGTCGTAATAGTGTATTCTAAGTTTTGTGAAAATGATTGAATGAGTATAGAATCCTCATTCGTGCTCGCCATGACTAATTGTCATGGAATCATGATTGTTGTATTGGCGATACCCTTTTGACGAAAGGATTTTCCCTAGTTCACGCCACGGCCAATATACACTATATATCTTTGAAATGTGTGGCCCAAGTGTTTGTGGAAATGATTGAATGAATATGGAACTTGGATTCTTGCTTGCCATGACCATCTGTCGTGGGTGTACACGTGTTATGATTGGGGCAACTCCCTAGGGAAAGGATTTGGCCTAATGCCTATGTGACCGACATATGTCATGTATGTTGATGTATGTTTGTTTAAGTGTTTTCTTGAAATGCCCGAATGAGTAGTGGTTAGTAAATTGTAATGTTTTAGGGTGTTGAGATGGGATTCTCAACTACTCTAGAGACATGTATGATTACCTCCATGAGGTTATTTGCTTAAACCGCTTACTTGTAATATATGTGTTTGTATTCCTATTGATGAAGTGCTTTACAACATGCTTTCTATCATGCTTTATAACATGCCTTATAACATGCCTACTAGCATGCTTTAATTACTTTGTTATCATGCTTTACTCCACATGCTATGGATGCGAATTGATTGTGTTTGGGGCTATGATTATAGTCCGGACAATCGGTGCAGTGAATTCGTGGTTGTGATTCATTTGCCACGTGAGATGTGTTCAACGAACCCGAGTCGTACTTCGGTTAGCGATAGTGGTCGGCCACGCGAAGTGCTTATGCACTTCATGTCGTTCAACTTGTTGTGCGCTCGAGCTAGCCGAGCTCGTCAAGTAACCCGATTTGTCTAATGTATGTTCACCATGTTTGGTCGCCTCTCGCTTGAACCTAGGGTACCAAACTTACAAGTGAAATCCCTTTTAACCATGGTACCTCGATCCGCTAAGACGCATGAGCCGGCATGGTGGTATGGGACACCGTGGTCGATTTGTCGCCCTACGCTGGGGTCATGTACCTCCCGTAGTGACCATTGCGCAACCAACCTCGTGAGCCGATTATGGTGGTATGGGACACTATATTCGATTTGTCGATACTTATGGCGAGAGCCGAGTACTGCAGTGAGACCCGTGCTCGTGCTTTGACGGCGACGAGTCCTCCGTAGTATCTTCGAGTATACTCAAGGTCTGTGATTGGCGACGAGTCTTTCACGGCAAGAATCGGAGTATGAGTTGAGCCGAGTACGGTGAGACCTGTATTCGAGTCGACGGCTAGTGATTGAGCAGTGCGGTGAGATATGTACTTGGTGACGGCAAGCAATTGAGCCGCATACGGTGAGATCTCAGATCCGAGTGACGGGTGACGAGCCCTTTGCGATGCCTTCACTACGCTTCTCAAACCATAACATCGTATGAGATTAACTAGGATTGACGACCCTAGAATGGATCATGTTTGGGAATGATACAAGGGAGGTACCTTAGTTTCCCAATATTCTTTGTTTGAAATGGACTAATAATAACTCGGTAATCATGATCATCATGCACCGCATGTGCTTTGTAGATGTGGCGCACTAAGGGAGTAGCATTCGCGAACGTAAGATGATGTCGCTTGAGGGTGGTTTGGCAAGGGCATACAACATCATGTCATATCATTTTTACACTTAACAAGAGTAGTTAGAAATGTTTGATTTGTATTGCTTTATCATTACTGCTTGATTGATTTGATAACATGTTAACCTATGCTTTATTGTTCCACTGAGTTGATCACTCACTCCCACGATACGGGACGGTGTTCGGACACCCACCAGACTTTGTCTGATTGCGAGATGGCGACGCTACTTCGAGGCGGAGCCGGACTACTTCTATGGTGATGAGGAGGAGTTCTCCTATCATGTAACTCTCTGACGGGTCTCGAAGACCTGATGTATGATTGTGGGGCTATGGTATTTGGGATAGGAGACATTACACTTCCTCACATTTGGTACATTTTAGAACCGCACTTGTATTTATTTAACCTGGTAATGTTATCACACTCGGAGACTCATCATAAGTTATATATTTTATCTATCTATCACAGTCTTCCGCTTGCAAATTTAACTGTCTCTGGAGTATGATATACTATTTTGGCTTAATCTCACTCATGTTCAATGCACGAATACAGTCAACATTCAATCATCATTCATTTTGCTGCATAAGTGATGTTCTGGAACTCGGGAGTTGAGTTTATATTCGACCCCCGATTTTCAGGGCGTTACAGAAGGGATCAATCGAGCATGGAAAAATATGTCTAGTGGGCAAATTAAATTAAATCAGACCTATTTCAGTTGATTGAATGGTGGGTTTGATTAATCCAAGGTGACTAAAAGCGTCTAGAAACTTATGAAGTTAAAATTCCAAATGTGTTGATTCTTAGTTGATTGATTGGAGGATTAATCAAGGGCCTTCGATGTGGCTCAATTGATCAACTACATTAATCGACAGTCCCCTATTTGATTTTTAAAACTAAGTTAGTAGAGTAATAAGTTCATAATGGATTAATAGTTGATCATCTTGTTTTGATCAAAGGCAGGACCCCACTTGATGGAATATTTAAATTAAATTCGTGATATGTTAAATCATCTTAATAGGGATTTGAATTCTAAATTATAAAGAGTATGACTATTCGGAGGATTTGACTCTAATAAGGGTAGGTGAGTGAATCCCAATATGGCTCATACCTATATGGTTGAGATAGATGATATGAATGTATGACTTTAATGTTAGTTATATTTTTTATGATTGTTATATTGTTGTCCTAACATGTTATGATAATCCTTGTTGTATGCATCATGATTTGAATGATTATTGATGTGAATTGAAGATGTAAACATCTACAATCATAAATTTATTGTTTCCTCTCGTACTAAGAGATGTGTATTATGACTATTTATGTTGATGCATGGTTATTAAACATGTATCCAAAGCATTCCTGATTTGATTCTTAGAGGCATGTGTCAGTGCACTGATTTTTTGCACCCTATTTGTCTATAACATCCTGAATTTTCACAGCCAGAGTTTATACTTGTTCCCGAGAAAAGCAGGGTGTTAATAATGATAAATTGGATACTTTAAAAATCGCACCTAATTTTTTTTTTTCATTTAGATCACATCCAGATACATTCATGAAAGTAACATTCACGAGAATAAAATCGACTGTGTTAATTATTTCATCAGAGTAAAAGAATAATCAAATGCCCTCTGAATGGGAGCTTATTACATTTATTGTGTTCACAGTGAAAAAATAAAACTAAATCATAAAACTATCTTCTTATTCTTTTTATATAATTTTTCCTAGGGAGATGGTCCTCTAGGACTTCATTTTGTACGTTACCTGTATCATCTGTACGGTTGGAGAGGGTCAACACCCTACTCATAGTGATGGTTATCCTTTAAGATTAACAATAATTCAAAAGATTCATAAAAGTAATGTAAGAGTTCTGATACATCACATACTCTACTACTACGAGAAGTATCAGTATGTGCAAACAACTTACATGAGATGCATGACTAACAAAGTGTGTGCGGCTCATCATACGTAGTGATCATCATAATGTGGAATACGATTCATAAAAAATTCGACTCGACCCGCATCTCATAACTATGGATATTCATCGGCATGGCCAACACTACTATGAATTTATATGAATACTTCACGGTACACAACACATGAGTCGGATGAATTACGTGACATGATTTGTTCATGGAACGACTATTTGTAACATCCAATCCCAGAAGTGATGTGACACTATATTTGCGAATTACACACATCGATTTGTACACCACTACTTAAAAACTCATGGAATTATGTGATGACCAAGGGGGTCTCTACCTAGAGTGCATTATATCCATGATGTAATAATTGAGTCACTAGTTGTAATACCACTTAACACATCACTTACACTTATAGAGAATATAAACTGAATCATGGGGGTTCCAGAATATCAAGACCATGCCCAAACCTTAAAGATAAATAACATAAGGCTTAAAAGAGGAGAGTAACAATGGCTAACTCAATATAGGTGTAACATCCTCGACTTTTTCCCAAGTTGGCGATGGACATCCTTGGACGTAGAACTGCCCTAAGATCAAGTACTTTAGAAATTAGACGAGAATTAACTAAGTGTTAAACTAGATTATCTGTGAAAGTAGCACTAATTACTTTAAATACGATCTGTAAGACCCAAAATGAGTAGAACCGTTAACGCTACATTACCCTGAAACTTAGGATCCAACTCAAAACCCAGTTGCTATCGGGAGCAACATGGAACTCCGTATCGGACCTGAACTGCACATTGAAAGTCCGATTTCCCCAAGACTATACGATGATGACCGCCTTGCTGGACTTGACAACGACCTCGGAAATCAAGTCCTAATAGTACTCAGAAGTGTACAACTTGAGCCCGGAGCGAAGTGTGTGAGAAACATGAATATCTTTCGGAAATGAAATGAAACTTAAGTAAATTGAGTTGGCTCGCTTACAAGCTGAATCTAAGGATTCAGACCGTCAGATTTCAACCTAATTACACCCACGGATCAGGGAAAATTTTCAACACAGGTCAATATACTTATGGCCCTGATCGAGCACCGGTGACTGTTGAACTGAAACAGGTCTCCCGCGACCGATCCATTGATCCGATCGAATTGAAAACTTAACCTGACCTAGATCCAATGTTAGGGAGCTTAAGTCCGACCGCGTGTAGAAAAGAGGCCTCTAGAACATCTCTATTGGACCGAAACAGACCCCATTTGGCTACACCCTAAGTATACCATGGCCCTGGGGCCATTCCCATCAGTTCTGGGCCTATATAAGGGCCTTACACCCTCTCTCTCCCTTCACATACGAATTTTCAACCCTACGAGAGAGAAGAGAGCAAAGAGAAAAAGAAAGACAGAGAAAGTGAGAGAGAAAGTGAGGGTTTGTTCCTGGGATTCTTCCATGCTGTTCGATGTGCTTAGCCACCCCGTCTGTATTGCTATACCGGCGATTCTGACTCCGTACTTGGGTAAGAAATCCTAACCCTAATATATTTTAGATATTCAAATAGAGTAAAGGGTGAAATAGTTAACCTATTCCATGTTATAGGTTGTTGTTATGCTGTAGACGAGGACTTAGCATTTAAACTGAGTTCGTTACAAGTCTACCGGTGAAAGGTGTGGATTATGAATTTTAGGTTATGGTTTTCAAGGCTTTCAATGTCAGTAATGATTTATGACTGACTTGATTATTGTCACATGTGCTAAGATGCAATGATTTCCGTTTATTACATATATATGTGAACTATGTTGAATATAATGCATTTCATGTGTTTGTTGAAATGTTTAGATGAAGATAGAGTTAGGATTTGTGCTTTCTTGAGTGAGAGTACATGATTGTTGTACTTGTGGCAACTCCTTGTGAAAGGATTTGCTACAATATATGTTATAACTAATTTATTGTATGTATGCTGATATGCGTAGCCTAAGTGTTTGATAAAATGTCTGAATGAGAAAATGATTGTTAAGATGTATTTAATGATGGTGTTCAGATAGGATTCTCAATTGCCTTATCTATAGTTATAGTTTCCTTCATGTAACCTATCTCGTTATTACGTGATTTATGGATGAAATGCATATGTATGTTAACATGTGCACTATGTGTTTGATAAAATGCTTATATGAGATTTATGATTGAAATGGTTGCTACATACTGCTTTGACTAGTGCATATGAATGCCTATTATATTTGAAGTAGGAGTGGGACCACGACGTAGTCCAGGCAATCGGTAATAATCCATGTTTGAGTGGCTGATCTAGTCTCGCCACAATTGATGCGTTTGGTGAATCTAAGTCGTACGATGATTGTCAACAGTAGTTAGCGCTCCATGTCGATTAATTCAGCGTACGCTTATACCAATCAAACTTATTAAGTAACCCGATTAGCCTATTATGTGTTCACCATGTATGGACGCTACTACTTGAATCTAAGGTACCAACTTACCAGTGAAAGTCCTGTTTAACCTTGGTACCTCGATCCGCTAAGACTCATGAGCCGGGCATGGTGGTATGGGACACCGTGGTCAAGTTGTCGACCTACGCTGGGGCGATGAGCCTCCCCGTAGTAATCAGTGAGTAACACCGCCTTGTGAGCCGAATACGGTGGTATGAGACACTGTATTCGAGCTATCGGCCGACACCGATCAGGTGTCGAGCACTTTGTAGTGACCTCAAGCATACTCTGATACTGTGTTGAGGCGTCGAGTCTTTCCATAGCAACTAGAGTATAAACTAGGCCTACACTGATCAGGTGATAAGCCCTTTGTAGTGACTTAGAACTGTAATATCGTATGAGATTTGCTAGGACTGACGACCCTAAAATTAATCATTGTTTATGCATTGTTATAAGGGAGGTGCCTTATCTTCCCAATCATGTTGTATGAATAAACCTAAGTAAGAGCCTGACTAATCACGAGCATGCACCGCATTACGTGTGCCTTTGGCGTAGTAGGTTAAGCATTGAGGAACGGTTGCATGCCGTGATCGTGTGATGAAGTCGCTGAGGGAGAGAAGGCGAGGGCGTGCATCATTATTTCATATCATTCTTACATTAATAAGAGTACTTAAGAACTAATTGTTGTATTGCGTTATCATTACTACTTGACTGAATTGATAACATGTTAACCCTTGCTTCATGATTCCACTGAGTTGATCACTCGCTCCCACATTACGGGACGATATTTTAAACACCTACCATACCCTATTTTGGTCTCAGATGATGGCGATGCTTACGAAGCAGAGCTGGACTTTTATGATGATGAGATGGGTTTCTCTTATATGTAGCTATTAGGCGGGTCTATGTAAACCATGTTCTGATCGACGGGGTTACAGGGTTGCTGATTAGATGTCATTACACTTTATTTTACATTTTTGAAACACCCTTGTATATTCATTTTGTTCATTTTTGGAGTATACATTGATATATTTAACCTGGTCACATGTTCACACCCTGGAGACTTACAATAGTTCATGTATTTTATATATCTATCACATAATTTAACTATCTCTGGAGTATGATATGTTGTTTTAGTATAATCCCATTCATGTTTAATGCACTAATATGGACAACATTCAATCATCATTATCTATGTTATAAAAGTGATGCATTGAAACTCGGGAGCTGAGCTTCTGCTCGACCCCCAATTTTCAAGGCGTTACAAGATGGTATCGGTGCATGATTTGGATTAAACTGGACCTGGGTTATAGGTAACACGACGCACTCTGACCCACACTGATTTAGGAAGGGGGCGATGGAATTTAGAGACGATATTAGGATCTCAAGGTTTCGCTGACAGGCGAGACTGAATACTGTAATTTAGTCTACAACGTAACTTCGATCACGTAAATCGACCTAGGTCGCTTCTAGGCTATCAGTCGACGAGTTTAAGTCTTTAGTTGACAAATTCTAAACCTGAAATGGATCAAAATGGCGCAAATACAGGCACGTACTCAATCTTAAAGTCTAAAATTCCTTTTTTAACCCCTTTCCTTCAAAATCTCATATTTCACTACCTTATTCTTCAATTTTTTCTAAGTAATTTCATATTAGACACTAATTCTAAAGTTTAAATGATGAAGAACAATACTTAAGCTAAAATTTACTATAAATAGTAACTTTATAAATAAAATAGATGTTTTACCATTAATATTATGAAATTTTACAAAATAAATAGGTTATTTAGATATATCAGCTTGTTTTACCCCAAAATCATATATGGCACTTCACGTAACTCATTCCAGATTGAAAGATACGCCCATTTTAAATATCAGGGGGTGAAACCACCACCAGATAGGGCAGCGGACCGGGGCGGCACCCTGCCAACCGCGGTGGCACCGTGCCCGGGTCCAGTAGACCATGAAGGCACCGTGCTAACTGCAGTCAACTGCGTCCAGGCTCGTCTTGGCCTGTCGGCCACAGCAGGCCGGGCGGCCCGTTTTCTGAGATTTTACTACACGTTTCGTTCGACTTCAGAAAATCATATCTCCCTAGTTATAACTCTGATTTAGGTGATTAAAAAGCCAAATTGAAGCTTGATAAGTCTAGTTTTATATAAAAATGAGTAAAAAAAAATTAATTTTAATTTGTATGGGTTGTCGTGGCAACTATCCAAAACTTATTAGTTTGGAAAGTTGTTGTTTCTATAATTTTTAGAATTTTTCTACAACATGAAATTTAGTGAAAATTGAGAGAGGTGAAGTAGACTTGATGAAGAACTACTACAAAAATAATTAAAATAATTTATTAACTAAAAGTGGCTGATCAGGGCATATAACCACTTGAGGACCTTGGGAATGAGGATTATCTAAACCACTCCTAGATTTTGACAGTATAGGAACTCCCATACATTAATAACGTAAACCCTAGGGCCTCCTTACTTGGTATGAGCATATGTGTAGTGCTCGAGTTTAGTAAAAAAAATTCAAGTTCGGGCGACTCAATTCTAATCAGACAACTTTGACCCTAAGCAATAAGATAAATTCTTGTGTTAGAAATGGTATGAAATCATCTAGCGTATGAGCGTAGACTTTGGCTCACAACTATTGGATTACCGCAACTCCCAAGTTAAGACTAGGCTACTGGCTATACTAAGGAATGTAAAAGACGAATGTAAAAGACAAAATATGCTAAAATAGTTGAAAGATAGACTTAGTTGGCTTGATTAGATTGGAGTGAGGCCTTCTTCTTTCGTTGGATTCCCTTGATACGTATAGGCTTCTTTAATAACTCATAGGAAAGCTGTTTTGACTTATAAACTAGTCACGTTTAGAGAAAACTTATCTATCCCTCGGCTTGAACGCTAAGATAAATCAATACACCTCTTAGAATTACCTTCCCAACGACTTATTACAATCAGGAACATGGAGTAGAAAAACTATATATAAGCGAAGTATTCACGGTTTGAGTCAAATTCTCAATCCTGATAGTTACCAATGAATCTAATGCTCTGATCAAGCAGAAGATCGGGATCAACTAGAATTAAGAATTGATACGATAGATTTTTTATCATAGCTAGGCGGAAGGTCTATGTATCCGACTCAGACCCACTACACAACTTTCCTTCCGTGTTAGCTCGACTACTTAGAAACATAGTTGCCCATTAACTTAATTTGTCCCAATTCCTTATGCACTAATAATGTATAGATTATCTTGCAGTATTAAACTAAACATGATTAATGAGGGTAAGTCGGGACCACAATAAAAGTCCTTCTTTGGTAAACTTAGGCATCTTGTCACAACTCACACTCGTCCCTAGAATCAACCACATCACCCATCATTTTTAACTCATTTCCTTGAGCTTTGAGAGTGAAAATTGTTTTTAAGAGGGGCAGAAGATTATGAGCCCAATCTAGTTAAGTCAGTCTATACATCCATTGGATCAAAGTGATACACTGGAAGCATTGTGGACCCCTGCCCCACTGGCCCAGGATCAATGGAAATTTATCTAGGTTGTGCTTAGGGATAGGTCACTAAATAGGATCTGAATCTTCCTTAGAATGTAAATAATGAAGTCATTGAATGAAAGCAATTAGGGTTCAAGTGTTAAACCAATTCATATTAAAGAATAGGCCTAACAATGGGTACGAGCTAAATAACAATAACCGAGGTCAAGGTATGTACAATGTGCTTGTTGAATATGGACCCAATAGGAGCCTTAGCTAATTTCAAGGTAAAAAAAAGTTTTAAGCAGGATAGACTAAAGTGAGCCTGACTAGCATAGAAAGTATACACCCTACCACACGTAGAAACTTGAAATCGATAAAACTTAGGCAAAAGAAGTAATTAAATCTTTCCTTATTACCCTTAGGCAATTTTGGGGATGAAATTATTTTTAAGAGGGGTAGATTGTAACATCCCTGATTATTTTCCAAGTTGGTGATGGACGTCCTTGGACGTAGAACTGTCCTAAGAACAATTACTTTAGAAATTAGACGAGAATTAACTAAGTGCTAAACTAGATTATTTGTGAAATAGCACTAACCGCTTTAAATACAATCTGTAAGACCCAAAATGAGTAGAACCGTTAACGTTACATTACCCTGAAACTTAGGATCTAACTCAAAACCCAGTTGCTCTCAGGAGCATCATGAAACTCCGTATCGGACTTGAACCGCACGTCGAAAGTCCAATTTCCCCAAGACTATACGATGATGACCGCCTTACTAGACTTGACAACCACCTCGAAAATCAAGTCCTAATGTACCCAAAAATGCACAAATTGAGCCCGGAGTGAAGTGTGTGAGAAACGTGAATATCTTTAGGAAATGAAATAAAACTTATGTAAATTGAGTCAGATCGCTTGCAGGCCAAATCTAAGGATTCAAACCGTCAGATTTTGACCTAATTACACCCTCGGACTAGGAAAAATTTCTAACACAGGTCAGTATACTTGTGACCTCGATCAAGCACCAATGAACGTTGAACTGAAATAGGTCTCCCGCGACCGATTCACTGATCCAATCGGACTGAAAACTTAAACTAACCTAGATCCAATGTCAGGGAGCTTAAGTCCGACTGCATGCAGAAAAGGGGCCTCCAGAACATCTCTATTGGATCGAAACAGACCCCTTTTGGCTACACCCTAAGTATACCATGGCCCTGCCATTCCCATCAGTTCTCGGCCTATATAAGGTCTTTAAACCCTCTCTCTCTCTCTTCACATACGAATTTGTAAGCCTAGGAGAGAGAAGAGAGCAAAGAGAGAAAGAAAGAGAGAGAAAGTGAGGGTTTGTTCCTGGGATTCTTCCCTACTGCTCCACGTGCTTAGCCACCCCATCTGTATCGCTATACCGGTGATTCCGACTTTATACTTGAGTAAGAAATCCTAACCCTAATCTATTTTAGATATTCAAATAGAGAAAAGGGTGAAATAGTTAACCTATTCCATATTATAGGTTGTCGTTGTGCTGTAGAAGAGGACTTAGCATTTAAACTGAGTTCGTTACGAGTCTACTGGCGAAAGGTGCAAATTATGAATGTTTAGGTTATGGTTTTCAAGGCTTTCAATGTCAGTAATGATTTATGACTGACTTGATTGCTGTCACATGTGCTTAGATGCAATGATTTCCATATATATATATATATATATATATATATATATATATATATGAACTATGTTGAATATAATGCATTTCATGTGTTTGTTGAAATGTTAAGATAAAGATGGAATTAGGATTTGTGCTTGCTATGATTACTTGAGTGAGAGTACATGATTGTTGTACTTGTGGTAACTCTTTGTGAAAGGATTTGCTACAATATATGTTATAACTAATTTATTGTATGTATGTTGATATGCATAGCCTAAGTGTTTGATAAAATGTCTGAATAAGAAAATGCTTGTTGAGATGTATTTAATGATGGTGTTGAGATATGATTCTCAATTGCCTTATCTATAGTTACAGTTTCCTTCATATAACCTATCTCATTATTACGTGATTTATGGATGAAATGCCTATGTATGTTAACATGTGTACTATGTGTTCGATAAAATGCTTATATGAGATTTATGTTTGAAATAGTTGTTACATACTGTTTTGACTAGCGCATATAAATGCCTATTATATTTGAAGTAGGAGTGGGACTATGATGTAGTCCATGCAATCAATAACAATTCCTATTTGAGTGGCTGAGCTAGTCTCGCCACAATTGATGCGTTCGGTGAATCTGAGTTGTACGATGATTGTCGATAGTGGTTAGCACTCCATGTCGATTAAATCAGCGTACCCTTGTACCAATCGAACTTGTCAAGTAACTCAATTGGCCTATTGTGTGTTCGCCATGTATGGACGTTACTGCTTGAATCTGAGGTACCAACTTACTAGTGAAAGTCCCGTTTAACCATGGTACCTCGATCTGCTAAGACTCATGATCCGGGCATGGTGGTATGGGACATCGTGGTCGAGCTGTCGGCCTATGCTGGGGCGACGAGCCACCCCGTAGTGACCAGTGAGCAACACTGTCTCGTGAGCCAAATACGGTGGTATGGGACACTGTATTCGAGTTGTCGGCCTACACTGATCAGGTGAAGAGCCCTTTATAGTGACCTCGAGCATACTCTGGGACTGCGTTGAGGCGATGAGTCTTTTCGTAGCAACTAGAGTATAAACTAAGCCTACACTGATCAGGTGACGAGCCCTTTGTAGTGACCTAGAACATAGAATGGATTGATACAAATTGATACAAATCGTATTGATATAAGGACTGACGACCCTAGATTGGATCATTGTTTAGGCATTGATATAAGGGAGGTACCTTAGCTTCCCAATCCTGCTGTATGAATAAACCTAAGTAAGAACCTAGCTAATCACGACCATGCACCGCATTATGTGTGCTTTTGGCATAGCAAGTCAAGCACTGAGGAAGGGTTGTATGCCGTGATCGTGAGATAAAGTCACTGAGGGAGAGTAGGCGAGAGCATGCATCATTATTTCATATCATTCTTACATTAACAAGAGTACTTAGGACCTGATTATTGTATTGCGTTATCATTACTGGTTGACTGAATTGATAAGAGGTTAACCCTTGCTTCATGATTCCACTGAGTTGATCACTCATTCTCACGTTAGGGGATGGGGTTTTAAATACCTACCAGACCCTATTTTGGTCTCAGATGATGGCGATGCTTACGAAGCGGAGCCGGACTTTTATGATGATGAGGAGGGTTTCTCCTATATGCAGCTATCAGGCGGTATCTATGTAAACCATGTTCTGATCGATGGGTTTACAGGGTTGCTGATTAGATGTCATTACACTTTATTTTACATTTTTGGAACACATTTGTATATTCATTTTATTCATTTTTGGAGTATACATTGATATATTTAACCTGGTCACATGTTCACACTCTGGAGACTTACAATAGTTCATGTATTATATATATCTATCATAGTCTTCTACTTACATAATTTAACTGTCTCTGGAGTATGATATGTTGTTTTGGTATAATCTCATTCTTGTTTAATTCACTAATATGGATAACATTCAATCATTATTATCTATGTTACATATGTGATGCGTTGTAACTCGGGAGCTGAGCTTCTGCTCAACCCCCGATTTTTAGGGCGTTATAATAGAGGAGAGTAGAAATGGCCAACTTAACAAACAGGAGAGTAGCAATGGCTAACTTAACAAATAAGAGAGTGGCAACGGCCAACTCAATAATAAGAAGTGTGGCAATGGCTAACTCAATAAACAGAGGAGTGACAATGGCCAACTCAAAAAAGGGAAGAGTAGCAAGGGTTAACTCAATAAATTTATAAAGGTAAGGGTAAGGCTTATATCCATTGCCACACGTAAATTCATGAAGATCACGCGTAATATCATAATTCCCAAAGGATAAGTAAATGATGGTAGTAACTAAATCAATTAAAAGGATAACTCTCAGAAGTATATAAACATAAGAAGGCAGGATAATTCATATAAATTAAATCAAAGTAAGCTTAAAGGATAAAAACCCTCACCTCTAGTTGTTGGATCATCCTCAACCAAGGCTAGACATACAGATACACACCTTAAGATTAAATTCTACCCTAAACCACATGGTTAGGATTAAGTTACGGTTTGGGTAGATGTCCCACTCTCTTCTTCTTCTTCTTCTTCTTCTTCTTCTTCTTCTTCTTCTTCTCTCTCTCTCTCTCTCTCTCTCTCTCTCTCTCTCTCTCTCTCTCCTTTTCTTTCTTTTTTTTTCTCTCTTTCTTTCTCTTTTTCTTTTTCTCTCTTTCTCTTTCTCTTTCTCTTCGTTCTTTCTTTCTTTCTTTCTTTCTCTCTTCCTTTCTTTCTTACTGGTACATCCTTCATCTTTTCATGTGGGATATTTATATCAGTTGGTAGTCTTCGGAACCTTCTTGCGTAATTTTAGAGAGAGAGAGAGAGAGAATTGTGTGGTGGAGGGAGCTCCGCCACTATGAGCTCCCATACCATTCTTTACTATATACATCAAGTGGGTCCCAATACATGTCGGCCCACCACTTAAAATCAACGGTGGAGATCCCTTCTCCACCAAAATGCAAGGTCTAGATGACCCTTATCAAAGTAGGAAAATAAACATCATGACGGGGTCCACGGAGAATGGCCCCATCATGGGATGAATGTACAAATCATGGTGGGCCATCGGCCACACCTAAGGTCCAAAGTGAGATCCGTACCATCGATCGGTAGGCCCCACTTGGCCCATCTTAAAAAATAAAATCTAGGCCTATAAGAACACCCACCGTTAGATCTACTCTTACTTCTTCTGCCAATGCATCCTAGAGCTTCAATGGAACATGATTCAATGGTTGAGATTGATCATGGAGGGTGAGATTAGGTGGTAGGAAAGTGGGCCACACTAGCTTCTTTGGGGAGCTTGGACGATTGCTCTCATGGTGGCTTGGATGATAGCTAGAGAAATGAGAGAGAGAGAGAGGGATGGGTAATGGAGTGATGAGTGAGTGAGTAATGTGTAATTGACATGTAAGGGATGGGTTGTTTTGACTTTGGGGTTACTTTGGTAAGGGAGTGATGTGATATGTAATTAACCTTTGATGTGTACTTGATTGATGTGATTGATTTAACATATTCTCTTTGGTTTTGTAAAGCGCGGCATTTTTCTCGAACTGAACGCGGGCACATCTCCTGGCCTGGATATCGCCTCGGCACACGGAACGCGGCATCGGAACTGCGGCAACGGCGCGATCGCTAGGGTACAAGTATCGGGTTAAGCTGACTCTGGAATATGGGATATGACTCAGGGTCATGTGCAACTGCTATCTACGTGTTGTGGGTCACCAAAATTCGACCGGGAGGACTACAGAAGCCTAAGGAATGGTATGGTCTAGGATACGGGACTGACAGAGGGAGTAGGGTAACCATCGAAGAAGAGAAAGACCTCATAACTGTAGCAGATGAGAAAGCAGTGGCCGCCAAGCTAGAACAACTGAAATTGGGCCTGGTTAGAGTCACTTTAGACCAATCCATTTTCATTTTGAGATTAACAACAACTATCAGAGCTTCCAGGTTCAAGGCTTCTACGATTGATGTGGTTAGAATATCCTTTGTGAAATTTCTGATTATCCTTAAATCCGCAGAGGAATATAGTGATTTCAAACAAGATGGGTAGCTTCACCTCCAAATTGGACTTGATAGCTTATTTCCATGGTCCCCAAATGATGCAAAAATGGGAGAAGGCACTTGGATCAGGTTATTTGGTATTCCTCCTCACGCTTGGCTAAAATCAGTTATTCTAGATCTAGGGAACTACTTCGGTAAAGTTCTTCAGATTGACTCATGTAGCAGGTTTATGCTATTCCAAATGTATGCCAGAATTCGGATCAAACTCAGGCCAGGAGTTAATCTCAAGCAGGTCCTGAAATTATGTGGGAAAAACATTTTTCCCTGTTCATATTCAAGTAGAAGGCAAAGCTCCTTTAAGGGATTATGATACAGATATTCTAGCCTTTTAGGGCCAACAACTGAATCGATTAAAGAATAGGTTTGTAGAAGATTTAGGAATGCTCCGACTAACTTGAACTAGAAAGGCTTAATCAGAGGAACAAACCTGCTTACTCGCCCACAGCATGCTCGACGAAATGGGTCAACCAAATCATCTAAAGAAATATCAATACCAGGGTCTTCCTCAGGGCAGGAGGCCATCGATGATAATGGGAGACATCAGATTATAGCCCTATCTGGAGGAATTGATAGTCATGTAGCAGTAGATTAAACGCTATTAGGAGGGATTCTTGAGATGGATGACATCTAAGGGGATTTTTGCATAACCCCTAAATCCAAGACAGACCTCTCCAATCGAATCACAGGCTGGGAACTATGTAGGTGGATCCCCCTAGAGTGTGATACCCCAATAGGAAGAGGTAGAAACCTTACCAGGTCTGAAGGATGCTCCCCAAGAGGCGAAATTCTATCCACCTGTTGAGGGTTAAATATTACATAATAGACCCCACTTATTACCTGATTTTATGAACATGATAATGGTTAACAGTATATTTTAATCATGTTTTGTTGCAAGGGTGAATTTAAGAGCTTGGACTGAAAAGGGTGTTAAAGGCATGGATTTGACGCTTAAGAATCACCAAAGCAAGGGACGGATCTTAAGGGACCGAGATTGAAGAATTCACACACCAAAGATCCGAGAAAATCAAGAAATTAACGATAAAGAGGCCTGAAAATTGTCCTGAATGCAAGATCACAGGGTTCCCACCATTTGTTTGGCTCAAAACTTTATATCTGGCCTGAGAACCTTAAATTAACCGTACACGTAAAATTTTATCCATTGGATCCTTGTAGAAGTGGCCCAACGGAAAGATTAGCCACTAAATCACTGATTTGGAGCCCACTCGACATATGCTTCATGTTTGGTCTTAACTGCTCAAATTAGATGACAAAATGGATGGACAAAGTGGATTTATCATGCACATCACTGTGGACCCTACACCAGTGCGAGCGTGGACATGGGGTGTGCATGTTCGCAGCGTACCGGACCGGAAAGGTCTGGTCAAGACATGTTGACTGAGCTCTCTTTGAAAACAGAAGTTCCATTTTTTTTCTTCTTCCACCAGTGATCACACGGACAATTTCAGTGGGCCATTACCATCATCAAGTTCGATGATCGGGACCGTCCATTCGATCCAGTGGGTGGCCACGACCATACCCGTGGTGACCTTTTGGTCCCATGCACGTGTACACACGTAGATCACCGCCAAACGCAGGAAGAACGTCAGGGTGATTTGATACAGTAGGCTGCACCAAAACTCACTAAAGCCACCCTTTTTCCGACTGAAATCTCGTCAGGAATCCAATGGACTGGGTGGATTTCTCCAAAAATAACATTATGGGGCCCACTGAGCATCTCAGCGCATGGAATTTTGCAAGATCGTGCATCCGAGAAATTCGGGTGGTTGTGACCCACCACCTTTGTTTGGATGGATGATCTAGACCATTTAGGTGGAGCACAAGCTCAGGCCGACCCTAGCCATGAAGCTAGATTCAAGCCATGGACGGTTAGTGTCCTGCAAACTCCCTCCAAACGCAAGTTGATTTGCATTTTTCCTGCACACGTTGCTGCAAAATGTTGTGTTGATGCGTAAACCTACTTCTCCACCGACTCTAGCAACCTCCCAGCCAACCTATGCCTATAAAAGGAGAGGGAGAACGTGGAGAGCATATCATTCCTTGGAGCTTGGACGTGAAGCGAAGGCACGAGAGAGAGAGAGAGAGAGAGAGAGAGAGAGAGAGAGAGAGAGAGAGAGAGAGCAAAGAGACGGCCAGGAGTTTTCTTCTCCTTCTTCTTTCTTCTTTAGCTTTTCTTGCTTGATCATGTCTATGATAGGTTAAACCTCTTAGCTAGGGCTAAGAGGTGAAGCTTGTAGCATGATTAGGATGTATTTCTATTGTTTTGATTCATGATTTAGTTGAACTATCTTTGATTCTGGTTTGATTATAAGTAATGCTTTCAGTTTTTAATGGTTTGTTGTGACTTAAATTAAAATGGATCTGCGATAGCTTTGACCATGTTCTTCGCATTATTGTGTTTATGAAATTAAGAACCCTTGTTGTTCACCATTGTCTTATGGACATGGTTGGATGATGGAATCCTTCCTAACGTTCATAACTCTTTCAGATTGGTTGTGGATTGGTTAAATTCTGTTGTTTGCTTTGTACCATGTGCATGGTTTTGTGATGGAATCAATTCTAACTCTCATACCTCTCTTTTCTTGAAAATTGGATCAAAGGAAGTTCAGATTTGGTTTTTAATGATATTGAAAGTGCCTTGGTCTGTCAATTAGCGTGAGTGTTGAGTCAGTCAGACTGTAGAGCCTCATAGGAAAATCAATTCAAGCGTTTGTCTCAACCGGATGTGTGCAAGTTCGCCATAGGTAAATCTAGCCTCACATCCCTTGTCCCAAAATAACAGGTATATAAAACCCTTAAAACAAACTAGAACTTCACAGGGTTTTTTAAGTTAAGAAAACTTTTTTCAAAATAGGAAAATTTTCTAAGTTTTCTTGCTTTGTTGATTTTATCGATACACATCTTGATATGATTGACCTACGCTATCGATGTCCTCGATTCCTAAACGATATCATCGATATGAGGACAAAATATGTCCAGCAACCGCATACTCATCTGGACAGAATTATCGATACATCGATATACTATCGATATCATCGATATTCAAATCTCGAGTCCATCGAAGCTGACTCGATAATATCGACAGGAAGATCTCCGTCGCCCCTATTTTTCCTTAAAAATATCATATATGCATCAATATATGGAAGCCTCCTCGATACCATCGAAATTCAAATCTTGATGATATCGGAAGGCTTTCGATGATATCGGTCATGAGCGTCAAGTTCTTCCAGCAAAATATTTCATGATTGTTTATCTATGATCAGGGGTCATTCGATTGAATCGATATTCAAATATCGATGATATCGGTATTGTTTCGATGACATCGAACAAGGACAGAAACTGTCCAATAAGCTTAATGAGAAATCCATTGGATTTATCGATGCCTTGACACAGTGATCGATATCATCGACATTCAAATTCTGATGATCTCGAAGGTCCCTCAATCATTCTTGTAAACTTGAAATATTTCATGTCAAGTCCCTCGCATTTTCAAATGTCGATGAATCGACACTAGTATCGATAGAATTGGAATTCAAAATCCAATGACATCGACACCTGTTTTGATTCCATCGACCAGCTGGCAAGAGGTTTCAAAAGTTTATGACATTTGAGTTTGTGTCATCGAGTGGACCATCGATGCTATCGAGAGTATACGCTCGATGATATCGAACCCGCTCGATAATATCGAACTCTGTCATAAATGTGACCGTTTTATATCTGTTGGAACCTTTTGCCTATATATAGGACTTATCTATTATTGCTGATAGAGAAATAAGAGAGTGCTTTTGAGTGTTTTACCTTAGATCATATACCTAAAGCCCTTTCTCTCAGGGAAGTTCATCCTCCAATTCACCCTCATCATTGATATTCAATAGAGTGGATTGGGGAATGAACTTTCGCATTCAAGGATCCTCCAGCTACTACCTTAATGGCAAATCATTAAGTTGGGATGCCTTGAATGGATAATCGGAATCACTCTATCTTCCTTATAGGAAAATATTTTATAGAGTAGGATTCCGTCTTAACCTTGACCCAACCCAAATCCTCGTATTGGTACATCATCTATATTGCAGATCAAGGAAGCCGAAGATTCTTCATCAACAAGGAGGAGATCTTCGTCAACGTGCTGAATGAGACTCATCCACTTATTTGTAAGTTACTAGAGTCCAGAGGACACTTGTGATCATTCCTTTTTAGGATTGTGTCTTAGGTGTTTCTCACCCTTACAAGTCATCGTAGGAGGCCTCCGGCGGAAGTGTACGTGGTGGGTATGTAGTGTTGACCCTTGCTCTGTGGAGAGCATAAACTTTCGATTGAAGGTGAACCTGTCTAAAACCTTAGGTTCGAGGCGATCCGAGTGAAACCTCCGTTAGGGTCTTATGGAAGATCCTTGACCAGTGTACCTAAAAGTGGGTGCGTTGTGTTGACCCTTGCTCGTGAGAGCATAAACAATCATCCCTAGTGTAGGTTGTAAAGGTTGAAGGTGAACCTGATTTAAAACCTTAGGTTTGAGGTGAACCGCTGTGAAACCTCCTTAGTGAAATCCGGTACACTCAAGGGTTGAGTGCGGTTACCAGGAGTGGAGTAGACAAGTAGTCGAACCACTATAAAAAAATTATGTTTGAGATTGCTATTCTTCTGTTTGTATGATTTACTTTAATATTTTCATATCTGAATATCTGAGATCACACCTCACACATATACACAGTCATATCCATCATAAACTAGTTTGCATATTGTTCACTTTAAAATAGTTTGTGATTAGATCCTTTACTAGGCTTGGAAGCCAGTAGAGTTACTTTTGAGTAATCCTAATATGTGCTTGTTGTTAGGATTAGTGAAATAGGATTTTAAATAAACCATAAAAACTTTAATAAGTCCTATTCACCCCCCTCTAGGACATATTGGCATATTCCTACTTCAACTAAAGCGGTCTCTACCGCTATTTCAGATATATCTTCCAACTGGATGAAGATGGGACTCTAAATCTACTTGTGTTTATGAATCAAGCATAGATCTCCCTGATCTCTATAAGTGGATCCTTGAAATCCCTAGCTTCCCACCTTTAAATTTTATAAGTTTTAGTTTAATATTTCACCATTATTGTCTTAAAATTTCTTGATTAGGTTACATCATCTTCTAGTTCTAGTTCTAGTTACTTTCAGATCACGTACAAGGTTCATTCCCTGTGGATTCGACCTCAGTCTTACTGATATTATTACTACATCACAACCCTATACTTGGGGTGGTGAACACCACCTTAAAAACCAGGCCCATCAACTAGTACGCTACACAGCGGGTTAAGAGCACAAAGAGGTCCTCAGTAAGACCCCACTATTCTCTAAACAGCTAGGGAAGCAGCAGATGTCAAGCCCCAAACTCAGAAAACGAGCTCACAAAATTCCCAATTGCCGAATCCGGCGCTGACAACCTTCGTAGTGCCCCATTCTTGGATTCCGGCACTCACATGCCAGATTCCGATCCTGGGATTCTACAAGGAGGATTTTTAGTATGATTTTTTTTTTGTAATGGAGCATAACCATAAGCATAATCAAGTTACAAAACAACATCACCACATATCCATTATATCAAAAACTTTAAGTACAATGTGAAAAGTGAAATACAAGGTGATCAAAAACTCCAAAATAATCCGACACGCGCTCCTGCCTCAGCGTTGCTGTGATCCAACACCACCTGCATGCATTTATCGTGTATAAGCTTATAGAAAGCTTAGAGGGTGGTGAAAGTGTGTGTAAGATAAGTGTCAAGTAAACAATAAAGCCCATAAATCATACATCATCGGAATAAGCGAAAATACCGACAAGATCATGAATCATACGATATTAGAGTAAGTGAAAATATACTAGTAAGTCCATGAGTGTTATCAGCCGTACCAAAGCTATACGATGCAAAACATAATAAGATAATAACAGATGCTGAAGATACAATGTACTATGCGAATCCTGACGAGCCACAAATACCATCAACCTCATCTAGGCCATATAAGTGTAAAAATATAGTAACCCAAAATGCTAAGTATTGCAGATACAATGTAATATGCGGTGCGAATGAAATGACCATGCTAGAATGTGAAGTCGAGATGATAGTCCATAGTATTGTAGGCTACGTGGTTCACCACAAGAGACTTCTATCTAAACCAGTCCCATACCTAAATTTGGATAGTCTGACTCAATGTGGTAAACTCCTGATCTCAAGTTAGTCGCGTGCCCAACCGAAATCCTAGCCATGTGAAGGTACACATAACAAATAGTTACGCACCACCAACCTGAGTGGATAGTGAATGAATGAATGAATGAATGGATATGCAATTCCTGCTCAATAAGTCCACATATTAGTACGGTTGCTCTCTGGGAAATCATCGGGGTCTATTACACTCCACACCGACTGCCTCCTCCCTAGCTGCACAGCCTAGTGAGTGGAAGAGACCTCACTATCCGCCTAGCTAGTAGTCTGTCAATACCTACTCAGCTCGTCGATAGCGTACCCATTTACGAGCTTGTCATACTCAGCCTAGCTTATAGCCCCCTCACTCAGGCGAATTAGGTCACACCCTCTTCCAACCGACTACGACATAGTGAGAGACACGGCTTCATGGTATAGGCACCGACACTCATATTCCACTTGGTCTAGATGTTGGAGCATCTCCTAGTACCAAGGAGGTTGTGAGATTTTCACCCAAGGACATCTTACGTGTCCACAGTGCTAGAACCAAGCATTTCCAGTGTCCCATCTGACCATCCACGATGTGTCTGTGGCAGCCATGGCCCTGATGTCACTAGGGCGTACAATGATTAAGTAACATATATTCGAGATGCATGAGTTACACTATCCAGTCATGCAGCAATCCTGCGCGTACAGCGCGATAATGTGGGCACTCCGTCTCATAAGGAGTCCCGTAAATAGTCTACCCAATAGTGTATGCTATGATCAAACATTCCTCATATTAAGCATTCATATGATGCGTATGGGCATGAATCGTTGAGCTATACTAAGCATGTTATATGGTGATGAACTATCCTTCCAACGAGGATGAGTGTAACGCCCCGAACTTTTCGATGCTCGGGCATCGAAAGTCCTCGAGCGTTACCATAAGATTCAACGTGACATATATATGTATACGATACCAATCCAACTATTCTAGCCTTACATCATTTCCCTAACACTAGCTTAACCGTTGGGGATGATCCTCATTCATAAATCAAGCTATCTGACCGTTGAATTTCAAGACAAGTCCATCCATTACGTAGTTTGACATAAGTACTTTCCCTTAGAAGACGTGATGAATAACGCCATATCCATAATGATTTAGATGTATGTTCTTTTGTAAGAATTGCCTAGAAACATGTCTGTAACCATGTGGAGCCATTAGATTTCCTAAAACTCATAGATCGACAGTAATTACGAAAGTGCCACTAACCTAGACCCCTAAATGTTAAATCACATGGTTCCCACGGTCCCTTTCATGTGAAATTTTATATCATGCCTAATTATTACAAATTAACCGTACACCTCGAATTTCGGCGCTTATATCATAGTAAATCACTACTTGACCTGCGCATCCGGTTCGTATACTTATCGGATCAAGATTCTCGATCCGTCCATCTTGTTCACACCATATGAATATGCTTAACCCACCATTAGAATCAGGATCGAGAAACTTTCACGTGTAAGAAAGTCACTCAAATCTAACGTTATATAAGCCCTACCCTAATCACTCGAGAAACCTATTTTATTTCCATCAGTTTATGAAACTACCCGTACACCAACCCACATACATGGCCGGAGTGCTAATCATTAAGTTTCCTTATTATTAACAAGGCATCGACTACCCATCATGTTTGGATCCATCAAACGGGCCATGTAAATATCATGGCAACCAAGCTGATCATCATGAAGATCTTAGGGTTTAGATTCCAATGCCAGGTAACTTGTTAATCAGGGGAGTACAAATATTATTTTAGAATTTTAAAATATATTAGCCATTAAAGGAGAATCTTAATCATCCTTGAGAGATCATAGCTCAAATTTGGACGACGGGAAGAGCATGAAAAATAAAGATCACCTGTCAAATTTCATCACATTTAGACGGTAGACTTATAAGTTACAGACGGCAGAAGTTTTGAAAAGAAAAGGGGTAGAATTGTGAATATGTCAAGATTACATGCATGGCACTGTTGACGAAAAGTTACGATTAAAGTTTTAACGTTGGATACTATTCAATACATTAGTAGATCGTGCTGCCCACCTGAAATTCGGATCTACTTTAAATTTGGGACCATGGGTTTATACGGCGTGCCAAAGACGGTGAATGGAGCGGATCTTCCGGAAGATCATCACAGGTGAACCCCATCTATTTTGAACAACAGCATAGAAACGAAACTTTACAGTGGACGTAAAACGGGAAGTGACGGAACTATCACCACGTTTACTAGTGGTGTGGCTCATCCAAAACTCATATCCATCCCATATTTTGGCCCATGGCCTACCATTATCATACAAAGCAAATGAAGGGAGAGGATTTGCCTAATCGACATCATGAGGGACCCACACGACGCCACAGCCAATCACGAGTGGTTCCTGAGGCAATTAGACGTTGGGCACATCTGCTGTTCAAATATGTTGTGTCCCACTCAAAGACTTAGATCCTCTCCATATCTGAACATATAGGACTACATGACCTGGCCAAGATGATGAACGGTATGGATTAGTCACAAATATCACTGTGGGCCCTATAGTGTTGTGCACGTACACCACGGTGTAGTGCACATGGAGTGCATCGGACGTGCCAGCCAGGCCGACCAGCGCTGGCACGATAACTTCTCAAAACAGAGGGTTTTCCGGGCTTACGTCGTTTTTCAAGCAATGAGACGGACGAACGTCCGTGTTTGTGATGTGGCCCCAAACTAGGGACCACACCCATGATCTGAACCGTCCATCGGGTGAGGCCCTCTGGTCGACAAAAACCCAATAATTTCCACATGTTGGAGCATCCACGTAAGCACACTGATTCCAACACAAGTAGGACCGAAAGCACATCACTTAGAAAATAGAAACATTTCTCACCGCCAGCTAGAGCGATCCGCGTGAGGTGGGATTCTCCAATCCTAGCCTTCCATTTAGGATGGATCTCGGTACCGTCCTCTCTAAGGCGGCAATGGCTCGATAGTTTGGAGTTTCTCATCTCGTGAGAAATCCTTAAGCGGTGGAAAATATCATGAAGTGTACGCAAATGCCGATGAACGGCCAGAGAAAGTGGGCCCCGCAGTGATCATCGGCCCCATCCAGCCCGTCCAAACGGACCCAGTTGTGCTGGTTAGGCCGTAGATAAGAATCGACCATTAATGTCCTCGTCATCTTCCCCGTCCGCCTACCGGACCCACCATGCTCGTGTGGACCCCATCCACCGATCCGAGATCACTTTTCCGGTGGGCCACGATATGTGGAATCCATCCCTCGTTATAGATTTATCCCATGCATGCGAGAAATCGAGGTGAGGCTGTGTAAGTGCGGTCGCACCCCATCTTGGACCGGTTCGTTGTGGCGGTGGCAAACGAACCCTAAGTTTATAAATGAAGTCGTTTCGCCTTGAGATTTCCACCAAGCAATCGGGAAAGGAAAGAGAGAAATAGAGAGAGAAAAAGAGAGAAAACGGGAGAGGAAAGAGAGAGAAGGTCGGGCGTGTAGTGCGCACCACACCAGCCGTCGGGTTAACCCAAACTCATAGCGAGGTTGGGGTGACCGGGTCTGGTTTTCAAAAATATTGGGAGAGAGAGAGAGGGTGAAGAAAGGAGAAGGAAACAACGGAGAAAGAAAGAAGAAGAAAGTGAGAGTCGGGTCCAGCGTTGCGCCATCTATGCTGCACCACTCGCCGAGTCATGGTTCGAGTTACAAGCCTGGCCTAAGTCTAGGATCCCGTCTGTCTCTCTACCAGAGAGTAATGGAAAGAAAAGAAGAAGAAAAGGAAGGGAAAGAAAGTGAGGTTGCGGTTCTTCGTTGCGTTGCCACCTCTGAGGTGGGCCGCACTTTGAGGAACATCTCGATGTGGCTGCGCCTCGCTCGGCTTTGTGGGTCGTGCACGGGCCAAAGGCCGGTGAAATCAAGCTATGGGCATGTGTCCGGACACGCACGTTGCGGGTGGGCCCATTTCAAATGCCGGATGGGCCGCTTTGAGTTTACGCTCGGGCCCACCTAATGTTGAAGGACCCACCTCGTGGATGGGGTGGATCTGATGTACATACGTGGCCCACCTGATTTTCAACGTCCACATGTGTGTTTGTTTGAATGGATGGTTGTCCGTTGTTTTGAATGGCGTGGCCAATGTCCGGAGCGACTTTGTTGGGCCGTTAGTAGGGCTCTTGTTGGTCCTGCATGGGCTTCAATCAAGGGTGAAATTAGCCACGTCTTGGGCCGAGAAAAAGCCCTTCATAGGACCCTTAATCGGGCCCAAAAATACCTGCAATCGGGCCACGTGGGAGCTGGAAACAGCTACACATAGGGCCACTATATGGATCTTTGGAACGGGCCAAAAATGGCCTGAAATTGGGTCGTGATCTGGTCTAAAACCAGTCTCTTGTTTGGGCCACGTGATGGGCTGAAATCAGCCCAAACTTAAGTTTTTTTTTGGGAACCTCAGTAAGGCTCTCATGCAACAATGTTGGTGGGCCGCACCATGTAAAGTTTGGTGGGCCTCGTTCGGTTGGAAATGGCCCATTGGGCCGTGGTAGGTTGGGCCAGGGGCGGCCTAACCCAGGCCCCAGTGATTGTGTCATGATTGGCGAGCCTGACAACCCTGAATCGGGCCCATATCCCCTTAACCATCAAGTCCTAGCTAGCCCTATTCGTCCCAAAGGCGGAAATGCCTTCTAACACAAGCTATTATATTAGAAATAACTTTAGGGAGCTACTACGTGATATCAGGCAACAAGGGACTCACGATCACTCAAATCAAGGAAAGAACTACGTCATTTCAGGTGATGATTCTTCCCCTTGAGCTTTCCATCTTCTCATTAGCTTAAGTTATAGTTTTTATTTAAATTCATAATTGATATCTCTCCTTATAATCACATGTGTTAGCTGGTAGAAATTAAATTGTTGTCTTACATGCTTTATGATTATCCTGTATAATTGTTCATGCTTGTGGATTATTTGCGAATTGCTTACGGAACCTAAACTGGTACATTAGTGGGAAATTCCCACGTATGAATGTACACCCATACTTGGGATGTAACTTGACTCTTTGTGATCGTAATGGACCTTCGACTCGGTGGTTTTGAGTGGTGGTCTAGATGGATCATTGATGTGGGCCTACCATCCGGGGTTGTTGTGCCCAATGGTTTTTAAGGATGGTCTTTATCGTATGATTTTGATATTAAGCCCTATGTGGCATATTTTGATACTCGCCCTACGTGGTTTTATTTGATACTTTCCCTACATGGGTTCGATGTTTTATACTGTGCAACCATGCGATGGTAAGCCCCACATATTGTAATATGATTGACCACTAGTCGATGGGTTTCCATTAAACATCCTAAGGTGGTAGCCTCATGAGCCGGGGATGGTGGAATGGGACACTATGCACGAATTTGTCGGCCTACTCTTTGGGCCTTGTGCTCCCGTAGTGACCTTTGAGCTTATTAAACCTGCTTTGGTTGTAATTGAATTAATAACGGATTGGCTAATCATGCATACATGGCATATCTCGATGACTTGGATCACTTTGCCACTGCGATTATGTTGAATGTTGCGCTTATGACCGGTCATTCGATTATGATGATGACACTGGATCTTCATGCCCCCGCGATTCATGGCCGAATGTTGTACGATGACCGGTCACATCGCTTTGTCTGGATGTTTTACCGGGGCACCGACCGTCCAGGATGTTTTACCGGGTCGACGATTGCATGGGGACCGACTGGATGATGTTTTCCAGGTTCGATGATCGCACGGATGAGCATCCCCGGGCGATGATTGCATACTTCACGCATCCATGCACATAATAAGATTTGCATCATGTATTGTTTTGTATGCTTTATTTTATAACTATGCTTACCTAATGCGGCGGTGTGTAATCTTGAGGGGAGTTCACACTGAGTTGGCCACTCATCCATCAAATATATAACCGCTAGGTAGCACAGGTGGCTTAAGTAACTTCCAGGTTCAGGCTGATGTGGAGCCAAGCATAAGTGCCAAGGTTACATGAATGTATCTACCTCGAGGAGCTGCGCGGTCTTGCGGCTTATGTTTACATTCTTATGTTATTTTTCTTGTACTAGATCACGTGGATTCTTGTATTTGTTATATTCGAGACATTGGTTTGTATAAGTCATTATGGGCATTCTCTTGTATATTCTAAATGATAATGGAACTTTCCTTTATGCTTACTTATCCATTCTACGCTCATCTGCTTACTCTGATAAAAGAAGAAAAGAAAAATATATATTTGACCATCCTTTAAGGTTAACACTCGGGTTTTTGGGAAACGGGTCGTGTACTCGGGTCCTGAAGAGTTGGGTTGTTACAGTTGGTATCAGAGCATAGTTCGGACAACTTGGCCTTGGGAAATGATCTTATACAAGCTTTGAATGTCTCAAGTTAGGATGTTTTGAAATTAGAAATTTGAACTTAGGTGAACTTCCCTTAGACTTAGAAGAAATGAGAATGTAGAAACTCAAATTTTAGGCCTCGTAGAGATTTGTGTCTTGATGGTTTTGGAACTTAGAAATGACCTTGGGTTTGAAAAACATACATACTCAATATTTCAGATTCCTAAGAGAGTTGTTTGGATGATCTTGGAAGTCACGATTTGGACTTAAGTCCCTTGGGAATTTTAGGATCAGTCATTTGAACTTGGGATAAAGATTTTGGTTCCCCTACAAGTCACTAGAAAAAGTATTTGAAACTTAGAAGCAAAATTTTGTTTCCTTGTAAACTATCAATATAGTTGTCTGAATTTAGGAACAAGACTTAGAAAAGAACCTAGGATCCATTGAAGTTTTCATATTAGTTGATTGAAATTAGAAACTAAACCTTTAGACTTTAAACTCATGTAGGAATCCTTAGAAATTATTAGGTTGAATTTAGGTTCCCTTGAGAATTTTAGATTTAGTCATTGAATTTAGAATTAAACTTTATTCCCTTGATCATTTTTAGCTTAGTCATTTGAACTTAGAGATAGAAACTTTGGTTCTCTTGTGACTACCAAAATGGTTGTTTGGGCTTATAAATTTAATAGGTGTACCGAGTACTCATTATAGTGTACACGAGGCTACACAAACACATTTCCTATATTCGACTTCCAAAGAAAAATTTTCTAGAAATCTAGGATCTGAATTTTTCCTAAAACTTCATTGGTTAGAAGTAACATTGTCATACTTTCAACATATGAAGCAGACTTAGTCATCGTAGTAAGATCCTTACCCACCGTAGTATTGTACAAACATAGGAACTTCATGAATTTAAGAGAATCGTACTAAGAATCGCAATTTGAATTCCCTAGTGCATCTCATTAGATATAAACGATGACTTTCATAAATTTCAGCACTCAGAATTAATTAGAGGTGAAGTTACATGATCTTAGGTGGAATTTCAACCTTAGGCTGCACATATTAGGATTAGATTTGGAATCCTAAATGAGTTTAGAAATTGCCAACTCAAACTTCATGTAGGAATCCTCGTCTTGAGACTTACAAGTAGTACTTAGATAATCGAGTCTTGTATTTGGAAGCGTGATGATCGCTTCGCGTCTATTCACATAAATTTTAGGTGCTTTCATTAGATGATTATAGGATGCTCCCCATGAGTTTAGAATAATTGGGATCATGGACTGATGCAATCATGTGTATGCGACGTGTACTGCGGTTTGATCCGAACCCCATATCCTAGCATATTCCAAGGATCTCAATGCCCTGATCAGGCAGAAGATCGAGATTTACTAGGATTAGGGATTGATACAGGAAATCCTTTGTTTTACGTAGGCGAAGGATCGATGTATCGGATTCAAACACACTACAACCATTTGTCCGTGACAGCTCAAACACGGGAAACCAGAAAATCGTATGGTACTTTAGATAGTGGGGATTATCATTAAGGGTAGAAGAAAAGGAAGGAAAAGACAAGATATCGTTAATAGCAGTCGCCTAAACAAACGTGTAATCTTAGTAAAAGTGATAGGATACTGGATGAAGACAAACCTTTAAATAAATTCTTAGTATTGGTTAATGTTAGAATAGTTTCAAACGATTAGTAGAGATTGATACGCTTGATTAGATTCTTAAGGGATGGGGTATGTTTGAATATAACTTATTAACAGTAAAGGACGTGATTCCACAAATGATAAATAGGGTCCATTATTGAAATGAAATTATTACTTGTAATGTTAACATTTAGGGGTACACCTAACAAATCTCGGGACGAGATTTCGGTTAAGGGGGGTAGATTGTAACGCCCCGAACTTTTCGATGCTCGGGCATCGAAAGTCCTCGAGCGTTACCATAAGATTCAACGTGACATATATATGTATACGATACCAATCCAACTATTCTAGCCTTACATCATTTCCCTAACACTAGCTTAACCGTTGGGGATGATCCTCATTCATAAATCAAGCTATCTGACCGTTGAATTTCAAGACAAGTCCATCCATTACGTAGTTTGACATAAGTACTTTCCCTTAGAAGACGTGATGAATAACGCCATATCCATAATGATTTAGATGTATGTTCTTTTGTAAGAATTGCCTAGAAACATGTCTGTAACCATGTGGAGCCATTAGATTTCCTAAAACTCATAGATCGACAGTAATTACGAAAGTGCCACTAACCTAGACCCCTAAATGTTAAATCACATGGTTCCCACGGTCCCTTTCATGTGAAATTTTATATCATGCCTAATTATTACAAATTAACCGTACACCTCGAATTTCAGCGCTTATATCATAGTAAATCAGCTACTTGACCTCTGCATCCGTTCGTATACTTATCAGATCAAGATTCTGATCCGTCCATCTTGTTCACACCATATGAATATGCTTAACCCACCATTAGAATCAGGATCTGAGAAACTTTCACGTGTAAGAAAGTCACTCAAATCTAACGTTATATAAGCCCTACCCCTAATCACTCCAGAAACCTATTTTATTTCCATCCGTTTATGAAACTACCCGTACACCAACCCACATACATGGCCAGAGTGCTAATCATTAAGTTTCCTTATTATTAACAAGGCATCTGACTACCCATCACGTTTGGATCCGCCAAACGGGCCATGTAAATATCATGGCAAACTGATCATCATGAAGATCTTAGGGTTTAGATTCCAACTGCCCGGTAACTTGTTAATCAGGGGAGTACAAATATTATTTTAGAATTTTAAAATATATTAGCCATTAAAGGAGAATCTTAATCATCCTTGAGAGATCATAGCTCAAATTTGGACGACGGGAAGAGCATGAAAAATAAAGATCACCTGTCAAATTTCATCACATTTAGACGGTAGACTTATAAGTTACAGGCAAGAAGTTTTGAAAAGAAAAGGGGTAGAATTGTGAATATGTCAAGATTACATGCATGGCACTGTTGACGAAAAGTTACGATTAAAGTTTTAACGTTGGATACTATTCAATACATTAGTAGATCGTGCTGCCCACCTGAAATTCGGATCTACTTTAAATTTGGGACCATGGGTTTATACGGCGTGCCAAAGACGGTGAATGGAGCGGATCTTCCGGAAGATCATCACAGGTGAACCCCATCTATTTTGAACAACAGCATAGAAACGAAACTTTACAGTGGACGTAAAACGGGAAGTGACGGAACTATCACCACGTTTACTAGTGGTGTGGCTCATCCAAAACTCATATCCATCCCATATTTTGGCCCATGGCCTACCATTATCATACAAAGCAAATGAAGGGAGAGGATTTGCCTAATCGACATCATGAGGGACCCACACGACGCCACAGCCAATCACGAGTGGTTCCTGAGGCAATTAGACGTTGGGCACATCTGCTGTTCAAATATGTTGTGTCCCACTCAAAGACTTAGATCCTCTCCATATCTGAACATATAGGACTACATGACCTGGCCAAGATGATGAACGGTATGGATTAGTCACAAATATCACTGTGGGCCCTATAGTGTTGTGCACGTACACCACGGTGTAGTGCACATGGAGTGCATCGGACGTGCCAGCCAGGCCGACCAGCGCCTGGCACGATAACTTCTCAAAACAGAGGGTTTTCCAGGCTTCTGTCTTTCAAACAGCAGACGGACGAACGTCCGTGTTTGTGATTGTGGCCCCCAAACTAGGGACCACACCCATGATCTGAACCGTCCATCAGGTGAGGCCCTCAATTCTGACAAAAACCCAATAATTTCCACATGTTGGAGCATCCACGTAAGCACACAGATTCCAACACAAGTAGGACCCGAAAGCACATCACTTCAGAAAATAGAAACATTTCTCACCGCCAGCTAGGCGATCCGCGTGAGGTGGGATTCTCCAATCCTAGCCTTCCATTTAGGATGGATCTCAGCCGTCCTCTCTAAGGCGGCAATGGCTCGATAGTTTGGAGTTTCTCATCTCGTGAGAAATCCTTAGCGGTGGAAAATATCATGAAGGTGTACGCAAATGCCGATGAACGGCCAGAGAAAGTGGGCCCCGCAGTGATCATCGGCCCCATCCAGCCCGTCCAAACGGACCAGATTGTCTGGTTAGGCCGTAGATAAGAATCAGCCATTAATGTCCTCGTCATCTTCCCCGTCCAGCTACCAGACCCACCATGCTCGTGTGGACCCCATCCACTGATCCAGATCACTTTTCCAGTGGGCCACGATATGTGGAATCCATCCCTCGTTATAGATTTATCCCATGCATGCAGAAATCAGAGGTGAGACTGTAAGTGCGGTCGCACCCCATCTTGACCGTTCGTTGTGGCGGTGCAAACGAACCCTAAGTTTATAAATAGAAGTCGTTTCGCCTTGAGATTTCCACCAAGCAATCAGGAAAGGAAAGAGAGAAATAGAGAGAGAAAAAGAGAAAACAGGAGAGGAAAGAGAGAGAAGGTCGGGCAAGCTAGTGCCGCACCACACCAAGCCGTCGGGTTAACCCAAACTCATAGCGAGGTTGGGGTGACTGTGAGTCTGGTTTTCAAAAATATTGGGGAGAGAGAGAGAGGGTGAAGAAAGGAGAAGGAAACAACGGAGAAAGAAAGAAGAAGAAAGTGAGAGTCGGGTCCAGCGTTGCGCCATCTATGCTGCACCACTCGCCGAGTCATGGTTCGAGTTACAAGCCTGGCCTAAGTCTAGGATCCCGTCTGTCTCTCTACCGAGAGTAATGGAAAGAAAAGAAGAAGAAAAGGGAAGGGAAAGAAAGTGAGGTTGCGGTTCTTTGTTGCCGTTGCCACCTCTAGGTGGGCCGCACCTGAGGAACATCTCAGTAGGCTGCGCCTCGCTCTGGCTTTGTGGGTCGTGCACAGGCCAAAGGCCAGGCTGAAATCAAGCTATGGGCATGTGTCCAGACACATGCACGTTGCAGGTGGGCCCATTTCAAATGCCGGATGGGCCGCACTGAGTTTCTGTTCGGGCCCACCTAATGTTGAAGGACCCACCTCGTGGATGGGGTGGATCTGATGTACATACGTGGCCCACCTGATTTTCAACGTCCACATGTGTGTTTGTTTGAATGGATGGTTGTCCGTTGTTTTGAATGGCGTGGCCAATGTCTGGAGCGACTGTTGGGCCGTTAGTAGGACTGTGGTCCCCGCATGGGCTTCAATCAAATTTGAAATTAGCCACGTCTTGGTGAGAAAAAGCCCTTCATAGGACCCTTAATCGAGCCCAAAATAGCCGCCGTAATCGGGCCACGTGGGGGCTAGGAAACAGACTACACATAGGGCCACTATATGGATCTTTGGAACGGGCCAAAATGGCCTGAAATTGGGTCGTGATCTGGTCTAAAACCAGTCTCTTGTTTGGGCCACGTGATGGGCTGAAATCAGCCCAAACTTAAGTTTTTTTTTTGGGAACCTCAGTAAGGCTCTCATGCAACAATGTTGGTGGGCCGCACCATGTAAAGTTTGGTGGGCCCCGTTTGGTTGAAAATGGCCCATTGGGCTGTGGTAGGTTGGGCCAGGGGCGGCCTAACCCAGGCCCCAGTGATTGTGTCATGATTGGCGAGCCTGACAACCCTAAATCGGCCCCATGTCGCCTTAACCATCAAGTCCTAGCTAGCCCTATTCGTCCCAAAGGCGGAAATGCCTTCTAACACAAGCTATTATATTAGAAATAACTTTAGGGAGCTACTACGTGATATCAGGCAACAAGGGACTCACGATCACTCAAATCAAGGAAAGAACTACGTCATTTCAGGTGATGATTCTTCCCCTTGAGCTTTCCATCTTCTCATTAGCTTAAGTTATAGTTTTTATTTAAATTCATAATTGATATCTCTCCTTATAATCACATGTGTTAGCTGGTAGAAATTAAATTGTTGTCTTACATGCTTTATGATTATCCTGTATAATTGTTCATGCTTGTGGATTATTTGCGGATTGCTTACGTTGAACCTAAACCGGTACATTAGTGGGAAATTCCCACGTATGAATGTACACCCATACTTGGGATGTAACTTGACTCTTTGTGATCGTAATGGACCTTCGACTCGGTGGTTTTGAGTGGTGGTCTAGATGGATCATTGATGTGGGCCTACCATCCAGGGTTGTTGTGCCCAATGGTTTTTAAGGATGGTCTTTATCGTATGATTTTGATATTCGCCCTATGTGGCATATTTTGATACTCGCCCTACGTGGTTTTATTTGATACTTTCCCTACATGGGTTCGATGTTTTATACTGTGCAACCATGCGATGGTAAGCCCCACATATTGTAATATGATTGACCACTAGTCGATGGGTTTCCATTAAACATCCTAAGGTGGTAGCCTCATGAGCCAGGGATGGTGGAATGGGACACTATGCCTGAGCTGTCGGCCTACGCTGGGCCTTGTGCTCCCCGTAGTGACCTTTGAGCTTATTAAACCTGCTGGTTGTAATTGAATTAATAACGGATTGGCTAATCATGCATACATGGCATATCTCGATGACTTGGATCACTTTGCCTGCGACTGCTGAATGTTGCGCTTATGACCAGTCATTCGATTATGATGATGACCTGGATCTTCATGCCCGCGACATGCTGAATGTTGCGCTGATGACCAGTCACATCGCCTGTCTGGATGTTTTACCCGGGGCACCGACCGTCCGGATGTTTTACCCGGGTCGACGATTGCATGGGGACCCGACTGGATGATGTTTTCCAGGTTCGATGATCGCACGGATGAGCATCCCCGGGGCGATGATTGCATACTTCACGCATCCATGCACATAATAAGATTTGCATCATGTATTGTTTTGTATGCTTTATTTTATAACTATGCTTACCTAATGCGGCGGTGTGTAATCTTGAGGGGAGTTCACACTGAGTTGGCCACTCATCCATCAAATATATAACCGTACAGGTAGCATAGGTGGCTTAAGTAACTTCCAGGTTCAGGCTGATGTGGAGCCAAGCATAAGTGCCAAGGTTACATGAATGTATCTACCTCGAGGAGCTGCGCGGTCTTGCGGCTTATGTTTACATTCTTATGTTATTTTTCTTGTACTAGATCACGTGGATTCTTGTATTTGTTATATTCGAGACATTGGTTTGTATAAGTCATTATGGGCATTCTCTTGTATATTCTAAATGATAATGGAACTTTCCTTTATGCTTACTTATCCATTCTACGCTCATCTGCTTACTCTGATAAAAGAAGAAAAGAAAAATATATATTTGACCATCCTTTAAGGTTAACACTCGGGTTTTTGGGAAACGGGTCGTGTACTCGGGTCCTGAAGAGTTGGGTTGTTACAATGAGCCTAAACGACCAATACATAACAAGTATGAGCCTATCAATGGGCCCTATGGAGAGTTATTATGCGGACATTTAACCAACATTAATCTTATAATGTGGACGTCAAACCAATATTGCTTCCAAGGCATGGCCCGCCATAAAACATCATTGTATATATCATGGTAAAATTACACATTGCAATGGTCCTATATACATCTCATTGGGCCTCGACCCATGGGCCTCAGATACATCAATGGGCCTTATGTATATTGCAATGGGCCATATCCCATGGGCCTTTGAATACATCACAATGGGCCTTAACCCACGGGCCCTAATACATCACAATGGGCCTTAACTCATGGGCCCCAAATTCATCACAATGGGCCTCAACCCATGGGCCCTAATGCATCACAATGGGTCTCAAACCATGGGCCCCATATACACTACATCGGGCCTCATCAAATGGGCCCCATAATGTCAAGGTGGGCCTCAAGCAAGGGCCACACATGTATCAAGGTAGGCCCCATGATTTGGACGGTTTGGAGAAAACACATACATTGCATAGGTCCCACTGTCCATACCTAGATAATGGTCTGCATGGATGAACGCAAGCATCATGATAGGGCCCACGGTCCAGATCATAGTGGGTCACGTCCAAAAGAAAGAGAAATGGATGAACGGCTTGGAATAAAACACATATACCATGGTAGGCCTGCATAAGATAGCCCATGTCCGTAAGAATGGATGAACACCATGTATATAACACATTATGGTGGACCTCTCAAGTCGGCCCTATGGTGGACGCTCAATCACCACTATTTATAATATGGTCCACTTGGAATTTGGGCTTGCCTCTTAATGGGACACACGACCCTCCATTCACTGGAAATGGCTGGGCAGTGTAAATATATAACACATACACTATCTTGGGCCTCACAATACAATCCATGGTGGGACACCACAAGTGAATATAATCTAATCCGTTCACCGTCTTGGCCACCTCAAATGAGGTCAAATAGACTCTGACTAGGACTGGTTTGGATGACAAGGGATTCTAAAGAGGGCCTTAGAGTGTTTCAATAGGTGGGCATTAATACCTTTAGTACGGCCCACTCGAGACTCATATTTGCCTCAAAATTTGGCACATGGCATAAAGTTATAAGGAGAAGATGGTGGATACTGTGAATTAAACAAATTCATCATGGTGGGATCCAGTATGGTGGCAGCCCAGTAAGGCTTCCACCCTCACCATCACTGGACAATGACGTCCAGTGACTTACCTTTTTTTTCTTTTCTTTCTTCCTTTATTTTATTTTATTTTATTCTACTATGTGGGGCCCACTAGTGGATAATCTATATCGTCTATTATATCGACCAGCTCTTATGGACCAAAGGAGTCTAACTATGGATAGGTCCACCACTTATACACACAACAGTAGGTATTAGAAAGTTCCAACAGTGGGACAGTGTTTCCCTCGGTGTGGTCCACTAAGAACTAAGTTTGTCTCGTTTTCGACTAATAGCCTAAAACTACATGGAGAAGGTGGTGGACGACATGGATTAAACAAATACATCAAGGTGGGGTCCATAGTTGGGACGCCCCCACCAACGTCCGCATGGTTGATGTGAGGGAGGTGCTCCCACTACCACCATCGGTTGTGGTGGTCCACCTGATGGATGGATCAAGCAGTTTTTTGGGCTCCATGGCTAAAATGTCCTAGAAAATGGACGTATGGTGTGGATCTAAGAAATACATCAATATGGGTCCCATGAGTGAAAACTCACTCCAAACCTTCCATGCAAAAAGTAAGAAATGACGTGGGTAACCCAACCACTTAGCATTTGTGGTATGGCCCACATGGGATTTGGATTAGCTTCATTTTTTGGCTCAACGCCTAAAATGAGCTGGGAAATTGGATGGACGGCGTGGATTTAATTTCTACATCAAGGTGGCGGCCTACATGAGCAGCCCACCCCAAGTTCTAAATCAAACTTATATTTATTTATTTATTTTTATGCATGTCAGGGCACCACACCGTCACTCCACACTTCATAAATAGCCATGTCCAGCGTCCCTGTGTTCACTCCTCAAGTATAGGGTTGTGATGTAGTAATAAACTCGGTAAGACCGAGGTCGAATCCCAAGGGACTGATACTTGTACGTTTTCTGAAAATAACCAGAGCTAGAACTAGGCTAAGATGAAATCTAAACCAATTATGATTTGAGGATTAATGGTGAAATAATTAATCTAAAACTTAGAAAAATTCAGAGAAGGGAAACTAGGGATTCAGAGGATCCACTTGTAGAGATCAGGGAGATCTTATGCCTGTATTATAAATCAGGAAAATTAACTGAACTGCCATTGATATAGGTTTCAAGAGATGAAAGGTTTATGAATTAGAATGGACTCCATCACCAAACCATGCCCAGGAGACAAAGCAAACAACAGAATTAAACTAATTACCAACCAATCAACGTGTTTATGAAGGTTAGGAAGGGTACCGACATCCAACCATGCCCAGGAGACGATGGTGAACAACAGGGCTTCCTGACGTCATAAACATAAAGAGGAAAAGAACATGCTCAAAGCCATCACAGACCCATTGTAATTTCAGTCACAACAGACCATTAAAGACTGAAACCATTCCCTTAGTTAAACCCAAATCAATAACAGATCAGTCTAAACAAAAGGCACAAGCAAAGAGGCCTCCCATCACGCTACAAGCTTCACCTCTTAGCCCTAGCTAAGAGGTTTAGCCACACATAAACATGGTGGACTAAATCTCTTAGACAAAACAAAAAAAATTAAAAATAAATAAACAAATAAAAAAAACAAAACTCTAACTCTTCTCTTTCCCTGATGCTCCACGTCTCCCGGATCTGAATATCCTCTCTCCTTCTCCTCTTTCATTTTTATAATGGCAGCCAGGGAAGTGACCGGCTGGGAGTCGGCTGAACAAGGAGTTACGCACTCCTTTCGCAAGTCTGTTTACGCATCCACACAACAGCACCAAATCTTCTTCTTCCATGCTTGTTTTCTGAAAGGAGAACGTCCCTTGGGACTTTTTTTGCTCGCCTACACGATGGACGGTATGGATTGCCAAATCAATTCGAGACGGTGGCCTGGAGTAATCCGGAAAATCCGGATTTCCCGGGATTTCGCAGCCTGCGCACCGCGAGCTGCGCTGGAACGATGGTGGGGCCCATTTCGATGCAGTCCGGAAAATCTAATCCGTTCACTAGATTCGTCTCGAAAAATCAGTTGGAAAAGACTAGTTTTGGATTAAATTCGGAGTGTCCCACATGGTTTTCCGCCCTGCCATTCATCCTTCGTTTGGACTGCTGAATCTCGATCCTCTTTACTTCTGGGAATTATTCCACCTACAATGTGATCATTGGACCCTTTCAAGCATGATGGACGGTCCGGATCATGTTTCCACGACACGGAGGTGGGCCACAAGCAACGTCCGCATGCTCTGTTCTTGCGTAACAGAGAGAAAACAAATTTTCTTCCGCTGTACTGCTGGCGGGGCCCATAATTCACCTCAGTCGAGAAATCCATACCGTACAGTGAATTCCTGGCGAAAAACCGTCCGGGAATGGTGAGATTTTACTGATTTTAGGTGTGGCCCACAAGATCGTTTACTTCACCGTCCATCTGATGTTTAACGGGTAGGATTTCACAACGGCTTGCATGGTCTCAAAAAATCACCTAGGTCAGGGTCGTTGCCATCCTCTGAGGTACTTGGACGGTTTAGATCGTCGAGTTGCACGATTGGTTGGGCCCACAACGAAAAAAACGGACGGCCGGCGTCGTCCGCTGCTCCTGGCGTGAAACGGGTCGGGTCAGCAACGCTGACCGACCTGCTCGCTTTCTGTGAACGGTGAGTGCATCGTCACTATGCACTCCACCGATGTAAATTAGGCCCCACCTTGATGCATATGTGAAATCCGTTCCGTCCATCCATATTATCATCTCATTTAACGCGTTGAGACCAATTGTGAAACATATCCAAGTAGCAGGTGGGCCCCAGATTGATAATTTATAGGCTGATCTAGCCGCTAGGCCACTTCCACAGAGATCCAGGAGCTGAAATTCGACGTGTACGGTTCATTTATGCTCTTCAGCTCACGTATAAAGTTTCGAGTAGAACGGATGGTGGGAACCCTGTGATCTTGCATTCTGGCTGACCTTCAAGCCACTTGAGCTTCAGTTTCTCGATTTCTGTGGATCTCTGGCGAGTAATTCCATCAATCGTGGTCTGCTGGAGTCCGTCCCTTGCCTTTGGTGAATTCTGAGTGTTAAATCTATGTTTTTATCATCATTTCCAGTTTCAGCTTGTAATTTCACCTTGCATCATAAACATGATTACAATAGGCCGTTAGACAGTATTATGTTCATAAATCCAGGTAATAAATGGGGCCTGATATGCAATATTTGACCCTCAACACAACCCCCAACCAGCATTTTGCTAGTCCCGAGCAAAATATGCGAAGAATAAGTTGAGAATTACAGGACAATTCTTATGAAGCCGAGTGAAATTTTGAAAAACAATTCAGATATGAGAAATCTTGAGATTCATGAATGGTGATTATCAATTTCTCCTGGCCTCACATGCACAGTGAATTTCAAAATTAAGTTCAAATATTAATCCATAAACTAGAATAATTTTAAACATTGAGTTCCATGGTTGTATAGTGAAATCTCAGCCTAACATCATTAAGAGATCAAATTGTCGATTTCATGATATCATTAGTAATCAATCAGAAAATTCATAACTCCATTACCAGTACTTTGCCTCACAAATCATTCTTTCATTTTCTAGTTTTTTTTTTTTTTTTTTTTACGTATCTTACGATTCATCATCCAAGTACTATCTTCCCATCACTTCACATTTACTTTTGTTGTCCCATGTGCATTCCATGCTCATATCTTTTACATTGAGGACAATGTAGATTTTAAGTTGGGGGTGGGAGATTAGGTTACCTAATCAGTGTTTTCTTCGTCTTGAGCAAAAATTGTGAAAATTTTTAAATTTTTTCTGGAAATCCTTGTGAATTTGAAGTGATTTTGTGAGATATCTGGATTTAGAATTTCAAGATACGTATTGTTGGTAATTCATGACTTTTGGATTCGATTATCCGTAGATTTCTGATTAAGTTTGAATTGTTAATCCATGATTAGAAGTTGTAAACATTGATTGAGTCATGATTTCACATACCACATCTCACCTACACATTGAGATTTCAGTTTGATATTGAATGATTTACTTGGTAATCACTGAGCGTGAAAGAAACCAACCTAAAGGATTTGGTCATCATCGGTATTGCTAATCCGGACCGTCCATTCATCCCAGGGCGTCAAACCGACCGTACACACGGTGGTTCTTCGGACTCATGCATGTTTATGAAGGGAAACAGTGCCAACGTATCTAATGGACGGTAGAATCAAAATGCAATGGGACACACTTAACTCGATCCAAAACCAGACTTCTCTGGACGGTTTTTCGTTGGAAATCTAATGGTCGGCGTGGATTTCTCCATCACTTTCAATCTAGGGCCCACCAATCATCACGGAGCGAAACCGCGGCGACCCTGTTTCGCAATCCGACGCTGGGTTCGTGCAGTGGGGCCCACCCCTCATCCATCAGCGTGATCGGGACCATCCATCAGGAGCCCACGGTCCCTTTAATCACTTCCTAGGTGGCTGAATTTCAATAGAAAACAGATATGAAAATCCAGCCGTTCAGAAACTGATTGAACGACAGAGAAGAATACAAGGTGGGCCTCATTAACAGAAGGTAAAAATAGTGTATTCCTGACTGAAATCTCGCTCTCCATCAAATGGACGGAGTGGATTGCCAAAATAAGTGAAGGAGTGGGTCCCATCATCGTTCCAGCGCAGCTCGCGGTGCGCAGGCTGCGAAATCCCGGGAAATCCGGATTTTTCGGATTAATCCGGCCCACCATCTCTAATTGATTCAAAAATCCAGACCGTCTATCATTTAGTTCGGTCAAAAACATCCCAGGAGATGTTATCTCTTTGCAAAGAAAACAAAGAAAGAAGGGGATGAGGCGTTGACAACTGTGTAATTTTTCACGGAAGGAAACTTCCGTTTCTATTGCAAGGCATTCGCAGAGCATTGCAGTACTGTGACCGACGTAAATCTCTATAAAAGGAGGAGAAATCGGCTGGAAGCTGGGCTGGAGGCAGAAGACGTGAGGAGAGAGAGACAGAGAGAAAAGGAAAGTGTTTAGTTTTTTTTCTTTTAGTTATTTTATTTTTTTAAGAGTGGTAATCCACCATGTCTATGTGTGGCTAAATCCTCTTAGCTAGGGCTAAGAGGTGAAGCTTGTAGCGTGATGGGAGGCCTCTTTGCTTGTGCCTTTTGTTTAAACTGAATGGATTTTGATTTAATTAATTAAGGGAATGTTTTCAGTCTTTAATGGTCTGTTGTGACTGAAATTACAATGGGTCTGCAATGGCTTTGAGCATGTTCTTTTCCTCTTTATGTTTATGACGTCAGGAAGCCCTGTTGTTCACCATCGTCTCCTGGGCATGGTTGGATGTTAGTACCTTTCCTAACCTTCATACATTGATTGGTTGGTAATTAGTTTAATTCTGTTGTTTGCTATGTCTCTTGGGCATGGTTTGGTGATGGAATCCATTCCAACTCAAACTTAACTGTGAAATTTAACGAGCAACTGAATCCAAGAGTAGTAGATCACCAACATTACATATCTCATACTTTTAAATCAAAGGTGGCCCTCAAAATCACTTTGAATTTACAAGAATTTCCAGAAAAAATTTAAAAATTTTCACAAATTTTGCTCAAGACCAAGAAAAACACTGATTAGGTTTCCTAATCTCCCACCCCCAACCTAAAATCTACATTGTCCTCAATGTAAAAGATATGAGCATGGAATGCACATGGGACAACGAAAGTAAAAGAGAAGTGATGGGAAGATAGTACCTGAATGATGAATCGTGAGAGACTTTCCAAGAGATCTCAACATGAGAGCGGGTGAGCACGAGAGAAAAAGCAACACAAAAAAAAAAACAAGAAATAAAATCCTACCTATACCACTTTCGTAGGTGCTCTCGATTGCATTTAGCACATGCAACAAGCCTTTAAACCCCTAGGTTGCCCCTAGTGGACGAGTTGTAGTCTCGTGAGGGTTTGCAGTAATGTTACCCACAAACATTGAACTATCTACTCATGCTGCAAGGTTCATCTTCTGGCCAGTATCTTGATAAGTTCCTCAGTAAGTTCCTCAACAAGATCATCCAAAAGCGCTTTTTGCAAAAGGCTTGGGTGCCCTGGAGCATGACTTTCCAGAGAGATTTATGTACCTCATAAGAAATTTTCCATTGTATTGCTTGAGGTAACCAGAGTATGTACGATTCAATTGTGACGAGAAGAAGTTTCAACGTTAGTATCCCATGGTGAATCGAGACTACAAGTAGATAAAGTTTAGAAAACTTCGCAAAAAGTGATGTAGCCTCAACACATTTCGAAGTGTCAATCTTCGGTTCAATTTTCAGCTCCTCCTCCTTTAATGGTAGACGGTTAGGATCAGGGGAAGAAGGGGCTTCAAAATAAGGGTTCTCTCGGTCAGTGATAACTACCGAGATGTTGTCTTGCAAGGCATCCACTTTGTCTTTAGACATGGGATCGTTTGACTTTGAAAAGTGTGCCCAGCAATTATCAAAAGAATCGGAAATTTCAACTGAGAGTGACTTATTTTCCTCATGGAAATCTGTAATGAGATGCTCAAGGACTCCCTCGCCCTTAAAAGTATATGAAGATATGTTCTCTTGCTCAAATTTGCACAAACATATTGAAGATCAATAGGGAAGCATTGATGGGATCACTTTGTTCATTGAAACTACTCAATCGAGGCGTTGAACCGTCGCACGTGTACGGCTCGGATGGTGGTCTTAATTGAGTGGTTTCAAATTCTAGAGTCGTAGCGAGTACTCGTCCTTCTCCCGAATCACATTATCATTCAATTCAAGAGAGTGGTCCAAACATGTCTCACGAAGTTGGAAGGGTCGGTTTTAATGAGCTCATCTTCCACTTTTAAATCAGATATGTTAGGTGAGTGGAGTAGCTCAGTATGACCGATCACTTCGTGTGCTTCTTGAGCATTGACCTGGACCATACTGGAGATTGATTCCAGGGGAATTTGGGTTGTGCTCTCATGAATCTCATCCCAATACTTCTCAGCTTCCAATTCAGTGCAGTACACACTTGAAATGGGATCACTTTCCTCACAATCTATTCCTAAATTCGGTTGAGGTTCGAATGAACTAGCCTCTACCTCATCATTGAATTCATGTGTGTCAAGTAAGGGAGGTGTGTCATCATCACTGTATTTGAAAGACACCCATGTATCTCCACCATTCTTTTGAACAGTCATCGAGATCGGCTCATTGGAAAATTGAACCACGTGCTCGTTAATGGAATCCAACTCCTCATTCCAAATTCCAGATTTCGTCAAAAGCGAGTGAGGATCACTTTCCTGGCATTGTATTTCTGGATTGGATTGTAGTTGGGATGCACGAGCTTCTTCTATCCTTTCAAGGCGCGAATTCAGTGCTTCCATTGCTTTCATCGCTTCCGCAACATGTTGGTTGAATTGTTCTAGATTAAAACATGAATCCTCTTGGATCGTTTCTGGTTGGATCTCAAAGGTATGGGATCCAAGAGAATAATCATTATATGTTGTTGGTTCATCTTCCCGGTTTGATGGTTCCACGATTATAGTCATACGGATCATAGGTGGGAGAATCGATGGTTGGTAATACTTATTATCACTCATAATATAATCACGCATTGTTTTCTTTTTCTCGATGGGTGATAGTAATTCTCACTCCCATAGTTATGATAACCCCAACATTCACGTACGGTCCGTGGGGTGGAATTGTTCTCCCGTATATGATCGCGTAAGGACTTCTTAACTGGTGGCTTTTTGTATTCCGGTCGATTCTCGATGATAGTTTCGGAGAAAAGTTTTGAGACATTGGTGGATTTCTATCATAATCATCATCCCAATATAGATTATTCTTCTCAAAGATACTTGTCGTTCCCACTCGTGCATATACATGGTGAAACTCTAACTCTAATCTAATCCTAGAAGAAAGCAAAATCCGTGCAAAGAATACGAAAGTAAATGAGAAGTTAGAAAGATGTTACCAGACTAGAAGTTCCTATGTTAAAAACCGCAAAAGAAACCAAAACACGTTAGTTTCTGAAGTAAACCAAATCTAAAGAGTTAGAAAATCTAGAAATTTAGAAAGAGTTTACCAAATTAGAAGTTCTATCCTAACAACCTACAGAATAGGTTAGTTCTATAAATAAAATAGAAAACAAAATTAAAAATTAAAATTAGTAAAATCCTAATCTTAAACTAACTCTAAATCCAATTAATTTCAGAAAATCGTAGCCGTCGGTCCCCCAAGAACGGCGCTAAAACTTGTTCACTCCCCAAGTATAGGGTTGTGATGTAGTAATAAACCTCGGAAGACCGAGGTCGAATCCCAAGGGATACTTGTACGTTTTCTGAAAATAACCAGAGCTAGAACTAGGCTAAGATGAAATCTAAACCAATTATGATTTGAGGATTAATGGTGAAATAATTAATCTAAAACTTAGAAAAATTCAGAGAAGGGAAACTAGGGATTCAGAGGATCCACTTGTAGAGATCAGGGAGATCTTATGCCTGTATTATAAATCAGGAAAATTAACTGAACTGCCATTGATATAGGTTTCAAGAGATGAAAGGTTTATGAATTAGAATGGACTCCATCACCAAACCATGCCCAGGAGACAAAGCAAACAACAGAATTAAACTAATTACCAACCAATCAACGTGTTTATGAAGGTTAGGAAGGGTACCGACATCCAACCATGCCCAGGAGACGATGGTGAACAACAGGGCTTCCTGACGTCATAAACATAAAGAGGAAAAGAACATGCTCAAAGCCATCACAGACCCATTGTAATTTCAGTCACAAAGACATCATTAAAGACCGAAACCATTCCCTTAGTTAAACCCAAATCAATAATGATCAGTCTAAACAAAAGGCACAAGCAAAGAGGCCTCCCATCACGCTACAAGCTTCACCTCTTAGCCCTAGCTAAGAGGTTTAGCCACACATAAACATGGTGGACTAAATCTCTTAGACAAAACAAAAAAAATTAAAAATAAATAAACAAATAAAAAAAACAAAACTCTAACTCTTCTCTTTCCCTGATGCTCCACGTCTCCCGGATCTGAATATCCTCTCTCCTTCTCCTCTTTCATTTTTATAACGGCAGCCAGGGAAGTGACCGGCTGGGAGTCGGCTGAACAAGGAGTTACGCACTCCTTTCGCAAGTCTGTTTACGCATCCACACAACAGCACCAAATCTTCTTCTTCCATGCTTGTTTTCTGAAAGGAGAACGTCCCTTGGGACTTTTTTTGCTCGCCTACACGATGGACGGTATGGATTGCCTAATCAATTCGAGACGGTGGCCTGGAGTAATCCGGAAAATTCGGATTTCCCGGGATTTCGCAGCCTGTGCACCGCGAGCTGCACTGGAACGATGGTGGGGCCCATTTCGATGCAGTCCGGAAAATCTAATCCGTTCACTAGATTCGTCTCGAAAAATCAGTTGGAAAAGACTAGTTTTGGATTAAATTCGGAGTGTCCCACATGGTTTTCCGCCCTGCCATTCATCCTTCGTTTGGACTGCTGAATCTCGATCCTCTTTACTTCTGGGAATTATTCCACCTACAATGTGATCATTGGACCCTTTCAAGCATGATGGACGGTCCGGATCATGTTTCCACGACACGGAGGTGGGCCACAAGCAACGTCCGCATGCTCTGTTCTTGCGTAACAGAGAGAAAATAAATTTTCTTCCGCTGTACTGCTGGCGGGGCCCATAATTCACCTCAGTCGAGAAATCCATACCGTACAGTGAATTCCTGGCGAAAAACCGTCCGGGAATGGTGAGATTTTACTGATTTTAGGTGTGGCCCACAAGATCGTTTACTTCACCGTCCATCTGATGTTTAACGGGTAGGGTTTCACAACGGCTTGCATGGTCTCAAAAAATCACCTAGGTCAGGGTCGTTGCCATCCTCTGAGGTACTTGGACGGTTTAGATCGTCGAGTTGCACGATTGGTTGGGCCCACAACGAAAAAACGGACGGCCGGCGTCGTCCGCTGCTCCTGACGTGAAACGGGTCGGGTCAGCAACGCTGACCGACCTGCTCGCTTTCTGTGAACGGTGAGTGCATCGTCACTATGCACTCCACCGATGTAAATTAGGCCCCACCTTGATGCATATGTGAAATCCGTTCCGTCCATCCATATTATCATCTCATTTAACGCGTTGAGACCAATTGTGAAACATATCCAAGTAGCAGGTGGGCCCCAGATTGATAATTTATAGGCTGATCTAGCCGCTAGGCCACTTCCACAGAGATCCAGGAGCTGAAATTCGACGTGTACGGTTCATTTATGCTCTTCAGCTCACGTATAAAGTTTCGAGCAGAACGGATGGTGGGAACCCTGTGATCTTGCATTCTGGCTGACCTTCAAGCCACTTGAGCTTCAGTTTCTCGATTTACGTGGATCTCTGGCGAGTAATTCCGTCAATCGTGGTCTGCTGGAGTCCGTCCCTTGCCTTTGGTGAATTCTGAGTGTTTAATCTATGTTTTTATCATCATTTCCAGTTTCAGCTTGTAATTTCACCTTGCATCATAAACATGATTACAATAGGCCGTTAGACAGTATTATGTTCATAAATCCAGGTAATAAATGGGGCCTGATATGCAATATTTGACCCTCAACACCCTGGAAGCTGGACGGTTAGGGAAACACAAATTTAAGGTGGGCCCCACCCACATACATGCTACCAGGTGGGCCACCAAATGGTTAGATGGCTTGGGTGAGACACACATCAAGGTGGGGTCCATCCGAGTGGGCCACACAACCACATCATCGTACACAAAACAAATGAAAAAGGGATGAAGAGGGAGAGAAAGAGAGAGGGACACGTGTGATGGAGGGACCCCATCATTATGGGCCCTGCCTTGCATGATTTAAAACATACATCAAGTGGGTCCCATCGCACGTGGGCCCATCGATCAAGATCAACGGTGGAGGTCCTTCCTCCACCAAAATGCAAGGTCTAGATGACCCTATTTGTACAAGGAAAATAAACATCATAATGGGTTCCATGGAGAATGGCCCCATCATGGAATGATAATGAGAATTAAGGTGGGCCATCGGCCACATCAAGGGTCAAAAGTGAGATCCATACCATCGATTAGTAGGCCCCACTTGGCCCATCATAAAAATATGAAAATCTAGCCTATAGAAGCACCCACCGTTCGATCTTCTTGGTCCGATAGAACGTCGAGCTCCTTCTGCTTCACTTTGATGGAAGATGATGAAAGATGAATGGCTAAGATGAAGGATTTTGGGATAGAAAAGTGGGCCACACAAAACCACTTTTCTCTCTTGGGAAAGGCTTGGACGTGAGCTCATTTTGGTGCTTGAAAAATGTGAAGAGAAGGAGAGAAGAGAGGGTGGTTGTAAGAGAAGTGATGGGTGATGGAGTGATGGATGTGAGGTGATGGTGTACTTGATATGTATGGGTATGTAAGAGAGGGTGAGAAAAAGTTGACTTTTGGGTTGCTTGACTTGAGGAGAAAGAAAGCTTTGATTGATTGAGTGTGTGATTGATTGATGGGACATGTTGTAGAGATTCTCTTGGGATTGTAAACACGCGATGTTTTTCCTCGAATTGAATGCCGACCCACATCTCCCTACCAGGGTGTCGGATTGGTGCGCGAGTCGCGGCGTTAGACCGCGGTGATGGTGCGGTCGTAATTGTATAAATCTTGGACTAAGCTGACTCAAATCTATAAGATACGACTTAGGGTCACGTCAAACGTCGATTATAGGTCGTGGATTGTCAGAATTCGATGGAAATGATCGGGGGAGTCGACGGAATAGTACAGACTAGGATACGGGCCTTACAGTAGAGTTCAGCTTCAGGAGGATTTATCGCCTTACTTTGCGGAAGAAATAAATTTAGTGTGACAAAAAGCAACATTTATTAGTCCTTCAGCCACTGAGCATAGGAATCTAATAGATTAGGAGTAGCTGAACATAGTTGAAGAAGGTCCAGGGAAAAATAATGACCATCAGACTAGGGAAGATCGGAGCTAAGACCCCTTGGATAGAGACTTCGCTGATTTAACCATTGGTTACCAGGTGCAAGCAGGAAGTCCAGCACGACATTAGCAGAACATTCACAAAGATGTTCTTTCTACTCTACCCAAGAAATAGCTAAGGAGAGTGTTGGCAGAGTAGGGGAACGGAGAGTAGCATGGTAGATTGAGATGCCTAAAGAGGAGGGCCATAAATTCAGGTTGCGTTACTGATGGATAGATTTCTCGTGTGGAATGCCCGAGGGGTAAGAAACATCCTAACAAGTAGGGCGGCTAGAAGAATTATCAGAAACTCCAATCCTTGGCTTGTGGAAATTTTGGAGCCGATGCTAAGGGAGGATAAGCGCGAAGGGATCGGGCTTAAGCTCGGATTCTACTCTTCATTATCCAATGTGACTGAAGGAGGAAAAATATGGGTTTTCTTTAAAAACCAGATCCATGTAAATGTCCTTAATTCCTCTAAGTAGATGATTTGTTTAAGTATTGCTTTATAGGTCAATCATGCTCCTTTCATTCTGTCCATTGTCTATGCGAGCTATGGGAGTGTGGCTAGGAGATAGTTATGGGGAGAAATAGCAGTGATCAGTAGCACAATGCAGGTCTCATGGGCGGTATGTGGGGATTTCAATGTGGTGTCAGAAGTATCAGATAGGCTGGGGAGTATGAGGGATTCGGACCCAAGTTCGGTCGAATTTGTTGAAGTTGTTGATAACGCCGGACTTCAGGATGTGGTCTTTTCAGGTAACAGATACACATGGTGTAATAACCGGTAAGGGAATGCTAGATCGTGGGCAAGGCTGGATAGAGTGTTGATCAATGATAATTGGGCAAACGTCTTTCGACGATTTAAGGTGAAACATCTCCCGAGGGTCAGCTCGGACCACTCTCCACTGCTTCTAGTCTTCCTGAGGGATTCTCCCTTGGCACCCAGGCCTTTTAGATTTTAAAGAATGTGGACGTTTCATGAATCCTTTCAGCAAGTAGTGGAGAAGGCCAGGGAGGGGCAACTCTTCACTCAGCCTATACTCAACCTCCAACTGAAACTTAGGAACGTGAAAAAAGGCATTAAAGAACTGGAATCGCAAGGTGTTCGGGAATGTGTTTCAGTGGATCAAATCAGCAGAGAAAGAAGTGGAGGAAGTGGAAGATAAGATGCAAAGTCAGCCCGGCGTGGACCTCTCTAATGAGTTGGCCCTGGCTAGGCAAAAATTAGCTAAGGTGGAGCTTTTGGAAGAGGTCTTTTAGAAACAAAAATAGTGAAATTCTTGGCTAAATGAGGGGGACCAGAACACGAAATTCTTTCACGCGGTGGCCCAAGAAAGAATTAGGAGAGTAGAAATCACCTCCATCACGACCGAAGAGGGCAACGTCATCATGGGTCAGCAAGATCTTAAAGAGGCATCGGTTAGATTTTTTGAAATAGCATTCAAATGGGAGAATACCTCATTCGATCCATCCATTCTTTCGTCCATCCCCCACCTGGTTACCAGGGAAGAAAATGACATGCTAACAGCCCCCATCTCTCTAAGAGGTGCTCCAAGTGGTCTTGTCTTTTTCGAAAGACGAGGTGTAACACCCCGAACTTTTCAATACACGAGTATTCAAAGTCCTCGAGTGTTACCATGAATTTAACCTATTATGTACACGTATACGGTACCTATGTAGCCAAACTAACCCTACATCCATCGTCCAATATGAATCAGACCAACTAAGAATGATATCTATCCATAAATCAAGTTATCCGGCCGTTGATCTCGTGGTCTGATATATGTACTTTCCCTTGACTAAATTTATGAATAACTCTTTATCCATAATGAGTTAGATGTAAGTCTTTTTGTAAGAATTGTTTAAAAATGGGCATAGGACCATGTAGAACCATTAGATTTCACAAAACTCTTAGATCAGTAATAATTACAAAAATGCCATTAACATAGACCCATGAATTCTAGATCACATAGTTCATAAATTAACCATACACAATCGAATTTCAGCCTTTACATCGTAGTAAATCAGCTACTTAGCCTCTATATCCATCCGTACATTTATCAGATCGAGATTCCGACCCGTTCATCTTGTTCACCCCACATGAATATACTTAACCCACCATTAGAATTACAATCTCAGAAACTTACACATGTAAACAAATCACTCAAATCTAACAGTATTTGTGTCATACCCCTAATCACTCTAGAAACACACCTTATGTCCATCCATTTACGAAACTAACCGTACATCCACCGACATACATGGTTAGAGTGTTAACCATCAAGTCCCCTTATTTTTAACAAGTCATCTGACCATCCGTCATGTTTAGATCCGCCAAACGGGTCACTCAAACATCCTAGTAAACCGATCATCGTGAAGATCTTAGGATCTAGGTCTAAACCATCCGGTAACTCATCAATCAGAGGTGTACAAATGTTATTTTGAGTTATGGAGTTTGTTAGCCACTAAAGGAGCATCCTGGTCATCCTTGAGAGATCCAGTCCCAAATTTAACCTGTTGAGAGATCTTGAAAAATAACGATTAGTGGTGAAGTTTCATCTCATTTAGACGGTGTAATTAGGAGGAACGAACGATGTAAGTCGTCACAAAGAAGAAAGGCAAATTTGTAATTATAAGCTTCAGTTTATACAACTAGCGTGCATGCGAAATCCACGTAAGTTTTTACGTGTGAGTTTTCACTTGGAGGTTTGCAACGTGTGGGCCACTCAGGGCTCCGATAAGGTTCATATTTGAACCCATGACATAAAAATAACTTTCTAGCCCTTGTGAACAGAGTGGATTGATCACCAAACATCACAGTGGACCCCACCTTCAGTCATTCATAAAACCAAAAAAATCTCACGTGTAACTAATTTTCATGGTAACATGTTTAACGGCTAACGTAGTCCCCACGTTAGCTGTTGGCGTGGCCCACCTAGATCTTGGATCTACTTCAAACTTGGGGTCATGGGGCCACACAAAGATCTGAAATTAGTGGACGGAGCAGATTTCCCGAAAGGTTACCATAGTGGACCCCACCTAATGATGAAAATCAGACCGAAAATATACTCATTCTGCCCACTACAATAGCGAACGATAAAAACAGGATATACTGAGAAAACTCAATTAGAACTTCCAATCACGGAAGATCCCTTGTATCTTAGCCGTTCAAATCTCGGGGGAGGTAAAATCGACCATCTCAGAGATTCCAGAAAGCCCGGAGAAAGGTCGGTCACACTGAGGATTTTCGGATTGGTCGGACACTCACGCAAATCGCGACAATCCGTTCGCACTTCACATTCCACTACGCAAGACAGCCGAACATGGATCATTGCACTAGATCCAAACCATCCAAACCCTAGGAAGAAGACTTCCCGATTGCTTACATGGAGACAGATCGTAATTAGAGAGGCAATACGCAAGCCATCTTCCTATCCTTGCCACGCAGCAAAATCGAACTGCGTAAGAGGATGTTGTTGTGTCCTTGTTGCGATATGTTTTGCGTAAAATTTCGTAAAAAAGATTTGGAAGACCTCTCGCCTATAAATCCTCTCTCTCGACGCTAGAAAGGACCGCAACCAAGAAAGAAAGAAAGAGACGTGGGAAAGAAGAAGAAGTGAACCACTATTAGGCCTGTCCGAGTCCGGCACAGTCCATGAAAGGAAAAGGAAAGAAAAGAAAGAAAAGAAAAGAAAGGAAAGAAAAGAAAAGAAAAGAGAAAAGAGGAAGGAAAGAAATAAAGAAAGAAAAGGAAAAGGGAAGAAAGAAAGAGAGGGAGAAATGGTGCGAGGTGTCGACTCACCGAGTCCTAGGACCAAGTCAAGGTCAGGTTTAGGTAAAGTGAGTAATATATCTAATGTCTTAATTCAAGTTTTTCTGAGATAGGAAGTAATTAGGCCATATATCAAGGCCATAAACCTAACTCTAGATTTAATCCTAACCTTGTAAGCTTTGTAGATTTTATGATATCAGGTAAGATTGAATGTCAAGGAATATGCAGGAACACCTAGCCTCAAATGAGGACAATTTAACTTTGAAGGTGAGGGTTTTATCCTTTTAAGCTTATGTTAATTTAAGTTGATATATTATCCTGCCCTTTTATGCCTTCATGCTATTTTTACCGCGCATTTTACGTACCTTTTGTCTTAATTGAGTTATGCATTTCATCTTGCCTTTACACTTGTCCTGTAAATGCCTTTATCTGATCTCAGATTTCTATTACTTTCCCTCTGTTCTCATTTTATTTTGTTATCCTCAACTGTTGGCCCTTTGAGATTTTTACATGATATTCATTGCAGAGAGCTTTCATGAGTTTATGTGAGGCTATGGATACAAGCCTTGCTCTTACCTTTAATCATCATGAGTTGGCCTATCCACTCTCCTCATATTCGAGTTGACCTTTGTTACTAGCCTCTTATTCGAGCTGGTTATTGTCACTTGCAGTTGGCCTTAACCACTCTCCTCATGTTCGAGTTAACCTTTGTCACTCACCTCTTATTCGAGCTGGTTATTGTCACATGCCTTTTTACCTAAGGGCTTGGCAGGTGTCTTGATATTCTTAACATTCCATAGATTAAGGATTGCTCCTTGATGTAAGTACTATGTTAGGAATCCCTCCCCTAGCGACCGATTAAATATCGTGGACGTAATGCACTTTCGATAGCGGCCCTGGGGTGACACGTAATTACATATTTCTAGGGTTGATGGTGTCCTACTTAGTGTATGTGAGACGTTTTGTATACGCAGTACATCAAATTCAAGTAATGGGGGGGGGGGGGGTTGGTTGTTGCAAATAGTCACTCCAATCTTGGAGCGTATTCTCCTGTTTCATGTGTTGTGGCCGTCTTAGGACAACCGCGTAAAACCATGTTAAGCGTGGGACACACCGACAAATATCTGTAGTATGGGATGCGGGTCAAGTCTGATAACTCTAATCATATTCCACATTATGGCGATCGCTAAGTGTGATACACCACATATACTTTGTTAGATATGCATCTCATATAGATTGCTTGTGCATTGATACCTCTTGTAGTGTGAAGTACTTGACGTATTAGAACATTTATCTTGCTTTCATGAATCTCTTGAATTACTGTTAATCTTAAAGGATAACCATCACTATGAGTAGGGCGTTGACCATCTCCCAACCATACAAATTATGCAGGTGACGTACAGATTAAAGACTTAGCAAACAATCTCTCCAAGGAAGACCACATTGAAAGAATGAGAAGACAATATATGATTTAGTTTTTATACTTCTACTGTGAACTTGATAAATGTAATAAGCTTCCATTAGGAAGGCCTTTGATTATTCTTTTACTCTGATGAAATATAATCAATACAATTGGTTTTATTCTTGTGAATGTTACCTTTATAAATGTATCTAGATGTAAATCAAACGAAAAAAATAGGATGCATTTTCAAAGCATCCAGTTTATACCTTATTGACACCCAATTTTCTCAGGCATGAGTATATAAACTTTTGCCATAAAATCTCGGGCTATTACACGAGGCCCCTGGCCCAGATGGCATTTCAGGTGGATTCTTCTCATCCTACTGGTCTATTATTGGGCAGGACGTTCTCAAAGCCGCTAAATTCTTCTTCAATGGTGCTGATATCCTAAAAGCCTTTCCATCTTTGCCTAATCCTAAAGAACAACTTGGCTTCATCCTTCACCGACTTCCGCCCGATAAGCCTATGCAACTGCATCTACAAGGTATTCTCCAAAATCCTGGCATCTAGGCTCATTCAAGTGCTGCCCAACATCATCTCAGGTGAACGGGATGCATTTATTTGCGGTCGTTCCATTGTAGAAAATGTTGTCCTTACTCAGGAGCTTCTCAGGGATATAAGCAGAAAAGTGAGGGTTGGTAACATCAGGCTGAAGCTTGTCATAGAGAAGGCCTACGACAAATTCGATTAGGGGTTCTTGAAGGCAGTGTTGAGCAGATTTGGGTTCAACAATAGGTGGATCTCGTTGTTGGAAAAATGTCGGCACAACAGTTGTTTCTGTCCTTCTCAGTGGTGAAACAGCTGGTAAGCTGGGAGGGTGGTTTTGATTAATCACATCTTAAGCAACATTCTGATTCATGTTTTCGTAGCTTCCCCGATTCCAGTGGGTGTTTTAGATGAACTAGAAAAGCGATTCTCCATATTCCTTTGGGGATAGGCTGATGGTAAACCAAAACATCACTAGATTAGCTGGAAGAAAGCCTGCAGGCCAATCAGCGAGGGAGGGCTGGGGATCAGGCCTCTGAGGGAATCCTTGAAAGCCCTCATGCTGAAGCTTGCCTGGGATGTCAAAGTCGGGAAGGTAGAGAGCCAGTGGGCTATGCTGATGAGAGCTAAACATCCATGCTGAAGCTTGCCTGGGATGTCAAAGTCGGGAAGGTAGAGAGCCAGTGGGCTATGCTGATGAGGGCTAAACATCCACAGGATTTCATACCTGATGGAGGAGCCAAAGTGCATCAGTTAGCCTCCCCTCTTTGGGTCAGCGTTAGAAACCTATTTTCCCCTCCTTGAGGAGAGCCTCCAGTGGCAGGTTGGCTATGGAGATATTAATTTGTGGGAGCTAAACTAGACAGGGGAGGGGCCTCTCGCTACGCACACTGAGTTAACCATTCCATTTCCTCTTCAATAGCTGAAAGTCAAAGACTTAATTGGGATGATGGGCCTCTCCCCCCCATCCTTGGTGTATTTTTTTTAGCCGCAATAGGTCATAGAGGCCATATTTGCAAGTGGTTTTGCTTCATCAGATGAGCCTGATTATTGCTTCTGGCCCCTAGACCCATCTGGTCGTTTCTCAATTAAGTTAGTGAGGGATCTCTGTAGATCCAGAACTCAGTAGAGAAGTTGGGACAAGGAGGTTTGGCATGGTAAACTTTTGCCTAAAATTGCCACATTCATTGGGAGATTGATTCAAGGGGTGATAGTTGTGGACGAGAGAATCCAAACAAAGGGAGTTAAGTTGGCATCGAGGTGCGTTTACTGCGGGGAAGATTCGTCTTCCCTCCCAACGATAGAGTCCCTACAACACCTCTTCATCTAAGGGGAGCTAGCAACTTCGGTTTGGAAACATTTTTGGGGTTTCAAATTTGGTCTCTCGATCATGGCTAGGCTGAACCAATGGTGGATAGAGGTTTTAGGTGGCAACAACATGGCTTAAAGGAAGATCACACCTAGTGTGATACTTTGGGTGGTTTGGAGGGCTAGAAACGCCTCTAGGATGGGAGGCAAGTGGATCTCTAAACCTGCCACCATAGCCCGGGTGCAATGGTGGGTGGATGCCCTTTGCCCTGATGGGGCCCAGTGCTCGCAGCAACTCAGTTTCGAAGTGGTTAGGTGGGCGAAACCAAGGGAGGGTTGGTTTAAATTGAACTTGGACGGCTCGGCTCGTAGGAATCCCAATTCATCGGGTGGTGGAGGGATTTGCAGAAATGCAGAGGGTAACCTACTCTTTATGTTTTCTATAGGATTCAGCATTGGGTCTAGTAACAGGGCGGGGCTCTACTCGGTGTGGAATGTTGTATTTATGTGTCTCAGCAGGGGCCTCTTCAATATTGAAGTGGAATCTGATTCTAAGTTGATCATTGATCTAATTTATGGGAACTCGCTCCCAAACTAGACTTGGAAACATTGGATCCAAAGAATAGAGGCTCTAAAATCTTAGGGGTCCCTTTCCTTTTGCCACATCCCTAGGGAGGAAAATGGCCCGGCAGATGCATTGGCGTGCATTGGGAGTTGCATGCAAAGGAATTCCTCCTACCGGGTTCTCTTTGACCTCCTAATTAAGATTAGGGGATTAATCCTGCTGGATAAAGCAGGGTTAAGGGCCATTAAAAGAAATTCTAGGGCCCTATAGGTTTAGTTCCATTTGTTATATGATAGGCTCCATGTGGGAGCTCGAATCCTATCCAATCCTGTAAAGCGCTCGTTCGAATTCAAAAAAAATCCTTTAGTTAATTTTATTTATTATTTTTTTTTTTAACATGTCATCTAACCACCATTATGTTGGTTGATATATGTACATTCCCTTAATTAATTTGTTGAATAATTTTTAATTATAATGATTTAAATATAAGTTCTTTTATAAGAATTATTTAGAAATATGCATATAACCATGTAGAACCATTAGATTTCTCAAAACTCTCAATCAGCAATAATTACAAAAATATCACTAACTTAGACCCTTGTATTCTAGATCACATGGTTCCCATGATCCGTTTGATGAGAAATTTTATACCATGTATATGTATCATAAATTAACGCCCTTAAATCATTGTAAATGTGACATGATTGATAAATCAGCCCCCTAACCACTGATTTTGGTGTCCATCGAGTGAAGAAACCTCGTGGGTAGTCGTAGTAGGATATTTCCCTTCATATGAATGACTTGGATTGCCCATAATATGGACCAAGTGTAAATATGAAGACCCCACTTTAGTAGGTTTTTCCTTAGGCGCGAAGTTATCCTTTCAAGGCCTACCAACTCCTTATAAATCTGGATCTTCCGATTTAACTACTTCCTTCCGTCCATCGCAAATGAAATTTGGACCACTACGAGGTTATACAAAATTTAGCCCTGATCTATAATCCTACACCATTGAAGGTTGAAGTTAGTTCCTTCATTTTGGTACAAAAGGTGAAATTTTATATTTAGGCTTTTTCCACAATCGATCAATCACTAAATTTTGTCCAACCATTTCCCTATCCTGACTATACTTTTTTTTTTCCAAAATTGAGCCCTGATCATTAAGCATGAACCATTAATTGAGATCAAGTTCGTTTTTGCACCCATTAGAAGAATTTTCAAGATATGTTAATCTAATTTTTAGATTAATAAGAAAATCATATACAATGTCTATATTCGATAACCCTGACACAATGGACGAATTAGATTTTAAGAAAGATTGTCAGAAAAGAAAAAATTGGAGAAACTCAATCCAAGTGGGATGTGAAACACACCCCTCTCACACGCCCACTCCTTTTAAAATGGGTGTGCATTATCCTCTCCACTCACACGCCTAAGGAGAAAGAGAAAGAGAGAGAGAAATAGAAAGAGAAAGAGAGAGAACGGAAGAGAAGGAAAGAGAAAGAGAAGGAGAAAGAGGAGAGGCCTAAACGCCCATCTTCCTCTTCCTTCTCCACATGTGTGGTTCTCCCTCTTGGTCAAGCAATGTCGTGATTCATGTAGAAGTTTTTCTACATGTATATCTACCTAGGGTTTAGATATAAGGCTAAGGTGAGGGATTCCTTTAAGCTTACGTTAATTTGAGTTAATATGATTTATCTTGCTCTTTTACATGTTTTCCATGTTACTGTAAATCCTTCATGTAATTATTTGAATTTACCATCATCAATTATTTATCCATTGGGAATTAAGGTTAAGGTAATTATGCGTGATCTTTACGAATTTATGTGAGGCTTTGGATACAAGCTTTGCCCTTGCCCTTTACCAATTTTGTTGAGTTAGCCATTGCTACTCTTCTTTTTTGTTGAGTTAGTCATTGCTAATCTCCTCTTTTGTTGAGTTAGCTTATTGCTACTCTTCTCCTTTATTATGTTAGCTTTATGCTACCTCCCTTTATGGCTTGGGCATGTGACTTGGAATTTCAAAACTCTTATGATTCAATTTATTTCCTCTTTGGTACAAGTGATGTGTTAGAGGTATCACAACTAATGATTCAAATATTTATCGTGGACGTATGCATAATTTCATAGATTTTGGTAGTAGTGCGCAAATCGATGTAAATAATTCGCAATTCATGTTATATCACTTCTGGGATTAGATGTCACAAATAATCACTCCATGAACAAATCGTGTCACGTAATTCATCTGACTCATGTATTGTGTCACCTCGAGGTGTTCACGTAAATCCATGGTAACATCAGACACGCCGGCAAATCTCTGTAGTAATGGATGTGGGGCGAGTCAGTTTTTTAGGAATCATATTCCACGTTGAGATGATTACTACATATTATAAGACACACTTTGTTAGGCATGCATTCATATATATATATATATATATATATATATATATATATATATATTGGTTGCGCATATTGATGCCACTCGTAGTGGTGGAGTACGAGACGTATTAGAATCCTTACATTACTTTTATGAATCTCTCGAATTATTGTTAATCTTAAAGGATAACCATTACTATGAGTAGGGCATTGACCCTCTCCAACCATATGGGTGATGCAAGTGATATCCAAATTAAAGACACAAATGACAATCCTCCCACGGAAGATTATTCTGAATAAATAAAGAGATAGCTTTATGTTTAGTTTTGTTTATTTCCGCTACAAGCTTTGATAATATAATCAGCTCCCATTAAGAGGGCATTTGATAATTTGTTGAATTCGTTTACCTTAATGGAATAATAAATACAGTTTATTTTACTCTCGTGAACGATTATCTTCGTGAATGTAACTGAATATGATATAAATAAAAAAAATGTGCGATTTCGAAGCATCCAATTCATTCAATTACTAACACCCGGTTTCCTTGGGCATGAGTATAAACTCTGGCTGTGAAAATTTGAGATGTTACACTTTATGACTACAATCAATCAAAGGTTTGGGTCCAAACCATCCGTCGATTTTCCAATAATAAATGTGAAAGGAACAAGGGATTGCTTGGATTTGAATCATCCGGAATCTATAATCAATAACTGAATTCTTTAATAGTATATTTTTATTAATACCTTCCATTGATCGCTGTGGAAATTTCAATAGTTAGATCACTCAATGATTCAAGGCCCTAACAGGATTTGGTCGTAGAAAGTCTTAATTTGAATTGTCCTAGAATGATATGGTTGGATTTTTCAAAGCCGATATATACAATACGAGATATCTTGCACGAGTTGTCCACCTCATTGAAAAGGATAATGGTGGAAAACTCACTGGTGGGGGCTCTGGATTTAGAAGATTCCACCAAGTTTTTGTAAAATTTAACGTAAAGTTAAATACTATTATGTTAGGATTTGATCCTCTTACGTCTCCTTTCACCAAGACTACTCCTACCAATTAGGCTAAGTGCTTAGTGTTTACTATTAATTAAAAATAAATAAATTTCCAATTCTAATTGGTCTGGATTTCATGTGACTTAAAAAAATTCATGGTCATTACATTCTGAAGGTGAGTGCCATGATCCTGAAGGCAGCGGTGCAAAGTGTCATGATCCTGAAGGCAGTGGTGTTCTAGAGAGCAGTAAGAGCTCACTACACCAAATTCATTTAATTAGAACAATTATAATATTGGTTCAGAAACAGCTTCAAGCCATTTCTATTTTGAAATGGTATTCAACCGTACTCAAGCCATTTCTGATTTGAAACGGTATTCAACGGTATACATATTATTTTTATTGTTTTGTTGGTGTGTCAATTGAGTGTTGGATCTTCTTATTTGTTATTATTATGTTTTATTATTTTATTTTGAAACAGATGAATGGAAATAATTCAATTAGTAACATCTGAGTGGACCCCACAAGGCCCAAGAGGTACATTGGTTTATATCTGCCGCAGACTACCGATTCATTTTCAGCCCTTTCTTTCCCTAAAAGCTCCCAAACCCTATTACGCATCCATTTCTGTCTCCCTCTCTCAATATCCCTCTCCCTCCCCTCTCCTGATCTTAACCCTCTCTCTCGATCTCCCTCTCACTCTCCCGCCCTCTCTCTTGATCTCCCTCTCCCTCGATCTCCCTCTCTTTTGAACTCCCTCTTCCGATCTCAACCCCCTTCTCTCGATATCCCTCTCCCAATCTCAACCCTCTCACTCTCCCTCCCTCTCTCGATCTCCCTCTCCCTGCAACATCCACCATCCCACGACAGTCCCCACACATGGGGTATCTGATATTGTAGAAGCAGCAGCAGCAGCTCCATATGGGGTGTATGATCCATCGTCAGACTGCAGGGAGGAAGTGAGTGCAGCAGCAGCAACAACGTGTAGACAAGTACATCTTTCTCAAAATCAATTGTCTCTACAAATCCTAATCCATTGAAACCCTAATTTTCACCTTTAAAAAAATAAAAATAAAAATCACCCCAAACAAGCTATGAATCTCACCTCTATCTCCTTGACTGACAACCAACACCCAGCCCTTATCTTCTTCCTCCTTCCTTCTCTCTCCGTTCGCAGGCGAACTCTGCATACGGGGCCAACTTCGAAGCACGCCTGAGAGAGGAGGATTTTCCAATCAGTTAAAATCACACAACACCAAAACAATGAAAAAAGGACGGTCCAAAACCGTCTCAAATGATCAAAAAGGACGGTCATGGACCGTCGCATGGGCCGTCATATTTTGAGGTGTCCTATTACTTAAAGGACGGTTGAAAACCGTCATTCTTATTGATGAAAAAAGGATGGTCATGGACCGTCCTTAAAAAGGACAGTCATGGACCGTCTCTTATGAGCCTTCAAAGGACAGTCATGGACCGTCTCTTATGAGCCTTCAAAGGACAGTCATGGACCGTCCTTAAAAAGGACTGTCATGAACCGTCTCTTATAAGCCTTCAAAGGACGGCCATGGACTGTCCTTTAAAAGGGCAGTCATAGACCGTCCTTAAAAAGGACTACTATGAACCGTCTCTTATGAGCCTTCAAAGGACGATCATGGACCGTCCTTTAAAAGGACAGTCATGGACAGTCCTTAAAAAGGACTACCATGAACTGTCTCTTATGACTTTTCAAAGGACATTTTCAAATTTGAGACGGTCAATATACACCTGTTATAATATATTTTATCGTATTCTTCCTGATATACACCTGTTATATAATATATTTCATCATATTCACATTCACATCTATCTAAAACCAAACTACGCAAATCCATCCAAACATAAACTACATCCATCTAAACACAAACAATCTTATCCACATTACATTCATCCACACATAAATACATATAAGTTTAACATCATAAATAAAATAAGGAAAAAAAAAAATCAGCAACAATTTTCTTTGTCTTTTAGCTAATAAAAAAATATTCAACCAACAAAACATTATAATTCAGAATCATGAAGAATTGCAGAAACTTCTTCCAAAAAAGTGGGCACTTTTTAAAAATAAAACTGATCATTAAAATAAAACTAATGCAAAAAAGTGTTTCAATTCAAGTTAATAGAAACAAAAAAAATAAAATTAAAGCTTTGTAAAAAGGTGAAATGGCCAAGCTATATGTCCTAGAGAGGGGGGGGGGGGGGGAATAGGACTATGCCAAATTTAAAGTAATTACAGTGGAATTTAAATAACAAGATAGCCAAATAAAGTAAATCAATCCACAATGCTTAGATGAATAGCAACCTCAATAAACAAGTATTGAGACATTGATACAAAAGTTGTTCTAAGGACAACCTTACACCAAAAACCAAAGTTTATGGTGGGACAACCTGATTTCTAGAAAGGTCTTTGTATCAAGAACTCAAACTTTCTAGGAATAATTAAATTGAAACAAAGCAGAGGAGTAGAATATAATTGATTGTTCTAGGGACAACCTTATTAGAACAATTTAGAGAATCTAAAGCTCAAACAAATAAAGGAATAGCTTGAAATAAATTGCAAAAATTTAAATCTAAATTATTACAATATTTCCCATTGAGCTTGAAATTAAAATGATTACAACATTCACATCCACATACATTCCACAAAGGAATAATCAAAGATAGGAAAATAAAGCACACTTCCACACAACACAAGAAGTTATAGTGGTTCGCCTGTGTGTATACCAACTGTTCAACAACAGCCACACAGAATGCTACTCCACTCCTAATATCCTCACACAGGGGATATTAGCTTTCACTATCAAGTAGGTTTTCACAGGTTCACCCAAAACCTTTACAATTGTGTCTTTTTCAAAGGGCTTACACAATTAAAAAAACCCTCACTTTTGAGTTTTCTGGCTCTCCTCAGATAACCAACAACTTTGAGATTTTTCAGCTTAACCTCAAATAAAACCAAAATAAATGAATTTACAATAAATGTAAAATACCTGAATTTCTCCTTCAATGTAACAGCCCAAAAAGAACCGAGTTGAATTAGATATTTGAATGTTCAAGATCAATGTCCAATACTCACTTTATAATAGTTCTAATTTCTAATAGATTTTAAATTAAAACAAATGGGCTAGCTTGAATTGATTTTGATTCCAGTAAAAGGAAAATAAAACTTCCTCTTTATAGATTAGATTGGAATGCGATAAACAAAATCAATTAATAAAGCTAAAGAAAGAGAATATTAAATAAGCACACTTAACTTTAAACGGAGCACATATTTATCTCTTAGAAGGCCGAATTAAATTAGCTTGAATAGTCTGTTTAATTCTGAGATTCATGCTCTATTTATAGCATGAATAAATCATGTCTTCGACTGGTCTTAAGTCGCTACGATTGGTCGAAGATCCAACAGATATTTGAAAATTCAGGCGCGATAAGATAAGACGGTTTCACGACTGCCCTTCGACTGGTCGTAAGGCACCTTCGACTGGTCGAAGGTCACACATGACTGGTCGAAGGAAAGTGCAAATCATCGCTATAGTTTGAGTCAAAGGTCTACGACTGATCAAAGAACCAGTCGACACTGTTCCTACGACTAGTCGAACAGTCCCCAGACTAGTCGAAGCCTAACAGAAAATATCAGAATTTTACAACAAACTTACGATTGATCTATGAAATCCTTAGACAGGTCGAAGCAGTGCTAGGACTAGTCGACCAAAGTCTAGGACTAGTCTTAGAATAGGCCAGACACACATATATAAAATATATGAATTATGTATCCAAAATGGCCTACTCTAAAGGTTAACCTATGGTTAGTCAAACCTCAATAGTGAAGTAAGGACATTGAAACTTAAGGATCTTGAAAGTAGTGAAGCTTGAAGTCTTGATGCAGTTCAAACTTGAAAGCATATTCAGATCTTGAGATTAAACTTGAGATCTTGATATTGAACTTGAAAGCTTCTTGAGATCTTGAGATTGAACTTGAAAGCATCTTGAGATCTTGACTTGAGAGCAGTGCTTGTCCATCAAAGTTGATCTTAAGTAGCGCTTTGATCTTCACATAATTAAGCTTCATAACAATATCTTTGGCACCATAAATTTGACAACAAAGGGGCTATAAACAATAGCACTTATAAAAGAGGCATGTGTTAAAAGGGATACATTCTTGTTGTTGCCATGTGATTGGGCTACATTATTACAACAATCGGGTTCGGGTTCAGGATTGGGTTTAGGTTTAGGTTTTCAAGTTTAGGTTTAGGTTTAGGTTAGGGAGTTGAGATTAGGATTAGGTATAGGTCTAGGTTTAGGGATTTGAGAATACATTTAGGTTTTAGGTTTAGGTTTAGGTTTTAGGTTTAAGTTAAGGTTAGGTAATAGGTTATAAGTTTAGGTTATAGGTTATAGGTTAAGGTTTAGGTTTAGGTTATAGGTTTAGGTTTAGGTTTAGGTTATAGGTTATAGTATATAGGTTATAGCTTTAGGGAATTAAGAATAGGTTAAGGTTAAGGTTTAGGTTTAGGAAATCGGGTTCAGGTTCGAGATCGGGTTTAGGTTTGGGTTTTCAAGTTTAGGTTTAAGTTTAGGTTAGGGAGTTAAGATTAGGATTAGGTGTGGTTTAGGTTTAAGGATTTGAGAATACATTTCGGTTTTAGGTTTAAGTTTAGGTTTTACGCTTCGGTTTAAGTTATAGGTTTAGATTATAAGTGCGAGGTTATAGGTTTAGGTTTAGGTTAGGTTATAGGTTAAGGTTTAGGAATTGAGAATAGGTTAAGGTTTAGATTTAAGAAATCGAGTTCGAGTTCGAGATCGGGTTTAGGTTTGGGTTTTCAAGTTTAGGTTTAGGTTTAGGTTAGGGAGTTGAGATTAGGATTAGGTGTAGGTTTAGGTTTAGGGATTTGAGAATACATTTAGGTTTTAGGTTTAGGTTTAGGTTTTAGGTTATAGGTTAAGGTTTAGGTTTTAGGTTTAGGTTAAGGTTAGGTTATAGGTTATAAGTTTAGGTTATAGGTTATAGGTTAAGGTTAGGTCATAAGTTTTGGTTTAGGTTAAGGTTATAGGTTTAGGTTTATGTTTAGGTTAAGGTTAAGGTTTAGGTTATAAGCTATAGGTTTAGGGAATTGAGAATAAGTTAATGTTTAGGTTTAGGAAATCGGGTTGGGGTTCGGGATCGGGTTTAGGTTTGGGTTTTCAAGTTTAGGTTTAGGTTTAGGTTAGGGAGTTGAGATTAGGATTAGGTGTAGGTTTAGGTTCAAAGCAATTTGAGAATACATTTAGGTTTTAGGTTTAGGTTTAGGTTATAGGTTATAGGCTTAGGTTTAGGTTTAGATTAAGGTTTAGGTTTAGGTTTAGGTTTAGGTTAAAGTTATAGGTTTAGGGAATTGAGAATAGGTTAACGCTTAGATTTAGGAAATCGAGTTCGGGTTCTGGATTGGGTTTAGGTTTGAGTTTTCAAGTTTGGGTGTAGGTTTAGGTTAGGGAGTTGAGATTAGGATTAGGTGTAGGTTTAGGTTTAGGATTTGAGAATACATTTTAGGGAATTGAGAATAGGTTAAGGTTTAGGTTTAAGAAATTGGGTTCGGGTTCGGGATCGAGTTTAGGTTTGGATTTTTGAGTTTAGGTTTGGGTTTAGGTTAGGGAGTTGAGATTAGGATTAGGTGTAGGTTCGGGTTTAGGGATTTGAGAATACATTTAGGTTATAGGTTTAGGTTTAGGTTTTAGGTTATAGGTTAAAGTTTAGGTTTTAGGTTTAGGTTAAGGTTAGGTTATAGGTTATAAGTTTAGGTTATAGGTTATAGGTTAAGGTTAGGTCCTAGGTTTTGGTTTAGGTTAAGGTTATAGGTTTAAGTTTAGGTTTATGTTAAGGTTTAGGTTTATGTTATAAGCTATAGGTTTAGGGAATTGAGAATAGGTTAAGGTTTAGGTTTAGGAAATCGGGTTCGAGTTCGGGATCGGGTTTAGGTTTGGGTTTTCAAGTTTAGGTTTAGGTTTAGGTTAGAGAGTTGAGATTAGGATTAGGTGTAGGTTTAGGTTTAGCGATTTGAGAATACATTTAGGTTTTAGGTTTAGGTTATAGGTTATAGGTTATAGGTTATAGGTTTAGGTTAAGGTTTATGTTTAGGTTTAGGTTATAAGCTATAGGTTTAGGGAATCGAGAATAGGTTAGGTTTAGGTTTACGAAATTGGGTTCAGGTTCAGGATCGGGTTTCAGTTTAGGTTTAGGTTTTAGTTAGGGAGTTGAGATTAGGATTAGGTGTTGGTTTAGGTTTAGGGATTTGAGAATACATTTAGGTTTAAGGTTTACGTTTAGGTTATAGGTTTAGGTTAAGGTTTAGGTTTAGTCTCATGCCCCATACCCGGAGATCATACTCACAGGAATCCCGATCGCTAAATATGGTGCCGATAGCCTCTGCAGTACCCCATTCTCAGCCCCAGTGTCATACGCCAGATTTCGATCCTGGGATCCTACAAGGAGGATTTTCAAACGTACATTAATCTCGTAAGAAGCATAACCACAAGTTTACCCAAATCACAAAGGCAACATCATCATCACATATCCACTAATATAAACATTTGAATACAATGCTGAAAGAAAAATACATATATTGAAAATTAAAGCTCTAGAGGTCCGCTGCATGCTTCAAGCTTAACATTACTGCAACCTAGCTTCACCTACTGCATCTATTGAACAGAAGCTTATAGAAAGCTTCGTGGGTGGTGAAAGTGTGTGCACAAGGCAAGTGTCAAGTAAGCAATATCAGAGTAATCAGAGTAATCAGAGTAAATAAAAATATACTGGTAAGTCCATGAGTGCTATCAGTCATACCAAGGCTATACGATGCAAGGCATGAATGCTAACGGCCATATAAAGGTTATGCGATGTAAAAACATAATAAGATAATATCAGATGTTGAGGATATAATGCAATATATAGTGTGAATGGAATAACCAAGCTGGAGTGTGAAGTCAAGATGATAGTACGTAGTATTGCAAGCTATGAGGTCTATCACAAAGGACTTCTATCCAAACCAGTCTCATACCTAAATTTGGATAGTCAAACTCAATGTGATATACTCCTAATCTCAGGTTAGTCGTGCGCCCTAAACGAAATCCTGGCCATTGCGAAGGTACACGTAACAAATAGTTGTGCACCACCAACCCGAGTGAATAGTAAATGAAGGAATGAGTATGTAACTCATGCTTAATAAGTCAACAAATTAGTACAGTTCATCTTTGGGATCATCACCAGGGTTTATTACACTCTACGCCAGCTTGCCGCCCCTATCCGAGCACACAACTAGGTAAGTGGAAGAGACCTCACTATCCGCCTATCAATATCGGGCCTAGCTCATCGATAGCGGACCCATTCCTCAACCTGGTCAAACTCAACCTAGATATTTTCCCCTCACTCAGGTGAGTAAAGTCACACCCCATCCCAACTGACCATGACACAGTAGGAGACGCGGCTTACTAGTATACGGCCTTCATGCGCTCATATACATCCACTCGGTCTCGACGTTGGGGTGTCTCCTGGCCACGGAGGTTTAGGAATTTTCACCCAGGGATAACTATGGTGCCCGTATGCTAAAACTAAACATTTTCGGTGTCCCATCTGGCCATCCACGATATGCCTGTGGAGGCTACGGCCTTGATATCGCTAGAGCATACAGTAGTCATATCATAAAATGCGTGATGCATGAGTCATATAATCTAGTCATACATCAATCCTATGCATGTAGTGTGCTCATGTGAGATAACCTCTGCCTATCAGGTAGTTTTATATCAACCTACCCAATGACATATGCAATGGTCAATCACATCTCATAACAAACACGCAGATGATGCGTATGGGCATGTATAATGGTGTTATGCTGTCACATACTTATAATTGGTATCAAATGATATACTCGTAATCGGTATCAATAATCGGTAACAATAATAGACCTTGACAATGTGGACATTTAACCAACATTACCCCCATGGAATGGCCCACATAGAGCCTAACTTATAGTGTACCCATGACCTCACACAAGGGCCAAATATACAACACTATGAGCCTCACTTAAGAGCTTAACACATCATGATGGGCCTTTTACATTGGCCTAACATACATCACAACACGGGCCCACATCTCCTGGCCTGAGTATCGCCTCGGCATGTGAGACGCAGCGCCGGAACCGCGGTGATGGCATGGTCTGAAAAGGCCAAGCTAAATGTCCTAGAGGGGGGGGTGAATAGGACTATGCCAAATTTAAAATAAAATTAGCGGAAATAAATTAAACCAATAGCCTTACAATATAAATCAATTCACAATGCTAAATTTTAAATCACCTTGATAAATAAGTATTGAGAGATTGATACAAATTCAGTTCTAAGGACAACCTTACACCATAATAAACAAGGGCTTATGGTAGGACAACCTTATTTCTAGAACCTCTTTTGGATCAAGGACTCAATTTTAATATAAGTAAATGAAATAGTAAGGAATTGAAATTAAATGCAGAAGTATAGATCTAAATTATTACAACAATTCCCACACTTGCTTGAAATGTAAATAGTTACAACATTCACATCCACTTGTACATTCCACACAATCGAATGATAAAAGATATGAAAATTAAGCAAACATTCAATCCACAAGACAAAGAGTTATAGTGGTTCGCCTGTGTACACCAACTGTCTTTCAACAACCACACGTAAAGTCTGCTCCACTCTAATATCCTCACGGGGGATATTAGCGTTCACTATGAAATAGGTTTTCACAGTTCACCAAAAACCTTTACAATTGTGTCTTTTTCACTTGGGCTTACACAATTCAAAAACCCTCTTTTCGAAGTTTTCTCGGTTTTCCTCGACAACCAATACAATGAGATTTTTCGCCTCAACCTCAAACAAAACCAAGACAATGAGATTTTTTAAGCTTAACCTCAAACAAAACCAAAACTAAATAAATTTTACAAACTTGTAAAATACCGGATTTCTCCTTTTCTTAGCGGCTAAGGTAGAACCAATCGGAGTAGATGATTGAATGTTAAATTTCAATTTCCAATACTCTCATTCATAAGGTTCTAAATTCTAATAGATTTTAGATTTAACTTATTGGGCGTAGCTATATTTGATTTTGATTCCAAGAAGAAGGAATAAGATAATTCCTCTTTTCAAATAAGATTGGAATATAGAAACAAAATCAAATTAAATAAGCTAGCAAAAGGAATATTAAATAAGCACAATGTAGCTTAAAATAAACATAGACTTATCTCGAGTGATCACTTGAAAATTCTTGAATAGAATAGAGTTGAAGTGTGAAAACTCGAATTTCGTGTTCAATTTATAGAAGAAAAATCGTTCCTACGACCGGGTCTTAGAAACCTTCGATTGGTCGTAGCTCTAACAATTTTTGAAATATTGAGCGCGATCTTTGAAAGTCATTCCACACCGGGTCGTGAGTAGCCTACGACCGGTCGTGGGTCACCTACGACCGGTCGTAGATCCTTACGACGGTCGTAGGACCATAGATTACGTTCTTTGGACTTTGAGTCGTAGATACACGACCGGTCATGGACGAGTCGAAGCCACACCTACGACCGGTCGAAGGACCTCCGGGATCGGTCGTGGGCGTACCAAAAATTCCAAAAATCTTCAACTACTTAGATTTGGTCGTGGAATTTCTTGGGACTGGTCGAACCAATGCCAGGACTGGTCGAACAAGAGCTAGGGATCTGGTCGTAGAATAGACCAAACTTACATAAAATAAATATTTGATTTATGTATCCAAAGTGACCTACTTAAAGGGTCAACCTAAGGTCATTCAAACCTGAATCATGTCGTATGGACATTGAACTTCAACCATTCAACGAATGTAGATTGTTTGAACCATATCAGGCTTGAGATCTTGAACTTGTTGTAGCTTCAATCTTGAGATCTTCATCAGCATAACAACTACTTCATGCATCGCTTATTAGTCTTGAAGTCATTAGTTGTTTCTTAAGACTTGAACATCAACATTGTAGCTTCTTGAAACTTCAACATGTAGCTTCTTGAACTTTAATATGTAGCTTCTTGAACTTCAATATGTAGCTTCTTGAAAAGTTCAACTTGTAGCTTCTTGAAGTATTTATGCAGTGTCTTGAATTCATATAAATCATCATACAAGCATAGGACACAGATAGATGTTTTGACACATCAAAATTTGACAACCAAAGGAGTATAAGATCATAACACTTACATGGTCGCACTGGTACAAGTCTCGGGTTGAGCTGACTTTGGAATATGGGATACGACTCAAGGTCATACACAACTGGGGATTACTAGTCGTGAGTTGATGAAATTCGATCGAGTGGACCGCGGAGGCCTATGGAATAGTACGGGCTAGGATATGAGTCTTACATTTAGGTTTAGGTTTAGGTTATAAGTTATAGGTTTAGGGAATTGAGAATAGGTTACGGTTTAGGTTTAGGAAATTGAGTTCGGGTTCAGGATCAAGTTTAGGTTTGGGTTTTCAAGTTTAGGTTTAGGTTTAGGTTAGAGAGTTGAGATTAGGATTAGGTGTAGGTTTAGGTTTAGGGATTTGAGAATACATTTAGGTTTTAGGTTTAGGTTTAGGTTTTAGGTTATAGGTTAAGGTTTAAGTTTTAGGTTTAGGTTAAGGTTAGGTTATAGGTTATAAGTTTAGGTTATAAGTTATAGGTTAAGGTTAGGTCATAGGTTTTGGTTTAGGCTAAGGTTATAGGTTTAGGTTTAGGTTTAGGTTAAGGTTTAAGTTTAGGTTATAAGCAATAGGTTTAGGGAATTGAGGATATGTTAAGGTTTAGGCTTAGGAAATTGGGTTCAGGTTCAGGATCAGGTTTAGGTTTGAGTTTTCAAGTTTAGCTTAGGGAGTTGAGATTAGGATTAGGTGTAGGTTTAGGTTTAGCGATTTGAGAATACATTTAGGTTTTAAGTTAAGGTTTATGTTATAGGTTATAGGTTTAGGTTTAGGTTTAGGTTAAGGTTTAGGTTTAGGTTTAGGTTAGGTTTAGCTTATAAGCTATAGGTTTAGGTAATTGAGAATAGGTTAAGGTTTAGGTTTAGGAAATCGGGTTCAGGTTCGAGATTAGGTTTAGGTTTGGGTTTTCAAGTTTAGGTTTAGGTTTAGGTTAGGGAGTTAAGATTAGGATTAGGTGTTGGTTCAGGTTTAGGGATTTGAGAATACATTTAGGTTTTAGGGTTATAGGTTATAGGTTTAGGTTAAGGTTTAGGTTTAGGTTATAAGCTATAGGTTTAGGAAATTGAGAATAGGTTAAGGTTTAGGTTTAGGAAATCGAGTTCAGGTTTAGGTTTGGGTTTTCAAGTTTAGGTTTAGGTTTAGGTTAGGGAGTTGAGATTAGGATTAGGTGTAGGTTTAAGTTTAGGGATTTGAGAATACATTTTGGTTTATGTTTAGGTTTAGGTTTTAGGTTGTAGGTTAAGGTTTAGGTTTTAAGTTTAGGTTAATGTTAGGTTATAGGTTATAAGTTTAGGTTATAGGTTATAGGTTATAGGTTAAGGTTTTAGGTCATAGGTTTTGGTTTAGGTTAAGGTTATAGGTTTAGGTTTAGGTTTAGGTTTAGGTTTAGGTTAAGGTTTAGGTTTTGGTTAAGGTTTAGGTTTCGGTTTAGGTTTAGGTTAGGGCCTATTTGGTCGGGCAGGGTGGATGGGATTAGGTTGTATTAGGATGGATTGGAAGGAGCAATCCTGGGATTTGGCCGGGCATGCCAAACAGGCAGAAGTTAGATATAGCAATCTCATGGGATTGCCAGCAATCCACTGACATCACCATCATTACCTTGAAATCCACCCAATCCCTCTTAATCCCATCTATTTTGCTTGGGACATGTTTGGTTAGACGGAGCAATCTGGGATTGGCTGACATAATCCCAGGATTGGCCAGGAGAGCCAAACATGCTCGGTGGTGAATTCCCTGGATGTAGCAATCCCATGGGATTGCGAGCAATCCACTCACACAGCCATCATTACTTGCCATCCACCCTAATACAATCCAATCCCATGGGATGGGCCCGTCCAAACACGTCCTTATAGGTTTTGGGATTTGAGAATAGGTTTAGGTTAAGGTTATAAGTTTAGGTTTAGGAAATCCGGTTCGGGTTCGGGTTCGAGTTTAGGTTTAGGTTTAGGTTAGGGAGTTGAGATTAGGATTAGGTGTAGGTTTAGGTTAGGGAGTTGAGATTAGGATTAGGTGTAGGTTTAGGTTTAGGGATTTGAGAATACGTTAAGGTTTAAGTTTAGGAGATCGGGTTCGGGTTCGAGATCGGGTTTACGTTTGGGTTTTAGGTTATAGGTTATAAGTGTAGGTTTAGGTTTATGTTTTAGATTTAGGTTTAGGTTAAGGTTAAGGTTTAGGTAAGGGTTATAGGTTTTTGGATTTGAGAATAGGTTTAGGTTAAGGTTAGAAGTTTAGGTAAAAGTTATAAGTATAGGTTTAGGTTATAGGTTATAGGTTATAGGTTATAGGTTATAGGTTAAGGTTATAGGTTAAGGTTATAAGTTTCGTTTAAGGTTATAAGTTAAGGTTTAGGTTTAGGTTATAAGTATACGTTTTGGGATTTGAGAATAGGTTTAGGTTAAGGTTATAAGTACAAGTTTAGGTTATAGGTTAAGGTTATAAGTTTAGGTTTAGGTTAATGTTGTAGGTTATAGGTTTAGGTTACAAGTTTATGTTAATATTGTAGGTTATAGGTTTAGGTTTAGGTTTAGGGATTTGACAATACATTTAGGTTTTAGGTTTAGGTTAAGGATATAGGTTTAGGTTTTAGGTTTAGGTTTAAGTTATAGGTTATAGCTTTCGGGAATTGAGAATAGTTTAAGGTTTAGGTTTAGGAAATTGAGTTCGAGTTCGGGATCGGGTTTAGGTTTGTGTTTAGGTTTTAGGTTTTAGGTTTGGGTTATAGTTTAAGGTTAAGGTTTAGGTTTAGGTTAAGGTTATAGGTTTAGGTTTAGGTTATAGGTTATATGTAACACCCCGTATTTTTCAGTACTCAGGTGTCAACGTGTAACGTAATTTAATATAAATAAAAACCTAGATTTTATGAACATTTACCTTCTTTCCAACCTAAATGTAACCATCAAAGTAATCCCCATCCTTAAATTAAAATGTTCATCCTCATGGTCAAAGTGACCCACACTATATGTGAGATAACCTGAGCGATGATTGTACAAAATCTAATCATCTATGCGAAGGGATTAATCATTATGTGCCTTTCCTTAGTCACACGGCCCCAAATCAATGGGTTTAGCCATTAGATGGCCATTAGACACGTGAGATTGGGTTATTAAATGGAAAATTCAAAACATTTGATACTTAAACCAACCATCAAAATTGTCCAATGTGAACTAGAAATGGTCCTGATCTTAGATCCTCTCAACAAACCATAACCCAAAATCACCGGATTCTTGTTCTTTTTCCTGTGTTATTTAAATATGGGAATCAATCATTCACTCATACTGTCAGGTCATTAAATTAAGAGATCAACAGATATATTCTACCCATGTTAATCTGAGGGCACTCAAAAACATCGATGATCAGTTTTGAAGAAGATCTGACCGTTGGATTGTAGGAAATATTAAAAAAAATGTACTAGAACTGTTAAGTGCGGAGCATTCAAGTTTAAGATCTGCTCCATCCTTGATCAGGGGGTCTTTTTGGAACCTCTAAAGCAAACGGATGGAGTGAATTTCCCACAAGCATTACAGTGGACCCCACCCTAGTTGCGTGTACATTGGTGTACGCATGCACTTGCAGCACACCATACCAGCCAGCTGGTCAATCTAGCATTTGACCTGAGAATTTGCAAAAAGGGAGAAATCCTCCTCTGTTTCCTGCCGACAGTGGATTTGAAATAGGGCCCACCGATTGAGTCCCGATCAACGATCGGAACCGTCCATCATGATCAGATCTGTGGGCCAAACAAAACCTAACTCATGTTGCACGTTGAAGTGCATGCATCCTCGAACGAATCCTGACCCAAAGAGGAGTCGCACGTGGTATTTCATTAGAGCAGAAATCTCATTTCTACAACGCCAGGCTCGAGATTTGTTCTTCTCTCATCATCTTAGCCTTTCATTTAGATAGATCACAGCCGTCCATTTAGAGGCTTTTATGCTTAGGAAAACCCTAACTTCCAGGAGAAAAGCAACAACCACAGCAATTCTTCCTGTTTTGTTTCAAAATCGAGCCGGAAACTTTTGCCTTCGAACCCACCACACAAATGCCAATGAAGCTTCGTTTTCTTGCTTCTACAAGCATCACATGAAAGGCCTAAACCTTCCAGTAGCCTTGTTTCGAAGAAAGGTGGGCTGCAATCGAATCCGCCATTTGAGCCGACCCTCTCCTCCATCGTTCTTCCACACCGAGTGGGACCGAGTTTGTCCGAACTCGACGTCCATTGCTGGATGTTTCCAGCTGGAAGAGAAGAGGAAAAAGAGAGAAAGAAACTAGAAGAAGGAAGAAAGGAAGAAGAAAAAGAGAAAGAAAGGTTAGGCCCGCCGTTTCTTCCTCCCGCATTGTCGACCCGAACCGAGTTATGAGCCATTTTGAGTCACAGCCGAGTCCAGAGTCTATCTGGATGAACGGTGAGCGAGAGAGAAGCTGTGGAGCAGAAAGGCAGAAGAAGTAGAAGGAAGGGAGAGAAGGATAGGATTAAAAGAGGGAGTGCATGTTGTTGCTCGTCATGCTACACAACTCGACTCGCTGACGAGTTGTTGAGTCGGTCCAGGTCTATTGGATGGGTTTGGTAGAGAAGAGGAAAATAGGGAGAGGAAGAGTGGAAGCTGAAGGAGTAATGAGAAAGAGAGATACTTGATTGCTGCCAAATCAATTCAACTCACTGAAATCGAGTCGGGTCTATGTTCTAGCACCGTGCCTCACGTGGCAAACTCAGCTTGACTAGAACTGAGTCAAACCAATGCAGGGGTGCATTGCTGGACGTTTTCCAACAAAGGGAAAAGAAAGTAGAAGAGAAACAGAATAAGGAAGGAAAGAAGAAAGGGGAAAGAAGAGGAAGAGTGGGCTGAACTCAACTCAGTCCAACCGGGTTGACTTAGTCACCACTCGAACACACCAACTCAACCCGATTTGCAGCCGACTGAGTCGATCCATTGAATGTTGCCTTATTCAAAGACGAAGTGATTTGGGATTTTATTAAGATGAAACAACTAGTAGAGTGAAGCTGATTTTAAAGATTACATATGAATATTTAACAACATTGGAAACCAAGTCAACCATTGAAAGGTGAGGATCACCCTTCAAGCTTTTTTACATCTTGATGATTAGCTATATTATTTTTCCTTGTTCATTTATCTCATTAGTTACCTAATGTAGTGGATTGTTCATATTGATTTTGATTTCTCAAGATAATTGGTGAATTGGATTCAATGTGAATTAAATGCCTCTAATCTAATGTGAAATGTATGCTTTAGATGTGCATACGATATCCCGATAATATTATAGACGATTTAGTTTATCATCCATGATTACTTGATAGTATTTTTAGGAAACCCTCGAACTAGTGGCCACCTGTGAAATGGGTTAAGTAAACTTACGTTGTGGACTTACCACCTTGTGGACCATTTGTGCATAAGTGGCTTTTGGGGAATAGTCCCTTTTAATTACACCATTAGGAGGAATATTTGGCCCTTGCGGCTTTTATGGAATGTTGGACCTTTTGTGGCTTTAATGGATATTTTGTACAACCTTGTGATGGTAAGTTTCACTTGTTGGACTACAATTGGCCACTAGTTGGAGGGGTTACCCTTAAAACATCATATTTATTAATCTCATGAGCCAGGGATGATAGAATGGGACACTATACCTGAGCTATCGGCCTATGCTGGGTGACCAACCCCCCATAGTGACCTTTGAGTTTTTCTAAATTGGTTGTTTGAATTTGAAATAATAACGGTTGGGCTAATCATGCATTTTCATGGCATATATTATGGTCTTTTCTGGGTGGTTAATTCTCCTTGGGCATACCTTTGTGTATTTTTCAGGATGACTAATCCTCCTTGGGCGATCTATGTATTATTGCAGTCTTTTCCATGTGGTTAGTTCTCCTTGGGCGTACGTTTGCGTATTTTTTCAGATGACTAATCCTCCTTGGGCAATCTATGCATTATTACGGTCTTTTCCGGGTGGTTAGTTTTCCTTAAGTGTACCTTGTGTATTTTTTCGGGTGACTAATTCTCCTTGGGCGATCTATATTATATGGTCTTTTCTGGGTAGCTAGTTCTCCTTGGGTGTACCCTTGTATATTTTTTCAGGAGGCTAGTTCTCCTTGGGTGACTTTTGACCAGCTGGATGTGCATCCCCAGGTCTGTGAGTATATGCATGCATCCATGCATTTAAACAAGACTATTCTGGGTGATTTATTTAATGAATGTGTATCTGATGAGACTTATCTTATCTCCATGATAATCACTGTGTATTATTTGTTATATACTATTTTTGATAACTATGCTTAATTATCTTGATGATGTGATAAATCTTGAGGGGTATACCTCACTGCGATAGCCATTGACGCTATTGAACTGTACTCAGTGTGCAGGAGAAGCAGATGACGCACATGTGGGCGTTCATATGGAATGGGAGGAGCCAGATGATCTTGCGATTCCTTACTCCTAATTTCATTTGTAATTAATTTGTATTGTCATATTTGTAAAAGCTAAAACATTGATTTGTATAAATTTTTGGGTAACCACTTGAAAACCTTGGTTATGTATATTTAGACTCCCTCTTATACTTGAATTGTTTTTTTTCCGCTTGAATGGTTAACTCTGATAAAGAAAACAAAAATGTACGTGAAATTTGGGATATCTTAAAGGTTAACACTTGGGTTTTTGGAAAACGAGTAGTGTACTCGAGTTCCTGGAACTGGGGTGTTACATTATAGGTTTGGGTTATAGGTTAAAGGTTTAGGTTTAGGTTATAGGTTTAGGGATTTGAGAATATGTTTAGGTTATAGGTTTAGGTTTCAGGATTTGAGAATAGGTTTAGGTTATAGGTTTAGATTTAGGGATTTGAGAATAGGTTTAGGTTTAGTTTAAGGTTATAGGTTTAGGTTTAGGTTAGGTTATAGGTTTTTGGTTAAGGTTTAGGTTATAGTTATAGGTTTTGGGATTTGAGAAAGGTTTAGGTTATAAGTATAGGTTTAGGTTAGGTTACAGGTTAAGGATTAGGGAATTGAGTTTTGGTTATAGGTTACAAGTTATAGGTTTAGGTTATAGGTTTTGGGATTTGAGAATAGGTTTAGGTTATAAGTATAGGTTTAGGTTAGGTTGTAGGTTAAAGTTTAGGGAATTGAGTTTAGGTTATAGGTTTAGGTTATAGGTTATAGGTTTAAGTTAAGGTTTAAGTTGTAGTTATAGGTTTTGAGATTTGAGAATAGGTTTAGGTTATAGGTTACGGGTGTGGTCCCTGCAAATACAAATACAAATACAAATACGGCCTGCTCCAATTGGCCAGGCCCTTCCAATGTTGTCCATAGGAAATTGACAGTTTCATCATGGTTATAACAGCGATTCCCACCTTCTAGGGACCCCCACTTAACATTTGGATAGCTCCGACGCACATCCGGGTTTGCTCAATTAATTTCGAGCAAATACATAAACACAGCCTATCCAAATGGTCAAGCCCCTCCAATGCTATCCATATAAAATGGACAGCTTCATCATGGTCATAATAGTAGTTCCCACCTTCCACGGACCCCCGCTCATCCAGATAAATCTGACGCACATTCGGGTCTGCTCCATTAATTTTGAGAAAATACATAAACACGACTTGTCCAAATGGTCAGGCCCCTCTAATAGTCATAACAGCGGTTCCTACCTTCTAGGGCCCCCGTTCAACATCCGGATAGCTCCGACGCACATCCGAATACATAAATGGGTACAGTTTCAAAGAACATTATTAACAATGTTTCAAATGCATACCTCCCTTAGAAACTCCTTCAGTTGATCCTCATGAAAGTCCCGATCTGTAAGAACCTTAACGGCAACATCCTGCATTCCATGATTGAATAAATAAGAAGATGCATCACCTTTACTTTCAAGTCAAATAAAAATGGGATAGAGAACCATGTAAGAAACACGAAGAAAAATGTGGATTTCTTTGAATATGATAGAGAGATTGGTCCAAGAACTGAACCACAAATTACTCTCATCAGGTTAGTTATCAGAATAACATTTTCAAAAAACTTCCCTACATTAAACACTTGCCTATGTAATTCAATTGTCTTCAGTAAAATCAAATTACTATCTGAAAAGAAATGCACGCCACGCATGCGAAATGTCATTTTCAAACCAAACTACACTCACTATTTTCAAATCTCACGTGGCCACTTCATTACCCCACTATCTCCCTCAATTTCCCCACTCTCACTCTCTCTCTCTCTCTTGAAGCAAAAAAGAAGAAAAAAAACTCCTTTATGCTTTTTTAATCCATCTTCTGCTTTCTTCTTAATAAGAAAATCCATATTTACTAATATTCCAATTTTTCTATTTTTCAAAAGAATGAGTTCGGACTCCAAAAGTGTCAGCTCCAACACTTGTACTTTTAACCTAAACCCTAACTAAGGACTCTAAAATTACTAAACTGCCACTGTGCGGGAACCCCCCAAATCTAGAAAAATCTAATGACTTACAGTCAACTATTGCATAGTATATGAAATGGGAAGCAAATAGTGAACCAAAATGTCCATACTTATGTAGTAAACCAGAAAGATAAATTGAAAACTTTCCAACAGTGTGCATTTTACTAGACTCAGGGAAATGTGAATGTTGCGAATCACTTGCCAAAGGAATCCACTAAAAAGCAAGGAACTCCAACATAGCTTTGCAAAGCATGAAGGGAAAGCAAGAGGGATTCCGAAGCGAGGAAGAGTCTGTTTTAAAATGTTAGCAAGTGCAAAAGAATGAGAAGCAGGAGAGGGCACAATGAGGCTAAATACTCTTAATCAGGTTCACTTTCTCTTAATCATGCAGTTCTACAAGAGAGAAGAAAATACAAATTATGGCTCATGTGAAAAGATGCAAATACTCTCCTGTACAATTTTTGTGTGTGCGCGCGCGCATCAACAGTGTGGGTGTTAGTGAAATCATGCATATTTTGTAGATTTCCTGGGTCAGAATTGACTATTGTGCACATTTTGGCACTGCCATGAATGGGAAATATAAATAGCAGTTTATTCATATAGATGTTTTTTCTTCTTTCTTTGAAATTTTAATCATCAGAGTGACAGTAATTAGTGTGTTTGGATGTAAACTGACCAGCCTTGTGAGTCATGATTCACCTTAAAAGGCAAAAAAAGAAAAACACATAATTAGTAGTATGCTAATGATTTGTACTTACAGGACATCTAAGTTGTCCATCGGGGAATAGCATTAGCACCATTGACATGCAAGTAGGAGTCGGTCCCCTACCATAGATCATAGGCTGCAAGATAATAATACTATATAATATATATATATATATATATATATATATATATATTTAGAGTTAAGCTTACCGTCATTGCTACTAAAAAGAAAAATATAAACTTGTATTGTTAACTACCCCTGAAGTGACACCTACACCAACCTGCAACAACAGAAACCAGATCAGTCCCAAATGTGTACTTAGCAATCAAGGAAGAAATTGGTTATACTGAAATTGCTATTAAATAAAAAGAAATATATTATAACATAAACAATCAGAAACCAAAAATCAGTAAAGTGGAATGGAACTCCCAATACATAGAGATGATCATACATAACATGAGCATGAACAAAAGAAACCTAGGGTGTGTTTGGATGTACAACTCAGCAACCTAGACGGAAACTAGAGAAATGACCAAATTGTAATCAATTTTCTGAGCTAGCTTCACGTCGCATGCATTGGAATTCCAATTTGGCAAGAACACGTCTCTTGGCCATCATTTTTTATTAGACAAATTGTTGAAGTGCATGTATGAACGGATGTTCCATTTGAAATGGATTGCAAGAATTGAAGATAGAGAGTTGTAATTTGAGCATCCAAAGGACAGATCATGTAGAAAATTATTCAACCATGCATGTATGAATGGATGATCTGAATTGCAATAGTTATTTTGGTAAAGTGAAAATTACCAATTTGTAATTATAGTATGGTTGGTATGGGTTTGGGACTTTGACTCCTAAGTGCAATCGCTATACTTTGAAGATGGACCTGAAATAACTGGAGTTGAAATTTGAGGGTGAGTTACTCACTAGTGAATTCTAGGAAATGTAACTAGGATTTGGTTGTTTCATCTTTTTTAAACTGAATATTTTCAATTCAATTTAGTTGCTCATCCAAATACAACCCAAAATGTATTATGTTATTTTTGTAAAAACTAACATGCAGATGAAGGAATTGGCTAATGGAAATAACTGGAAAAGGATGACAATTTCAACTAAGATTTGGCTATTTGTGACTGATCTGAAACTCAGTATGAATCAGGGTGGTAGACTCGTCAGGAGGGCCAAACATTCGCATCGAATGTTGGACGACTATTGGCCATTCTTTTTCAATTGCCCATTTATTTTGCATGCAGCGGCTCACATATGAGATAACTGGCCCGATTCTTAGGCTGGACAGATTGACAATTGCGCCTACTAGATGAAATTTTGGATCTTGATGAATGGTCTGGATCACACATGCATTCCATGTTGGCACTTATGTGGTTGTCTAGGTTTAATGACCAGATTTGTGTCTGCAATCCTTATGGGAGATTGCTCTCAATTGAACTTCTCTAGCCTTACTTGAACCTTTCATCAATCAAAGGCAGTACCAAGATTAATTGATAATTGTCAAAAGAGCATTAACCACACCTTTTTAGCTCACCTAAAGATTGGACCATCTTGATTTTCAGGCCATGACACATGATCGGAGGGGATCTCCCCACAAATGGTCAAGATCTTGCACACATGTACTAAACTAGACCTCAACATGAATGAGCAGCACATCTGACACATGGCAAGTTTGGTCAAGTGACACCTTATCCCAAGAGAAATATAATTTTCTTAGTTTTTTGGGTTGTTGAGTTGGGCCGTTGGTTCAATGATACAAACGACAGCACTATATGGATGGTGGCCCATGAACCAAAAATCCTCCATATAAGGATAACCTAAGCCTTCAACTGGTGGTCAGCAGATAGATGATTGAGGATGAGATATTACCATCATGTGTGGGTAGGAAACCAATCCAATAAGATGAGCTATAATGGTATTTACATTCTCTAAAATAGCCTCTTTCCCTGTTTGTACATGTGGAAAACAAAAACTTCATATGAAACTTTACATAACAAAACATGGAATCTGATATCATCTGGACTCGACAAAAGATGGAATAAGAATCTTCTCAAAAAAATCAAAACCAAACATCTCACCTTTTCCCTATATATGTTCCTCAGCCTCCCAGCCTCCTCATCCATGGGCTGATCAAGCTTCTAGTCCAAGACCCACATGCTTCCTTTATTACTCTCATCTTCGGGCGGTGTCGATGCCATCAAAATCCCAAAATTAATAGGAATTAACACCAATAACTGGCCACTCAACCACGTCCTGAATCGAAGCAAATCCTAACATCAATAACAGATCACTGAAACCCAAAGCCCACAAAGAAATCTATCAATTCTCTACGACGAAAACATACCAAAAATGCTTCAGACTAATGGAAAAAAAAGAAGAAGAAAAGTTCAGCTTTTCTATTAGTAGCCCACAAAAATACAGCGATTCTCAACCCAAAGAGGTTTGGGCGAATGGTCTTCACTGTAGGTTTGCTCCCTATAGGTGAGGGTTCGATTCCCCTCCTTGGCTTTACCCGATACACGTGGTTGTGGGTGATTGCGTGTATTCGCCGGGATTAGTCTCACTTCAAAAAAGAGGTGGGGACACCCTGTGTCTTAAAAAAAAAAAAAACAGCGATTCTCAATCAGCAAACCAATGAAATAAGGAGAAAAAGAGGCAAATTTTCAGCTTTTCAGCTAAACAAACAAGAACTAACCACTTTCTACTTAAGGATAAAACTCCTCATAAACTCTCAAAATACTGAGAAAATAGTAAATTTTGAAGCTTTCGACGGATGCTACCATCGCAATCTAGAAAACTATAGAAATAACAAACCTAACCTCATTTAAAGCGGCAAAAAAGGAGTAAATCTCACTTTACATGAAAAAGACAATACCAGTAATGGCTGTAAAACAGAATTCAGATTTCCCAACTCATCTAACCTTCAAAATCTATCTTGAAAAAAGATTGAAAACATTGTTAAATGAGGAAAATCAGTAAATTCAAAAACTAACCTCAAGGAAAAAAAAAAACCCAACAAAAAATTCAAAAATAAAAAATTAATGGCATCTCCCAACTTCGAAAAATAGTAACTTGAAAGCTTTCAGCTTAAAAGCTAAACCTGGAAAAAAAAAACTTAAAAAAAAAAAGACACCTTAGAAGAATCAGTGACAGAAAAACAAACCGATTTCTCAGTTTCCACCACAAACCCAAAAAGGAAAACCCTCTCTCTCTCTCTCTCTCTCTCTCTCTCTCTCTCTCTATCTCTCTCTCTCTTCCCACCCCCACCCCATTATAGTTGTAAAATTCAAAGCTCCCAATTCATACAGAAATAATAAAAAATTAGATAAAACCGCAAGAAAGTTGCCCCAGTTGATAACAGCAGTAAATTCAAAGCTCTCAACTAAAACTACCATCAAAATCTAATGCTAAAAACAATCCAAAAACAAATACCCACCTCAAAAAAGGAATCCGAAGATAAATCCATGCTAAAATTGATTTTTAAAAGAAAAAAAAAAAAAAAGATGTGAATCCCCAAATCAGAAAATTAGGGATTTTCAATTCGGAATCTTCAAATTTGTTAATTAGGGATTTTCGAATCCCATACAGGCTGATTAGGGATTTCGAATCCCAAATCTAGGAATTAGGGTTTTCTTATTTGAATCCCCAAATCAAAAATTAGGGATTTCGAATCCCAAGTCCCATATTGGGGATTCTAGTCATATTACCCCATAATCCAGTTGAAATTAGGGATTTAAAATTTTTTTTTTTTTTGGATTCGAATCAGTCAACTAGGGATTTTGAATTTGAACCCCAAATCCAGTTGCCAGATTGGGGATTTCAAGCTGGAATTAGATTGGGGATTCCATTGTCATACCTGGAGTGAACTTCGCTCGATCTCATGACGGATGTGGAACTCCTCGCCATCATCCATGGCTGTCACCTATGGAAATCCTCCACTCAAGCTCCGGTAGCCATGTTTGAGGCGAGAGAGAGAGAGAGAGAGAGAGAGAGAGAGAGAGAGAGAGAGAGAGAGAGAGAGAGAGAGAGAGAGGCGCGACGAGTGAGAGAAATGGGGGGAGATTGGGCACGGCTCTGTTTTGAGCACTCGCCCAATTTTGGGCCAGCCATAGACGGTGCTCTGTGGGCCCTACCATGATGTATGTGTTTTATCCATTCCGTTCATCCATTTTTAAATATCATTTTAGAGCTTTATGCCAAAAATTAGAGGGAAGTGGTGAGAGAGTGATTGGATATCCACCATTAAAGCGCTAAGGACGAGTGATTTGACATCCAATGGGGGAGATTGAAGGGGGTTCCACCTTTTATGGCTACCAAAATGTTTTTAATGGTTGAGCACTCGTAATGTGGTCCACTTGAGATTTGGATATATCTCATTTTTGTTCTCATATTGTAAAATTATCGTAAAAATATATGGATGGCGTGGATGAAACACATACATCATGGTGGGGGCCATAACGGTGCTGACCGGTGCTGGTGTCGAGGGCCCTACCATGATGTATGTGTTTTATCCATTAAAACATACATAATCATCCATTTTTAAGCCCATCATTTTTGAGGAGAGTTTCATACACATCCAAAACTATGCCAAAAATGCTTTTTAGAGGGATATAAATCTTAGATGTGGCCCACAGTTTTAGTATACACATGAGACAACAATGCATGGTGTTGATGATTGGATATCCACCATGAGGTGACCTTAAGTCCTCCTAAGGCCCATGGGTGTTACTCTCGTGTAGGGCCCTGCGATTATTTTGACATCCAATCTCATATATTTTTCCATCATATTTTAGGATGTGATTTCAAATCATAAGGAAACGGAGTGGATAAAATAAATAAATAACTTGTCAATAAGTTGGGTCACAATTTTGACTAGATTGTTCCAAACCTTTTATGGCTACCAAAATGTTTTTAATGGTCGATGTTCATTCAACATTGATCATTTCAAATTGTAGTTATGTGGTCCACTATAAGAGAGATTTGGATATATCTCATTTTTGTTCTCATATTTACAAATTATTTGTAAAAATATATGGATGTTCATAATATCAAAAGTATATGAATGATGAAAACACACATACAAAATCATGGTGGTAGGGTTCAATCACACTATTTCCTATGGTGTGGTCTACTTGAGCTTTGGATATGTTTCTTTTTTGTTCTTTAGACCTCAAATTATTAGTTAACATGGATGAATGGAGGATAAAATGTCAATAACAATAGACCCCACAAGCGTAACGAGTAATGAGTAAATGTAGTGGGGCCCATTCATAATCATATATTTGGCTCAATGTGATTCCATACACCCACTCATTATGTATAGTTGGAGAGGGTTAGTTTCAATCTGCATCCTCCCATTAAAACATTCATAATCATTTATTGGTGTCACCCACTTTAGATGTGGTTGAACATAGATCTAGCCCATTCATTCCATGGTGTGTCCCCACTTGGATAAAGGATTGACCAAGTGGGCCACACTACATGCTATAGCTAAGAGGGTTACCCATTCCTCCCATTAAAAACATAATCATGTGGGCCCACCAATTAAATGCTCATTTATTATGTTTTGGATGAGGATAGTTTCTTCACATAGTTTTAGATGTTTTATGGCTTCACATAGTTTTAGATGATACAACTAATTTTTGGACTTAAAGGGGACACATCAAATGCATGGTGTTGATGTTCTACACACATCATGGTGGGGCACACACAGATTAACCTCATTGGAAGTTCCCATGAGGTGACCTTATAGTACCATTTCACTATTTAGGTAACTCCTTCATGGGTGTTACTTTAACTGTGTAGGGCCCGCCTTGATATATTTTATGTATATCGACACCGTCCATATATTTTTCCATCATATTTTAGGATGTGATTTCAAATCATAAGAACTAAATAATCTCAGGTGGGCCATACCAATCAAAACAATGATGAATAACTATTAAAAACCTTTTGAAGGCCACAAAAGTCTTGGATCAATTTGATCTTTGTAGTTTACCTTCATCTAGATCTTCTTTACATTATCAACAAGTTGGATTGCAAATAAACATTACTAAAACCATACGATGGGGCTCTTTATCATTTTTAATGGTGAAGTATTATATTATCATTATATCCAGTGGTGTGCTCCACTTAAGATTTAAATCTATACAATTTTTTATACCCGGCCCAAAAAATGGGTTGGAAAAACATAGGGGCGGCATGGATATACAACACATCATCAAAATCTCACTTTTGTTATCTAACTTTCAATTTTTCTTGTCAAAATACAAAATTTAGTTTTCTTTTTTTAGAAATATATTTTTTACAATTTGTCAATTTTTTCACAATTTTTTTAATTTTCTTTTTCAAAATATCATTTTTTTAATCTCACTTTTGTTATATAACTTTTCAATTTTTCTTGTCAAAATACAAAATCTAGTTTTCCTTTTTAAAAAATATATTTTTTTTTTACAATTTATCAATTTTTTCACAATTTTGTTTACTTTTTTAAATTTTCTTTTTCAAAATATCATTTTTTTTTTCAAAAATATCAATGGTTTTTTTTTTTTTTTTTTTTTTTTCAAAATTTAAAATTTTCTTAAACATTGTTAATTATTTTTCTAAGCTTCTCAACTATTTTTTTTTTCGAAATTCATAATTTTTTTGAGCTTGTTAATTTTTAACAGTCATTGAAAGCATTAAGGACAGTTTAGGCCGTTTGATAGTCTCTAATAGAGACGGTCTTTGACAGTCTCATATTACAAGTAAAAGATGGCCAATGACCATCTCTAATGACCGCATATAAGACGGTTAAAGACTGTCTCTAATCCGGACGGTCTTCGACCGTCTCAAATGACCGCATATAAGACGGTCAATGACCGTCTTAAATGATTTATGGACGTTCAACATTTTAAGACAATATTAGGGACAGTCAAGAGCCGTCTAAAATTTTAGAGACGGTTTACGACCGTCTCTAAAGCATCTTTAAACCAAGGATTTTAGAGACGGTCCACAACTGTCTCAAAATCTGTCTTTTTTTTTTTTTTCCATTTTTCACGTAGTGTCAATCTACCTTGGGTCTATCTCTAATGAGTTGGCAGGCCGACTAGCATTGGGGGTCAACCTGCAATCTCAGTTCTTTATCGAGAGGAACTCTGAGATGGCAGTCCGTGTTGGATTGAACAACAAGCTAAGTGGGCAGATCATAGTTCAGATGAGTAGATTAGAGCATGGTAGGTGATTGGGTTTTGACCAATGAAAATGTTCTTGTATTGATATTCATGTTTCTAGTCTTTTAAAATGTTTATGCTCATTTGAAAGATTATATGCATGGTAGTTGTTTGTTTTTTGGCCAATGAAAATATTCTTGTATTGATGTTCTAGTATATGCATATGGTGGAGCAGGACCAATTTCTGCTCAGTTGAAATTTCTTGCAAGAGATGGCATGCAACTATGTCCAGTTTCAGCTTCTTTGATATTTCCTACAAAAGAATGCTAACAACTATGAGTGTGAAATGTTCTAGCAAGCTAGGTGTTCTGGGTGGTTAGATTTTCTACGAGCTGGGCCTTAATATTCTAAGCTTTTGGTTCGTTTGCTGTTTAGTTAGTTTGTTAGTAGGGCTAGTTTTTGTCATTCCTGGTGAAGTATGCAAGTTGTGTCCATCCTTGTTGGAGCCTTTCATGTGGTCTATTTTCTTATCTGCCCAAGCTTCTTCAAGCTTTCTCTCTCTCAAGTTTCTGTTGTTCAAGTTGGATTGGAGCGTGTCTTCTAGGTGGATTGGAGCATCAGTTTTAAGGTGTTCTTTTCTCGGAATATAGGATGGTAATTTTATATTGATAAAAATATTGTCCAGATCGCAATGGTCCATATTTCAGATTGCATGACCCGAAATGGAAAATGTAGTGGGGTTGGCGAATTTTGGTAAACATGCATGACAACAAAATGATGCCTTCCCTATTAATGCAATGCCTAAGACACTTGGTTGTTGTAGTTCTATACATTTTTATTTTATTTTTGAGCTATAGGCCTTTCATGTGGTATCCTTTAATGGCCTAGAAGTGTTTTCCACTTGTAGGGAAAAGAGAGGAGAAAGCCTCCATCTCCAATGAAGCAGGAGAGCCTCTTTACCAAAGATCAACTGCTATGTCTCATATATTGAGCTTTTCTTCTTCTTCTCATGGTCTCTTTTTTTTTTTTTTTGTTCCCTAACTAGGTGCTAACATCCTTTAAGAAAAGATGTCTAGACTCTAATTGAAATTATGTTCTATCAGTCAATGTTGAATGTGCATGCAAGTGTAATTGGGATGTGAAATTCGGCAATGGGTACATGCATGCTAACATGCATATCCAGGAGTCTTCTAACTTCCCCATCTTTTTTAGAAATTATTGAGAATTTGAGGTCCTTTTGTAATAACCAGTTGATTATAGCCTACAGATGTTTACGCTCCATAAAGTCTTTTGTTAATTCTTTTTTTTTTTTTTTTTTTAATGATTTCATTTCATAATTTATTACTTTGATTGATGTTCATAACCAGGTCTTCACGTGAACGAGTCCATACAGCTTAGGGAGGGTTGTATGTGTTTCTCGAAAATGGTAGTATACTATTTGCCATCTGGTCTTTTGGCACAGCGCATGCCTAGAGGCTTGGTTCCAAAAATGAAGAAGATACAAATCTCAAGTGGAGCTATTTGTTTACAAGTCCAACTTGAAAGTGATCCAATTTCTATTTGGAGCCTAGTTCTTCAATTTGAATACTGAGAAAGGTAATTACTAATTTTGCGCTTAACTAAACTGATTTTCTCATTCATTTCAATGAAGAATCCAGATGCAGCATATGTAATTCATGAAAGACTTTGCAGTTTTTATTTCTGAGAACCAAAGCTGTATTATGACTGTGGGGGTATTATAGTTCTTGGGCTGAATTAACAGTGTTTTAGTTCAGAATAGCATTCCATGAGGCTGGGTTACCTTTAACTCTATATGTTAGTACTATTCCACCAGAATTGTATTACCCACTCTGTAAAGAAGTTATGAAAAATACTATCCTAAAGGGAAAGTTCTGTTTCAGGAGTTTCTGTGACAAATGTTTAGTTTTATTTATTTATTTATTTAAGATTTGTATAATCTGATTTGGAATTAAAGCAATGGAGATCTTGTTCTTTTCTCAAGTTTGATACTAGATTCTTACATGTCTCCAACTTCTCCCACGAAACTCATCCCACAGATTTATAGAAACCAGGCTCCTGATCATGTACTAGAATTTCAAGAGATCTGCTGATGTTGATAACATCTTCAATCAGATTGATGGATTTGATCTCGTTGCATGGAATTGCATGATCTCTAGCTATGTCCAAGTGTGTCGGCTCGACGATGCTTGTTGCCTGTTTGACGAAATGCCTGACAGAAACAGTCTCTTGGACAGCATTAAAAGGTCTGTTGAACTTGGTTCAGAAAACCACGCTGTCAATTTTTACATACCTTTGTGAGAAAAATGGTGATTCTTTGTCTGACAAGGTAATTTGTTGAGTGCTGAAAAGGCCCTTCTCTGATGCATACCTTGTTTAGTTGTGCCATTAATTTTGCTAGTGATTATAGTTTATTGCCTTTATTAGATAAATAGAGCTATAAAGTTTAAAGGGATGGGCAGTGAATAGCAGACGAGTGAGCCTCTCCTTGCTCTCTTTAACTAGATATATGGCAGTTTCACTAGTGTCCCTATTGAGTAATTGGTTGTTCTCTCAATCATCTGTCAGATGCTGTGCTGAATGCTGCATTTGTTTCCTTGCTTATATGTAAAATTGATGTTTCATTTCTAAGGCATTTACCCTTCATTTAGTTTCATGGTTCGGAATTGGATAATGATGTTTTATGTGTTGGCCCGATCTATGTGACAATGGAAGTAAGTTCATGTACATGCCTTTTGATTTGCTCCTTAGTTTTCTAGGGTGGAAATTTATCCCTTTAATATGTTATTTCATAACTGTGGCAGGACTTTTTTTTATTGTTCTGTGCAATATACTTCAAAGTAGACCAGAAGTATCAGAGCTTCACTGTGTCAAGAATGCAAAAGTTCTTTAAATGCATTTCAAATTCAATGGGACCTTAATTGATCTTCCCTATGCCAAGCTTTCAGTAATTTCAGTTCCTAAAGTAACTTTCTTAATTTTGCATTCCCTTTTAGAACCGCTGTAGAAAGTCTTATGTTTCTCTGAGACTGCAAAATTTTTCCCTTGATTAACAAGAAAATTTTATTCAAAGAGAAAGGAAAAGATAATGGACAACAACGGAAAAGAATTAACAAACACAAGCAATTTGCCTAGGCACTCCCAAGCAAGCCCATTTGATGATGAATTCATTTCCTGGAAATATGGATGGAACTGTTGGGAAAGAAGCTGCCTAAAATCTAGGATTTGGTGGAGGTGCCAAATGACCCTTTAGGGAGTTTGTTCCAGAAACTGTTGCTTTCTAGCAATCTACGGAGCATAGCATAATTGAGTTGGTGTACACCTGAAACTATGTTTTGGCTTCTTATGACCTGTGGTGTCCGCCTTCTTATGTTCAAAAACAACCAAACCTAAATCTTGTGTATTTGGATTTGGTTGTTTTTGTTTGAACTGGTTTTTACTTTGTTGCACCCACTATTGAAAGGTTCCATCCCAAAATAAGAAAGGTTGAAAAAGTTGAACCTCTGATTTACGGGGGTTATTTTCTTCTTCTTCTTCTTCTTCTTCTTCTTCTTTTGAATTTGGATCATTGCTATTTTCTAATAAATTTCCACCATGAGTGTAGTTCATTGACCAAATTAGTCTAACCTTTGGTTTAATTTGAATTATAGTTCTATACTGCATCTACAATTTATTAGATCCTGTATATCAACATCATACTCTGCCATAATATCAAAAGTTTTCCTATATTCTCATTACAATGGTGCCAGTGGTAGTGCCAGTGGCAACGGTGGTCATGAGCATAATATAATAAGGCTATGAAAGACTCACCTGCTTTCCAATGTTGAATGGGAAATATTTGTATTTGATCATGTGTAGAATTTGACGCTTCATTGTCAGGATGAAAAGAACAATCCAGTAGCAAACAATATGGGCCAGAAGACAGGAACATCAAACATAGAAAAGAAGGTCATGCATAATGCTATGCAGAAGGCCTTTGTAATGGCATACCTCAAAGCACAAGGAGAGAAGGATGTAAGCTTGGGATTCAGAGACAGCTAGATCAGCTGCCTCAAACTTCTACATAAGAGGATCAAGAGGTTTGCGCTTACTAAAGAAGTCTAGGGAATGAAGAGCTTCGTACTTTTAGGGCTGATCTAGCCATCCTCTCAATTGCAAAGAGGTACAACCATTGTAACATGAGAAACCAGCTTAATTTAAACATTACTTGAGGTCTCAATAATTTTCAGTCAACATACATATCATGCTTCTAACAGAGCAACAATGAAAAAGCATGACAGAAAAATTCCCTTTTTTCATGTTATAACTTAGTCAATGGGCATCTTTGGAAATTATCCTTTATCATTGATGAGATTGGATCCTAGCATCATCATTTGGAACCAATTTTAGTCGCTCCTAGATAACCAATGAAATAACCAACATCCTCAATAATGGTCAGTCGATCTTGTTTATACATTAGCCTTTCTTATCCATTAACTTCATGTACTCTCTCTTTTTCTTTTGTTACTAATAAATTTACATTGTAGAAGGAAAGAGGGCCATAATCAACCTTGATGTGAAAAAGTAAAAGTTGGTTAATTTCTTCATAGGCAAGAAAAGGACCTCTTTGATAACCATTACCTTAAGAATGATATCATTTTATCTGAAGTGGCATCTGCCCTAATGTCACTTGACATCTAGAGTGAGCTCTCGAAAGAATATACATTTTTTTTTTTGTCTCTCAAGGTTTGTTTTGTACAGAAGGTGAAAATGCATAGATGTATCTAATTGCATGCATATATTGTAATGGTCAAAGCGTATATATCTCTTATGGGACTATTGAGGCTTGAGAGCATGCTTGATAAGCTAATTCTTTGAGCTGAAACTATCTTATTCGCATTTCAAAACGAGATCTTGATGCTGGGAACTAGCATAATGATTCCATCAATGCTTGTTCCAGCAATGGGAGGAACCAATGTAAGTTCAAATCTTAGTTTAGATAGCATATATCCTCACTAATTTTGTTCTTTCCAACTCTTTTTATTCTCGACTTGTTTAGATATTTTTTAAAATTTTTTATGATGAATCACAAGGTGACAAGATACATGTCATACAAACTCTGCTATTTGTTTCTGATGTATATACACTTCTATAAGTATTGGTTGGAACACGATTGCCAACAGTAGTGAGTGGTTCTTTTGCTTACGTTATACCAATCATTTACATTATAAACAACTCATCATTACAGCAAATTCCTGAATCTCATGAAGTAAGTCCTCATGAAAACTACATTCATTTATCACTACTTATTAATGCTCCCAAATCAGATCCTTGTAGCTACTTGTCTATTTCTTCCTTTCATAATTGTAATTAGCAGGTATTCTCATATTCTTAAGTTGACGGCATAGTGAAAACATGATGCACGAGCCTTAGAAGCCCAATGGTCTAGTGAAGTTCACTGCTAGACCTAACCATAGTTAGCAATTCGGCATACAACAAAAATATGGTCACAAATAATACACATACTATACAAGAATTTGGGAGCTTCCAAAAAAAGTAAGACTAGAGAATTCAAAAGCTCAAGCTTTCATACAGAGCAGACTCTGTAGTCTAAAACAAGCTCCTAAGTAGTCTACTTCCCAGAGGAACTACAAATATTGAAAAACTACAACTTCTACAATCCGAAAAGGCAGAATTTTTTACTTGAGCATATTAGTAGTTGAAAAGTACCAACTGATTTTCACCACTTAAAGAAGAATAACACATGAATACTGTCCTGATATTGCCATTCATTGCAGGTGGCACCCATGGTTTGATGATCAAAGTTGTTGATATGATTGTCATATGATGGATTCAGGCATTTGGGTTCACCAAAAATCTTCCACATTAGAAGATCCTAGCTTGGATTACTGATCAGAGGAGTATGACTGTTGCACCAACAATGGCACCGACAATAGCCCCAGTACTCCCTTCTTACTACTAGAACTCGGAAACTCAGAAGCCGCAAGATGGAGATAGAGAGTCCCACCATTACTACCACTGGCAGAGAGCTGTCTCAGATTCAAAAGATTCCAGTTCCAAATTAAGCAACCACTATCATAAGCATAAGCATTACAAGAACAATTACTCAAGCAAGCTGATTCACATTCTTGGGTTTGCATGTAGCTTGGGTTTGCAAAAGAACAAGGATGGTAGTTGTAGTGGGTTCCTAGGACTCAAAACAGGAATTCTTGGATTGTAGCTGATTCGTATAATGCTTTTACTTTTTCATTTTATGTGGAAATGTTTTTCCTTTTTCATTTAAGATTATACATCTGATTTGTACATGTAACTCTTTCACTGGGCTATATCAGGATTTAAGTGGGCATGAGGGGCTACGAGCAATTCACATCTGTCATATCCCTAGGAAGGGTTGGATGCAAATTTCCCATGATTATTGGTTATTGGAGCCCTGATAACTGTTGACGTGGTCCACTAAAAAAGCATGATAGAAGTGCAATAAAAAATAAAATAAAAATAAAATTCTTTTGCATGAAATGACAATGTCGACCTTTTACTTGGGGCTCACATCTTAGGTCCACAGTCAGTGCATTTCATATGGGCCACTTCACTTCAACGGTGACAATCATGTAAGCTTTAACAAAATGACATACCTTGTGCTAAGCTTTCTGATGTGTCCATCAAATTTTAGAAAAATTCCGTACTAAAAGCCCTACTTGATATGAATATAGGATTACTTCCTTGTAACTGGCTTGTAAGTTACCCAAATATAAAACCAATTTATCTGAAGATAATTTATTCCTTGCATCCAAATAAAATTACCGCTAAGTACCTTTCCTTTGTAACTAATCTTTATAAGTTACTTACAATTTAAAGAACTCGGTGACATTCAAACACACATAAAAATAAAAATAAAAAGTGTAAAATCATGCCTAAAACTTACATATTATTTATCAGACAGGGAGATGTCATTAAGGCTATTGTGGCACGCCTGATGAGTATATGAGATGACATATATACACTATAATAGACCCCAAGTGACATATACACACCATAATGGATCCCAAAAAAATTGGACGATTTTAATAACGAGACTTCCCATCAGGGTGGCGATATTTGCGCCTGGTCCACATACAGGGTGGCGAACCTAATGGAGGGAATGGTTCTCATCCACGTAAGCGAAAGTCATGCGCCTCTGAAAGTCATGCATGCGTTTTTGGCTTTGCCTACACCCACCCGTGCATATGAGGCAGATCATGCATACATCGCATCACACATTAGTACTAGATTCAATTCATTCATCAGAGGATGTCAACTATGTAATAAAAGAATCAGGTCACTTCATTCATCTGGTGGGGCACAAGAAAACCATGTCTGTAGTTTTGTTACCTATTAAACTGTTTCTAGCATCGTCATGAACTTGTTGACTTGACTAGATTTACTTAATAGTGGCAAACTCACAATGGAATCTTCCCCTTGTTCTCCACTATGCACACAGTCTCTTGCATTGAACAGTCAATCGCGTCGTGTGGCTCACATATGCCATATCCAAGCCTCTTGTCATGTGGTCCCACTAAGATCTGGTTTCCGATCCCCGGTTTAATATGTTGAATAAAAATATCATATCTTCATAGCCGGTACAGAATATATATATATATATATATATATATATATATATATATATATATATATATATATATACACACACACACACGATTAAAACAACTTGGTGCGATGTTCAAACGGTCATGGCGGTACTGCCCTTATTATTGTTGGTGGGCCATGTGTGGTTGAATCAGACTCCTGGATTCGGACGCGGATTGGCTACTCCCCCTGACACCAGCCCCGGAGCTGGTGGTCGGTGCTCTGTGGGCCCCACCATGATGTACGTGTTTCATCCATTCCGTTCATCCATTTTTAAAGATCATTTTAGGGCTTGATACCAAAAATGGGAGGGACATAAATCTCAAGTGGATCACACCACAGGAAAAAAAATAGTGAGTGGATATCCATCATTTAAATCCTCCTAAGGCCCGATTTACTGTTTATTTGACATCCAATCCGTTGATTAGGTTATAAAAACCCAGATGAAGGGATAAAACAAATATCAACTTCATCCAATACTTTTATGGCCCCCAAAAAGTTTTTAATGGTCGAAGTTCATTAAACACTGTTTCCTGTAATGTGGTCCACTTGAGACTGGGATATACCTCATTTTTGGTATCAAGCCCTAAAATGATCTTTAAAAATGGATGAATGGAATGGATGAAACACATACATCATGGTGGGCCCACAGAGCACCGACCACCAGCTCCGGGGCTGGTGTCAGGGGGAGTAGCCAATCCGCGTCCCCTGGATTCCTAGACTTCTAGTATTCAAACCTTTTAGCTCTCAAGCTTCTAGAAAAAGGCATGCGAGTATGCTAGGCACTTGGAGTTGGGATCAGATTAGCTGTTACCCAGTAACAGCTTAGTGGGTGTTGCCCTTACCATGTGGGGCCTACCTTGATGAATGTTTTTCATATCTACACCGTCCATCCGTTTTTTTTCCGCTCATTTAAGTAGGTTATTCCAAAACTTAAGCAGATCCAAATCTTTGATAGACCATACTACGGGAAAAAGTGGTGAATGACAATTAAAAGCTTTTCGTAGGCCAAAAAGTTCTCAATCAAAATAATTATTCTATTTTACATTCATCCAGTTTTGTTTCATCTTATCAGCGGGTTGGATGGAAAATAAACATTAAGTATCTGCTTACAGCAGGCTTTGGGAAGTTATTAATGGTGAGCCTTCAACCATCTTTGTTTCTTGTGGTGTGGTCCACCTGAGGCTTGATTATACTTAAATTTTTTGGAATTTCCTACTAACATGTGCTGGGAAAACGGATGGACGGAGTGGATATACAAAATATCATCAAGGTGGGAAAACGGATGGACGGAGTGGAGCTTTTATAGGTTCTATCCACACCGTTCTTCCATTTTTTCGTATCATTTTATGATATAAAACTTAATTTTAGGCAGATCCACGCTCAAGTGGACCACACCACATGAAGAATAGGTGATAATGAGTCTTACCATTGAAACTTTTCTAGGGCCCACCATGAAGTTTCTTTTCCTTCCATCATGTTCATAAAATTACATAGACCAAGATGAAGAGAAAACACTACAAGAAAAATGGTTACTAGGGGCGCTTTTAGCACAGGCGGCCACAAAAAACCGCCGCTGTGGATGAAAGGATGGGCGTTTTTATATGGCCGCCTGCGTACAAAACGGCCACACGCCGCTGTTTTTTTTTTTTTTTTTTTTTTTAAAAAAAAAAACCCAAATCATGCCCTGTCCCGCCCGGCGCCCCCCAAATATCCAAAACCCGCCTCTCCCAAAATCATCCCGCCTCTTCTTCTCCCACCTCTTTTCTACCAAAATCCATCCCCAAAACCCTTTTCTCCCTCTCACGCTCCACATCTCCCTCTCCTTCTGTCTCTCTCGATCTCCCTCTCCCTCCAAGCGCGCCCCAAAACCCTCCGCTCCCTCTACCTCTCTCGATATCCTTCTCTCTCTCGATCTGCATCTCTGTCTCCCTCTCGATCTCCTTATCTCTCTGATTTATCTCTCCCTCTACCGCAACGGCGCATCATCTCCAGCAACGACGCATCCTCTCCAGCATCATCTTCACCACTCTAAGTGCGGCCAGCAGCCCCCGCCCTTCACCTCGTCCCCGGCCATTTCTGGTAAACAATGGGGACCGATGATCTAGATGATCCGGGTTTTAATAGATGTATGCCATTTATACAATGGATGGAGATATAGAATAGTATTGCCATTCATCATTTTTTGTGAATGTTTAAGGTGTGCACACCATGTGTTTGATGAAATGTCTCCGTTTTAACAATTTTTATGTTGTTTTCTCACAACGATCTTCAACTCGAGGCCAACCTTTTCAATAGCCAAGATGGCATACACGCATGATAGGTTGGCCATGGGCAACTAAACGGATAGCAATTTGATTTAAATTTTTGCTTCTTCTTCTTCTTCTTCTTTTTGGTTTTTGGATTGTTGCAAAAGAAGGCTTCAAAACAGAGGTTTATTTTATTTTTTAATTTTTATTTTCAGGTGGTTTTTGGTATCACTTAATGCATCCTGTGGATGCCAAATGCCAGAGGAAAACATGATGGACCCCACGTCCAGCACCTGTAAATTAAACTTATTTTACAGAACTTGTAGAGGAACTTCCATTCTATTCCATTAGTTGCCATTTATTAAAATGAAAAAAATATCTCGTTTAAACAAACAGTCCTCCACGAATCACAGGTTTGTATTGCTCAATCAATTAATCTAAACTATGACTTAGTGACTGTGGGTTATACAGTTTAATCAGTTTAATTTCAAACCCACTTTTTCTTCATTGACATTTCAGAGCAGACCCTCGCAGATCCTCTTTGTCAACAAAAGCTGGAAGCACGCCCATACACGTATCTTCTTCATCAACAAAAAGTAGGAAAAGACCCTTCAACATGTTTTTCCATCAGAAAAAGCTCACATTATTAGTATTGACATCCTTGAATGGTATGTAACTGCTTACATCTGAAGTGTACGTCCTCACAAAAATAATACAACCCTTCTCTATGAAGGGGAAATTTGATGACAATGGATGCTCACATGTGCGTGTGCATGTATTGCACATCTTCATCTCAATGCTTAATTCTCATTGTGAGTTGCTGCTGCATTGGGAAGAAAAAAAGAAAGAAAGGAAAAGAAAAGGAAGAGATTTTTTTTTTTTTTTTTTTTATATAAATGAAAGCTGAATCTTCTTTTGGTTATTAAAAGATAAAATGTCTTCTTTCCATAGCCAGGCAAGGAAAAGCAGATTGCAAGCATTATAATATTGTATTAGGTTATAACTTCTTTCAACATGTTAATGGTCACATCCCTTGTTGGTTCTGTTTATTACATGCAATTTGTTAGATGACTTGATGTTTGTTTGTTCCTAATGAAGATCTCTATGCGACATGTCCAACTTCTGATGAGGACCTGTGTATTAAGCGTCTTACCAGAGCATCAAACATATAACTCCCTTCACATGGATGATCCTAAGTTGAGCATCGAGGCATATTTTTACTGGACAGTTGGGTATCAATGCCTATTTGTAAATTCACGCACCAATCAGATGGTGAAAATCACTTAATGAGGAATTGATTCAGACATGGATCATCACAAGTTCCATCAGTTGAATGTCCCTGTTCCTAAACTCTTTTTATTATTAATTTTCTCTTTCCACTCATTCATGCAAATCCAGCTTCCTTCATACCATTAAGTTCAAGCATAAATGTTAGTAAAGGATGCAGGAATAGTAAATGTTTATGACGAATGGAATGTTTTTAGTATTCTACTCTCTCTCCTGACTTCTTGGTTTCCAGCTATAGCTCTCTAACATACTTGTTTTGCAGGAGACATATTAGGGGCAACTGAGTTGCGTGGCCCAGTAAATTTTCATTACAAAGATCTGAAAATTGCAACCAAAAATTTCAGCCAAGAAAATAAACTGGGAGGAGGAGTCTTTGGAGACGTATACAAGGTAATATTTCACAGTTGATGTTTTTTCTAGTGTTATTTACTGCTACTTGTAATATTTAATCTTCATCTGCAATCAGGACAAGATTATGGCCCTTGATAGAGTGGAATGGCAGAATAGGATTCATGTAGCTGACCCTGATTAGTTGGGACAATGCTTAGATGATGATGATGTTGATGATGATATTCAATCAGGGTATTTTTGGATGTTCCATCGAGTAGAATTTCTGTGTTTACTCTAATATAGTGACCAAATTGCAATTTCCTTAGCATTCACATCAGGAGTTTGGGTTTCAACATGCAATTACATTTCTATCAAGTTAGAGTTGAAAGAAACTAACTGCAATTTGAGCGCTACATTCTCATTGTTAAATGATAGAAAAACATCATTAATTTTAGTCATTTTCTTAACATTGAACTGAATGTAACAATTCCCTTGTACATACAAAACAGCCTTCAAGTTTTCAGATACTTCCAAGATAATATATTATTTTCTATATGTCAAGGTGTTCTGAGAAATGGGAAAATAGTGGCTGTGAAGAAACTTGCATTAAGCCAATCCACTATTGCCAAGGAAGATTTCGAGAGTGAAGCTAAGCTTATAAGCAATGTTCATCATCGGAATGTCATCCGCCTGCTGGGATGTTGTAGCAGAGGAACAGAACTGCTTCTCATTTATCAATTCATGGCGAATAGCAACCTTGATAAACTCTTATTCGGTATCGTCATCTTTCCACTGTATTAATTGATCAATTTGCAATTCCTAATGATTTTGGGTCATTTATTTCTATACTGCTGTGAATTAGTGGTAGCTTGGTCAACTCTGCTAATCTCTCTCTTAAATCATAATAAAAACATCCTGGTTTCTTTAAAAATAAAAATCACTATTAGGTAATGGCAACCCATTAAATCAGAGAATGCCTAAACGGGTTGCAACATTAGGTTTTTAACCCTGGAAACAGTGTTGAGACTTTGACTAGTCCCTTCTGTACAAGACTTTCACCAGTGCAATCGTTCACAAAAAGCACAAAACATGTTGAAGTAGAATATCATCTAATTTCATTTCATTGAAACATCAAAGCCACAAAAAAGGCTTCTTTATATTCTAAGAATTTCAATTCTTTTCTTCTTTCTTTCATTCTTCTATGATTCGATGTGGACCACAAGTAGAACATGGCGGGTTGGGAAAGTTTCTTTTCTAGGCTACTTGAATTTTCAGAAGAATGTTGGAATGTATCAGGCCATTTTGCATTCCTTATCAATAGTCTATTTACTCTATTTACATGCATAGCTCAAGTTGACCTACTTAGATGTTTCTGCTAGGCATGCATATAATAGGGCATGACATTTTCGGATACTTTTACATCTGATTCTCCATTGACTGTGTAATAATATGCACATAGTTTTTTTGTTTTTTTTTTTCCAAAAGGAATGTAGACATGATCAGGACTACTTCCTCATTTTGAATTCTTGGACATGTTTATTTCTTCATGTCAAACTGAATGTTCCTCATCCAAATCACTTGTGCATCCATGTGCATCCTAAATGAATATTTCTAGCATATAAATATAGTCTTATGCTGCATCTTAAATTTCAAGCTTTATGGAACCATTACAAGTCGTGCCAATAGCATACCAGGTATTCATTTTGATGAGATGATGAATGTCTACCCTTTATTCCTACTTTTTCGCCACCATCCGAATCGTATGTTACTTCATCTTTTGGAGTGATGTAATCCTTTCATCCTCATGGTGTACTTTCTAGATACTTACCATTCACATGCTTTCATCAACCTTCTGAAATAATACATGCCTTCTATTTACCAAAACAAAGTATTTTATATTAGTTGTACTTTTTTTTTTCCTATTATTTCACACATGTAAATGATAATTTGTACAAGAATAGCAAGCATGGCTGTGTTAATATACTCTCCCTCGTGGGGTAGATATATATGGATGTGTTCAATGTGGTTAATCCATATTCATGAGCCCGCAGGGAACGATATGTATAGTATACCTCGGTTTTGAGTTTGTTCAAGGCCCACGGTTCCAGGATCCAGACATTCCTTTGTGGGGACCACCATGGATTGGACAATGTCCCAAAATCTCCTCTCTCCATTCCTTTAAGAAGAGAAATGCTGCAATGGTCCGCATCGAACTGAAAGGAAAGCCCAAGACTTGTGGCTAGGATCTTCCAACAAATAGTTTCAGTGAGGGCCAATAGACCAAGGGTCTGGATCACTGAATGATGGGCCCCACTCGTACAAACTGAAAAACCACACATACTATACATCTCCTACTTATAATTTCTAATCTAATAACATTTACATCGTAGGGCTATATGAAGAAGATGGTAAACATTACATGCTAAAACGCCTGAACAAAAGCCTAAATTTATCACAGCATAACAATGCCAATGCATTAAAATCTTCATTATGCCAACTTAAATGGAGAATATATATTGTAACTCATTGTCTGTCGCTTCTCTCTACTTTGGCCTGATCAAATTCCAGCTGTCATGCCTCACAGGTGAGAGACGTGGAACCCTTAGTTGGAAACAGCAGGTCGATATAATCATTGGAATGGCTCGTGGCATTGCATATCTACACGATGAATTCCATTCCTGCATCATACACCGAGACATCAAGTCCAGTAATATACTCCTCGATGATGATTTGCAGCCCAAAATTGCTGATTTTGGCCTGGCAAGGCTTCTTCCAGAGGACAAAAGTCATCTTAGTACCAGATTTGCAGGAACCTTGTAAGTCGAAGTAACTGCAATCATGTGAATTCTCATGATCTCTCCATCTTTGACCATATGTCCAATTCTTCTACTATTTTTTTTTTCTCATTTCATTTTGAAAACTGACAATTCATGGAAAAAAGCTGACACATTCCCTTCATGGGATTCTTCATATCAATTGATGCAACTTAGATGAGTAGATTTGCTAAAAGGAGGGAGATTTGATGTTTTTTCCAACTTTAGTTTGAAAGCTTTGGTTTAAAACTCAGAGCTGGGACTCATACTAGGAAAAGTTGCTCATTTTTTTGTGAAGTATGAATGATCAGTTAATGAAGTTTGCTAACCCAAGCATACAAGGTATATCATCTGCACATATGCTGGCATGGCGGACAGGTGCAATATCCAAGCTCAGATGGTTCCAACCATGTATTCTTGTCTAGAAATCAGGCCAGTGCACTCATCAGTTGGGGTTCATTCATAGTGACAGGTGGACAGCTTAGAAAAATCCAAATTTTATCAATTTTTGTACATCATTTCAACATGGTTAGGAATATCCTTGGTAATTGTAACTTTTGGTCTATGGCCCATTAATTATTGAACGGTTCGCCATCATGATACACATGCCATGCATAGAGTAATGAAGGTGGATTGTACAGGTAGAAAATTCTATGCTTGTGCGAGTATTGGAATGGAGGGATATGTGCAAGATTAATTGGATTAGAAAAAAGAAAAAAGGTCGGATAGACACATCTTGCATTGCCAATCCCAAGCCTGGGTAAAGGAGGAGGGAAAAGGGCATCAAGGTGAGTTGTGTCATTTTCTTCCATTTTATTTTACATACAACGTTAATCTTTAGGTCACTCGACTAATTTTCAAGTCACTTAGCTTAACTAATTTTCAGGTCACTTGACATAGTCGGCATGGCCCACGCTCTATTTGGTTGTAAGTGAAATTGATCTATGTACTTTCATATGTACTTTCCCTATTTCATGCACTAGATGATAACTAAACCAACCAATATTCTACAGTCCTGTATCCAGCCAGTGTACAATGATACTGTAGTTCTCAGTTTAGTTCGTGTCATCTTTTGTTGTGCAACTGTTGACTTCTAATTTGCTTACAACAGAAATTTCCTGTTGCGAAGGAAAGCAATCTTCTGATTGCCCAATGTGAATGCAGGTATCATGGCACTTAAGTTTAATTTTTTTTGGGTATGCTTGTCTTTCGTGATAGTATTCAATTAAGTTTAAGTTTAATACACTCATAAAATGTTTCTTCATGGCAGCCTTATGTTGACTTGGTGAATAGCTATCGCACTGGGAAAATGTCAGAATTAGAGAGTTGTCTCGAGATAAACATGGAGAAGTTCAAAACTGTGAGTTCTCTATCTTGCCCAATTGTATCAGGTTCTACCTCAAGTACATCAGGTTCAAATGTATCTCTATGTAGAACAACATGAAAAAGATGTGCACGGTTCTGCATTCCAAAAGACAGTGGGGATTGAATGCATCCAAAACTCTAATGGGCCACAAAACAATAGGTATGATTTTCTAACAAGGGGCACACCTATGATAGGACTATGCAACACAAGCTTTGTGGCTCTGGAAGCACTGTTCATTGCTTAGATTAAACATTACACTAAACATCTTTTTAATTGAAAGTTGCCAAGTCTTCTCATGTATTTGTTGCTCAGGATTCTTTTGTTGACTTTGAACGAAATCTGATTGAGCATAACAACTTTAGAAGATTTGTCATCCTTGCACAAGTTCGGATCTATGCCCGTATGAGTTTGATTGAAGGAAACAGAACAGAGGCCTTATATGTGGAAACGGAGTGACTTTTTTTTTTTGCCCTCTTCCTTCATTCCGTTGGTAGTTGGAAATGATATAGTGGAGCTGATAGAGCCAATGTTTGAAATGGGTGTAAATTGTAGTGATTTCTTGATGGAATTCACCATTTTCTTTGCTATGCAAACAACACAAATAGTCACATGCATTAAAGGAAAATCTTTTTCCTTTTCTGTTGTTTGGCATGGAAAATTCATAAAGATAAGGATGTTGAACCTACTGAGTTTGAGGAGTCGGTTGCATAGTCATTCTTTGATTTGGAGAGCACCAATCAGGAACTTAAAAGTGATTTGAAAGATCTCTATATAAGTTCTGCAGTTCAAATGGATGTTGCTGGGAATCGGAGGGCAGTGTTTGTCTTGCAAATTACCTGTTTAATCTTTCCTCATTTCCCTTTGTTCCTTCTTGTTGTGAGTGTGATTCAATCAAGTGTTTTTCGTCGATTTGGAAAGATTGGGTTTTACACCACAAATGTACTATTTGGTTTCTCCTGTAATTTTACTAGAACTGTTTGCATTTCCACTAACCTGTAATTGGTGGATTCTGGTGATTTTAAAATAGTTAAGGATGCACTTCGTTGCACCAAATTTCATAATAGACCCATACATTGGCAACCATGTTGCATGGAGGAAGATGTACTAAATAAGAAAACACTAATATTTTAATTATTCAATTCATGGTGTAGCTTTATGGTGCCTCTATATGCTGCCTGTTGATTGTCGCTCAAAAGGCATTGATGATCTTGGAGTTCATTCAATGGCATCCACTGTCATTCCATGCATCTTCCCATTGTCAGGCAGCAATATTTGTGCTTAGCAATGCATTTTTTTTTCTTGCCTTTGTTGTTTCTCTTTCATCTGAAGTCATTTATTTCACAGATAAATGTTGCCTCCATAAACACTTATGTTGTACCAAGCCATTATACTGATAGCTCTTGTGGTTATCATTTCTTTCACTGGATATTGCACCAAGTTCTGAAGTATGAAGTTTTGGATATCCAACCATTACATTGATGGTTTTGGAATAGGAAATTTATCAAATCAGATCATTTTGTCTTCAATGGATGTTATTACTGGATTAATATGGAGAATGTTGTTCATTGATGAACTTTGAAGAGTGAACATTTCAAAATCTGTTGGTTTCAAATTCATTTTTATTTTACAGAGAACTAAATTCTTGCTATCAACTTGAGTGCTTCTGTACCTGCGGGTGTTGTATTGATGAAAGAAAAAGCTGGTTTGTTTTGAAAACTTTAAATGGATCATTAATTGTTTTGTTGATATTGTGCTAATTGTTGTCTTGATGAATGTTAGATTATTGGGTAATTCAAATTCAAACATAGGTTTTTGATAGTTATGCAGATAGAGATTTGATGGATTTGATTGTAGGATAGCAATTATAGGAAAGGATTAGTTAGAATCAATAGAATTTGTGTGAAAGGATTAGTAAAGAAAGAATACTTTTGGCGGCGTTTCGTGGAATTTCTCAAATTATCGGACTTATTACAATTTTCGGCGTTTAGTGAAAAGTTTTTTATCGCTTATTAGGTTTGTCGGGTTTTTAGCGGCGTTTCTATATACCGACGTTTCGTCCAGTTTTTAGCGGCGTTTCTATATACGTACGTTTCATCCAGTTTTTAGCGGCAGTCAAAGAAGCGCCGCTGAAGTATAGTAAGCGCTGCCAAAATTACTTTTAGCGGCGGGCGTTATAAACGCCGCTATATTGGGAGACTGCCGCTAAAAGATGCAGTGACGCCCCCTTTTAGTGGCACGTGCCCAAATGCCGGTAATTCTTATAACGGCGGTTTTTTGAGCTTTTAGGGGCGGTTTTGGCCGCCAGTAAAGGTCTATTTTCTTGTAGTGAAACACAAATATTAGTTCATCCAAAACTTCTGTCATCCCCAAGAAGTTTTCAATGGTAAGAGTTTAATCCCTACTGTGGATTGAGTGAATATACCCTAGTTTCAACGCTGAGGGCTTGGCATCGGTTCCCTAGTGGGGGTGGCCAACACCGGATTGTGTACTGAACAGTAACTTGTGTACTAACAAGCTAGCCCAAAAATAAAAATCCCCACTGTGTAAACCACATCTGTCTTGTACCTACCTCAGTTTTGGACTTATAACCTAAAATAATAGGAATGATAGGAAAAAAATAGATGGAGGGTGTGGATAGGACCCATACATCACGGTGGCCTCTTAAAGCTCCTGCCTGTTCCCAGCTGGATACAGGCGGGGTAGGACGCAACATTCTATAGTGGCCCACCGTCCATTCATGGTCATTTTTTAGCCGAGGTGGGCCCCATATTGCCCAGGTCGTTGGAAGCCATCTGAAAATGCCACTTTTTGATCCCCATGTGTTGGCAGTCGTGTAAGTCGGCTGTGGTGAATATGCTGTCCGATGATCATTTCCATATCAGCTGGGCCCCACTTGTTTCAACGAGCGAAACAATAGGGCTCTGGCAGAAGGTACCACAAGACACCCCATTCCAGTCATTCTTGATCACTAGAAGCATCCAAAGGTCAAATGACTGAATCTTTGACGGGATTTCTTTGTTTTGAATAATTTCAACTACAGCTTTCAAAGCAGGGCCCCTTTAATAGCATGGAAATGGTGGCGAAGTAAACAAAATGTAAATTACAATTACGGCCAAAAGTGGAATTGGAATTCCGAGAATTCGGAATTCAGCTCGTGAATGTGTGGCCCACCTTCATGCATGTGTTGTATATATATCCATGCCATCCATTTCAGCTCATTTTAAGAAGTGGGCTTAAGTAGACTACATTAATGGAAAAAAGTGGTGATCAACCGTTAAAGCTTCTTGTTAGCCACAGAAATTTTCAATGAAGTTGATATTTGTGTTTTCTATTCATCTATATCTAGCTTATATCAACATGCCACCCCAAGTTAATAAGTTGATTGAGTTTAAACCGACGAATGGATAAGCAAACCCAATCCTAATCCCTAACCTTATAAGCCTAAATATTCCTAGGAACTTTAGTCATAAACCCTAAACTCAACCCATTTAGCCTAGTCAACCCAGTTAGCTTAACCCACTACAACAATTTCGACTTTTGCAATGAGTTTTTTAGCGATGAGTCTAATTTCATTACAAAAAGTCAAATTTTTACAACATTCCAAGTTGTCACCAAAAAAAAAAAAAAAAAACCCACTATTTACGATGGTATTTTAAATTGTCGCTAATAGTCACTTTTGTTGTGATGAGCTTCAATTGTCATTGCAAAACTTGTAGCTAAAACTTCACATATGAGTTTTTCACAGGAAATTATGTGGTGGGAAAGACTTTTCGCGACGAGCTTAAGCAGTCGTAGCTAATAACCACTTTTTGCAATAAATTAGGTGTGGTCGCAAAAAAATAATAATAATAATAAATAAATAAATAAATAATTTGTAATGACATAGAAGTTGTTGCAAACAGTGGCTTTAGCGACGACTGGTTAAGCTCGTTGCACAAATACAAAATTAGACTTTGTTCCACAAGTATTTTTGCGATGACTACGTAAACTCGTAGCGAGAAATATGAAGTTTTTTTGTGACGACTGTAATTTCATTGTGAAAGGGTAGAGTATTTGCAACAACATTTGTAGGTCGTTGCTAATATTCGACATTTTTGTGACGAGCTGCAATTGTCATTACAAAAACCTGTTACAAAAGTTATTTAGCAGGAAATTACATGGCGGGAAATACTTTTCGTGACGCGTTTCAATTGTCGTCGCTAATGTCCACTTCATGCGACGAATTGAGTGTCGTCTAGGTTTTGCAATGACACAAAAGTAGTTGCAAACAATTTGTTTTAGCAAAGACTACGTAAGATCCACTAGGCCAAAATTGTGAATCTACGACGGACCAAATCCGTTGTAAAACTAAATAAACAACGAATTTCCTCCTTCGCTTAGTCCGTCGCTGTTGACTGGGTTGTTGTTTTTTTCGACGAATAAAATCCGTCGCAAAAAATAAAAAATCCGTCGCTAAAATTTGAAAAAAAGTGGTCATTAAAAATATTAGTGACGGATAAGGTCCGTCGCTAATATGAGGAGCGACGGACCTCAAATCCGTCCGCTTTCTCGTTCAAAAATTAGCGACGGATATGGTCCGTCGCTAAAATATTTGTGAAAAAAAAATGTATCGCCTGATTTTTTTATTTTTATTTTTTCGAATCTTACACGTGATGATCATTCAAAAAATAATTCACACGATTGTTTAATAAGAATCCTATTCAAAAAATTGCAATGAATCTTGTTTCGCCATCCACTAAAGCTAGGAAAATGATAATTACAAACACTGCTATAGAACGTCTAAAGTAAGAGAAAATACCTATTGGAGGAAAAAAATGATTAGCACGAGTCCCATGACTTCAGTCGAGTCAATTTGTTGAGTGTAGACTTGACTGAGTCGTAGAACAATGGCTGAAGATCTACCTATTAGATGCACCCTCTTCGACACGAGATCAGTCCCTTAAAATATGAACTCACGTTAAGCGATCGTGAAAACAATTAATTAACCAACTGATTTTTCGAGTGCATGAAGAAATCAAAAAGGGAAATATGATCTCATAATGTCACAAAGAGTGGGAGATTAGCATGTATGTGCTATTTTTCTACATCCAGCACCAAATTTATCCCAATTTGATTATGTGCTATTTCTCCCACCAAAAACTTATTCTAGCATTTTAACACCATTTTATCGCCATTTAAAACTCATTCAGATGCAAGTGATAATATATCCTAATGGCATCAAACAATTTATTTAAAAAACATGGAGTAAAAACATCAGCAATTGAGTAACATGTAAGATATACTCACCATTGAAGAATTCAATTGTTCTTGTAACAAACCATTATGAGCCCTCAAGTTGCTTAGATTTCCATATTATGTTCTTTTCCTTCCGCAACTTGAAAATGTTCTTGGCAGCCAACACTGCATTCGATTGAAGATTGCTGTTGAATTGCTGCATGCATGCATTACAAACAACATGTGTGGGCCCCATAGTTTTGGCTTGAAACTGGTCTAGTATTGTGTGGTTTTAAGGTGAAACTTCACATCTCTTTCAAACAACATGAAATAACAATTATTATACTTTTGTTTACAGGTAATTATTGGCAACCAAACAGGCCCAAAGGATTGAAGAAAGTGATTTTTTTTTTTGTGGTTGTTATGATTCTTTAAGTGGACTAGACTCCTATGATATAGTTCACCACTTTTTTGAAAATGGTAATGACTCATCCTCATAGTAAACACTCATGGCTACCCAGATTGTCCAGATTGTGGGACACAGTGGATGAATAATGTCTCTGTATTACATTTACCAAGAAATCCTAACCATCCAATTGATGGCTATCAAAGGGGCACCTAGTAGTAAAATAGTATGTTATCCACCACTATCTTCTTCTTAGTGTAATATTCTATTATGCTCCACCAATAATTGCTTTCAGCAATTTGTACTGTCTGGATTGCTGCACAACTATGTTATGGGTAAGGTTGAATAGTCCCCACCATTTTAAAAATGATGGTGGACTATCATAGGAGTCTAATACTCGTTCAAAAGACATTTACAAATCAGTGCTAGCTTGATACTAGGTCTGCAAATGCTTGTCGTTTCCTTGTATAATCCTATACAACGGAGATGCTGGTTGTTGGGGCATAAAATAAGAGAAGAATTAAAGCAGGGAAAGATCAAGGAAAAGGTTGGAAGAAAGGAGCAAAAAAGTTAGTTTTGAGAATACTTTGCGCTGGACCGCGCAAAGTAAAAAAGATTGCGCGGGATCGTACAACGAAGACAGATTGCGCGAGATCACGCAAAGCACATTGTTTGCGCGAGATCGCACAAAGTACATCATTTGCGCGGGATCGTGCAAAGTGTATCAGTGGTGTAAAAATGGTTGCGAGTTATTTTGTCCCACATCGCCCAAGTCGAAGTTTTATGCCTGTGAAACGTCTATAAATACCCCGCTCTCTCTCAAAAGGGGTTCGAAGATTTTGGAGTGAAAGAAGAACGAAGGAGAAGACCGAAGGTGTGGAGCATTGGGCTCCAATAGATTGCACGGACCCGCACAAACCGACTGCCCTGCAGTCTATAACAGCAATGGGTTGTCATGTTGCCGAAATGGCCGAAGTCTTCAAATCTTCAAGGTCTTCCTATTCAAGAGAGAATGAAGAATCACCGACAGAAAGGCGTATTTCTCCTAAGTCTCAGGAGATGACTGAAATAGCGTCAGAATGCTGCCGAATCTCTATTTTTCTTGAAGACTATTGGTCGATTCATCAATTCCTCCTAAGTCTTAGGGGATGATTGGGATTATTGCCGTTATGCTACCGAAATTTACATTTAACTATGACAGCTGAATTCATAATGAATTCTTTGTAATCTATCTTATAATCAAGGGATATTTGAGGATGTAAATGAATTCAGAATCAATAAAGTGTGATGATTGTCTTTATACTGTTCCATTGTTATGTTTGAATAAGATAGTTTCCCCAAACTAAATACATTTATTTCCTTGTCGAAACAAAATGGCGACTCTACTAGAGAATATCTTATTTAACAGTAATGTTGGAAAAATTGTAAGACTCTTATCACTTTTTTGGCGTCTTTTAGACGCCAAAATGGCGACTCTCAGTGGGAACATCCTCCCCTTCATCTCTAAGATAGCTTACTTAATCTCTCGCATACTAACTTCACGCATGTTTCATTATCAAAGGTACCCAAATTCAATTACATAATACTACTGATGGCTAACATTGCAAGAAAAGTGAACTTCTGCTTCATCCCCACTGGGTTCATAGTCGAATACGCGCCCAGCCGAATTCCCGAGCATACGAATGCATGCACCACCAACAAGCGCAGAGTGACTCAAGTAACAGCGGGAGTCATTTCCGTCTCACCTCAATTACAAGAAAGTGACGAGAACTGGACTGTGGTCTTGTCTAGGAAGACAAAAGCAAAGAACTTAAAGAACCGCAAGGCAAACTTATCTGTACCAAGAGCTGAGGGACCAATCACGCGCAGTATAGCAAAAAGAAAACCCGAACTCGCTCCTCCTGCGATATACCCCGAACAAGCAGCTCCACAGTTCGCGTCGCGCGATTTTTCGGCTCTGATCGCCCCAAGGACTAAATGGATAGAAGCACAGAAAGGTAAAACGCTGATGATAGGATCACCGGTGGCTATATCACCCCAGACAAGTTCGCCCATAACTGTATCGCCACGATCGATCAACAGCACGGGAAGCGCACAAAAATCAAATGAAACTCCGATCTCTCCTTTCTTTATAAGCCCTGTTACGTCAACGTACTCTCGTCTCACTCCAACAACGGCCTCGACAAACAGTAAAGAAGCCACAGTGTATATGGCAGGGACGGGTCAAGAAAACAGGCTAACTACTGAAGAACGTGTTGACCAAATGGCAGAGGCGCAAAGAGCGCTAATGGACGAGTGTCGGAACCTCAGAGAAGCTCTGACAACTCTAGCACATAACGTAGCCCAGATAGCTACTTCACCTATGATGGGAGCAACGAATGGACAGGAGAGCCAACCTGAAGGTTCCCATCCACAGGGGATAGGGTCACGAGGATCTGCTCCAGCAACGAGAGCTATAACACAGGATGATGTAAGGTAAGTTGTCGAAGAAGCAATCAGAATAGAGAGAGAGTGCGCGAATACCGGTCGTTTCAGATACCGAACGCCGTACCCAAGAGAGGTAGAAGATGTCCCTTTTTCGGCTAATTTCAAGCATCCAGACTTTCAGAAGTTTAACGGAGAAGGGTCACCTGAGGAGCATTTAATGCACTTCATTACCAGCATGGGGAATTTCTCCACGATACCTCAATACTGCTTACGATTATTCGGATCATCATTGACAAGTAAAGCTTTCCGATGGTATTCAAATTTAGCTCCAGGATCTATACGCACATGGGAAGAAATGCAAGACGCTTTCATGTCAAACTTCTTCTCATCAGAGCGTGATGTTAGCATCACGGAATTGGCTTCAGTACGACAGCGAGAAGGAGAACCAGTTGAAAAGTTCATAGACAGATGGAAAACACTGGGGGCATCGTGTAGACAATTCTCGGAAGAAAAGGAATAGGTCAAGATATGTTTGAACTCCATGGAAACAGGAATCGCGTTCGGACTCACCAGCGCCGATATCGAAACCTTTCGCGATTTGGCTACCAAAGCCCATGCATTGGAATTAATGACTCGTAAGATGCCAGCATTTCATCATGAAACCGTCAGGAGGATACCTGGCAGAACGACCGTCAATACCATCGATCGGGATAAGAAAAATCAAGATGCGAGGGGCTCAAGAGACAAAAGGTCGGAAGGAAAAGAAGGCTGGAATCAATCAAGGGATAGATACGGCGGAAAAAGGCTCAGAATGCTCGATTCTCACGAAGGATTTGAGTTCGATAAAGAAGACGTAGTTCCTATGATGCAGCAGTTGTTGAAAGCTGGCACCCTGGAATTACCAGAACCCAAGCGCCCTGAAGATGTAATGAAGACCCGGGAAAGAAACTTTTGCCATTATCATCGCCTAGTGGGACATCCAACGGAGAATTGTTATACGTTGAAGTGCATCATACAACGAATAATAAATAGGGGCAAAATAATAACCAGCAAAAGCAAAGAAAAGAGTATGAGGGCGACAATAAACGTATTTTCAGTCCAGGAAAAAGCACGAGAAATAAAAGAGAAAGAAAATCGAAAGTCAATAAAGAATGCCGCAATGATTACGTTGCGATCAGGGAAGCAGGTAACGAGTCCGGCGAAGCAAAGAGTAGAAATTGCAAGGAAAGAAGTCACTAAAAGACAGAACAACGAGAATGGAAGTAAAAACGGGAATGGAGCGATGAAAGTGGCTTATGACGTAGTTAGTCACTTGAAAGGCATACCGGCACGCCTAAGCATCTATGATGCACTTAAGTTATCAGAAGAGTTTCGGCAGAGTCTGATTCAAGCGCTGTCTGATCACGATGTGAGAGAAGCTTTATTGATAGAAATGAAACATGAAAGACACGATGAACGGGAAAATTGTCTACCAGTAATCTCGTTCTCTGATGATGATTTAATTGGTGAAGCAGAACATAACAGACCATTAATGATAGAAGGGTATATTTGTGAAAAGAAGATAAAACGGATTATGATAGACAATGGGTCCGCAGTAAATCTTTTGCCGCTCTCCATGATAAACGAATTGGGCTATCGCTGCTCGATTTGCCATTTCACTCAAAGAATGAATGATGATACAGGGGTTCAATCAAGATGGACAACGCGCACTCGGTAAGATTACAGTGACATTGGAAGTGGGAGACTTAATTACTACTGTTGTATGTCACGTTATAAATGCTGTGACAACGTATAACCTTCTCTTGGGAAGGCCGTGGATACATCAGTACAGTATTGTACCCTCTACTCTACACCAATGTTTCAAATACTGTAAGGACGGAATGCAATGCAAAGTGATGGCTGACGCGAAACCATATACAGAAGCTGAGTCTTTCTTCGCGGATGCCAGCTATTATAAAGGTTTCTCTGAAGAGGTGGGAAATGATGATGAAAAGAGAGTCTTGAAAGACGACCGAATAAACAATGTTAGAGAAGAAAGGGTGGAATCTTCTAGGACTGCAGAAGTAAGAAAGAAGTTCTATTTCGTACCCAAGCATCTAAGACAACCCGGGTAGCCGCCGTTGATATTGTTATCGATAGAACAGTTAGAAATTTTATAGTCCAATTATACGATGCCTTTACCCAAAATTGAAAGGTGTAAGCCATTTATAGTTGCTCCAGGAAGATTTGAAGTCAAGGCTAGTACTAAATACCCTGAGCCGATAGAATTCCATGCCGTAGCAAAAACAAAGGATGAGATCACAAGCAATGTATATCACGGAGAGCTAACACCGCAAAATTTGAAAAAATACAGTGCAGTAAGCAAGAAAATCATGAGAAATATGGGCTTTGATTGTAACAAACCCACCAGACTGAATCATGGGAAAGGAATTCAAATCCCTCTCGGGGTTGATCAGGAAAAGCGGAGAAAATTCCAGGGGCTAGGAGCAGAGTCATTAGTAAATATGGTATCAGTAAATATGACTTCGGCCGCACAGATGCCAGAGCAAGACCCTAAGGTAGTTGAGTATCCTAAAACAGTTCCAAAACAAATAGAAGACGGGGGGCAACCGACAATAGATGGCTTGCGAGAAATAAGTTTAGGAACAGAAGAAGAACTGGGGAATACATTCATCAGCGTCAGTCTTTCTGAGCAGGAATTTGAGAAATATGGCCAATTTCTCAAAGAAAATAAAGACATCTTCGCCTGGACATATGAAGAAATGCCGGGACTGGAACCCTCCATAGCGATGCATCAATTAAACATCTCCAAAGAAAAGAAACCAATAAAGCAAGCACAAAGGCACTTCCACCCAGACCTGATTTCATTAATCGAGGAGGAGGTAAACAAACTAATAAAAGTTGGATTCATCAGGGAAGTTAAATATCCCAAGTGGATATCAAACATCGTTCCTGCGAAAAAGAAGAATGGGCAGATCAGAGTATGTATTGACTTCAGAGATTTGAACGAAGCATGTCCAAAGGACAATTTCCCTCTCCCGATAACAGAGTTATTGATCTATAGTACTACTCAGTATGTTATTATGTCTTTTATGGACAGTTATGCAGGTTATAATCAAATCAGGATGACGCCCGAAGATGAAGAGGTAACGACATTCAGAACACCGCTCGGGATTTACTGTTACAAAGTTATGCCTTTTGGTCTTAAAAATGCTGGGGCAACATATCAGAGAGCGATGAAAAATATCTTTCAAGATATGATGCATAAACATGTTGAATACTACGTTGATGACCTGGTAGTCAGGTCAGGAGATCATCAAGAACATCGTGAACATTTGACAACAGTCTTCCGTCGACTCAGAAAGAAACAATTGAAGATGAACCCAGCTAAATGTGCATTCAGGGTATCTTCTGGCAAATTCTTCGGCTTCGTTGTACGACATAGAGGCATCGAGATCGATCCAGGAAAAATTAAGGCTATTCAAAATATGCTGCCACTAACAACGCTGAAGGAATTAAAAAGTTTACAAGGAAAACCAGCGTACATTCGCCGTTTTATTTCAAACCTCGCAGGAAGGTGTCAGCCATTTTCTCGGCTAATGAAGAAAGATACAGAATTTGTATGGGATCACGCCTGTCAGAATGCATTTGATTCAATTAAGGAATTGCTGAAACAGCCGCCGGTATTAACAGCTCCAGTGAGAGGTAAGCTGCTTATCTTATATACATCTGCAGCTATAAATTCTTTGGGTGCTTTATTGGCACAGGTAAATGAAACCGGAAAGGAGACTGCTCTTTATTATCTAAACCGAACATTGATGGGGGCAGAATGCAATTATTCCTCGATCGAGAAAGAATGTTTGGCGTTGATATTCGCTGTACAAAAGTTAAGACATTATTGTCTCTCCCACGATATAACTTTGATCTCAAGAGCAGATCCGATTAAATTCTTGATGACCAGGCCAATGTTGTCGGGAAGATTAGCCAAATGGATATTATTGTTATAAGAATATACTATTTCATATAGACCGGCGAAAGCAGTAAAAGGGCAGGCTATGGCAGATTTCTTCGCAGCACATCCTGTGGCAGAAAGTTAAGAAATTAATGATGACTTCCCAGACGAGCAGGTTACGATAGCTGAATCCCAGAGCCCATGGCAAATGTATTTTGACGGTGATGCTCGAACATCGGGAGCGGGGGCAGGAGTGATATTCATTACTCCTCAAGGCGATCTGTTACCATACTCCTTCACACTGGGGACTACATGCACGAACAATGAGGCTGAATACAGAGCCCTCATTATTGGAATAGAAATAGCTCAGCAAATGGAAATAACATTATTGCATATCTTTGGAGATTCTAAATTGATTATAAATCAATTGACAACAGAATTCGAAGTAAGAAAATAAGAGCTCCTACCTTATTGTTGGAAAGTACAACAGTTACTTGAACAGTTTTGTCATGTGGAAATCAAACATATACCGTGATCTGAGAATGCAAAAGCAGATGCTTTAGCCAGTCTGGCAGCGGCTCTGTCCTGCACAAATCGAAGTCCTCTCCAGGTAACTATAGAAGAAAGAAGATTCCTGCCATCCGCAGAGGTTATCGAAGAAATCATTGAAATATTTCCTATATCCTGTCTGGAAGTAACGACAAATGATTGGCGCCAGCCTTTCGTCGATTATCTCAAATATAACATCCTACCAGAAAATAATATGCAAAGACAACAGATTAAGCAGTGATCGGGCAAATTTGTCATGTGCAGCGAAGTGTTGCATAGAAAATCTTATAACAGAATGCTGTTATGGTGCTTAGACAAGCAAGAAGCAAATCAAATGCTGTGAGAAGCACATTCAGGCGAATGTGGAGCGCATCAAGTCGGCCGAAATTTATGCCATAAAGTGCATCGAATGGGTTATTACTGGCCTACCATGTTCAAAGATGCGATAGAATATGCGAAGCAGTGTCATGAATGTCAAATACATGAGAATATAATACACTTCCCCTGGAACACTTACATCAGTCCGTTGCTTCTTGGCCTTTCTCAGCTTGGGGACTCGACGTAATTGGCCCTATAAATCTACCTTCGTCTAAGGGAAAACAATATATTTTGGCAACGACAGACTATTTTTCCAAGTGGACCGAAGCAGTCGCCTTGCGTAATGTTAAAGAAAAGGACATGGTCAACTTCATTCGGCATACCATAATATACCGTCATGGTATTCCAAAAAATATCGTCTCTGATAATGGCACCCCTTTTAAAAATAGAGGCATGGAAAAGTTGTGTCAGAAGTTCGGCATCCAACATTCATTTTCAACACCTTACTATCCCCCGGCCAATGGATTATCAGAGGCGTTTAACAAAACGATTGTCAAAACAATAAAGAAAATGGTGACAGGCAATAAGCGCGATTGGGATGAAAAGTTACAGGAAGCATTATGGGCCTATAGAACTACCCATCGAACAGCAATAGGGGCGACACCATATTCATTAATCTATGGCATGGAGGCAGTCATCCCAATTGAAATACAGGTGGCATCGCTCAGAATTACGGTACATCAGTCTGTAACAGATGATGAAAATGTAAAAATAAGGCTGAAAGAATTAGATTTACTCGATGAGAAACGTCTAGTAGCTCAGCAGCGGTTGAAGTCATATCAGGCCAGGATATCGGCTGCCTTTGATAAACAAGTTAAATACTGATCTTTCAGAAAGGGAGATATGGTGCTAATGCTGAAAAGACCTATAGTGGTCACTCGCCGAATAGGGGGCAAGTTCGAGCCTAAATGGGACGGTCCATATGTGGTAAAAGAAGTATATTCCAATGGGGTATATAGAATCGCAAATCAAGAGGGACAGGGTATCAGTATACCTGTCAACGCCCGCCTCATCAAAAGATACTACCCCTGAAGACGGACTTACTGATTTTGACCCATAATATTATCGGCATAATGATTCTGTAGCACAAGGGGGGCAGGGAGGAATAAGATCATGTCTATATGTCAACAAAAGAAGCTATGAAGAAGAAATTCACGAGCATGTCAACTATGTTAGCAAGCATTAATTCTAAAAATATATAGATCATCGTCATCATCAAATAAGTTTGACAAAGTCAATATCATCTTGAAGATTCTCGTAAAGATATTGATTCTCTTGAAGATATCGACAAGATCAATATACAGCCTTACAAGGCACAGATCCTCTTGAAGATATTATCAAAAAACCATCAGAAACGTCTATTATGTTGGCGATGACAATGCTTATAATTATTATTGCCTTACAAGGCACGGATCTTCTTAAAGATACTATCAAAAGCAAGGATATATCAAAGAGGCAGTCTAGCCAAGCCAAATCCTAAAAGAGCCAAATCAAAAAGATCAAGCTCTAAAAAAAAAAGGATCAAATCCTCAAAGGATCAAGCTCTCAAAGGATCAAGCTCTAAAAGGGCCGGCCAACTACACGTAAGACCTATCAAGATCGCCATTCGGGCGGCGAGAGAGTCAGTGGCCCTAAAAAGCCTGCTAAGACTATCGTGTGCACCCATGCGGCAGCTGACGAAGTCAAGGATTCAGAGCCTAAAAGGCCATAAATCCGCGAAGACTAGTCACCGTAACTCCCATGCCGTCTGTATAGCTTTCCGGCAGTGCCACGGGGAATGGATGAAAGTACCCTCCCGTGAATGGGCTCGACCTTGCAGACGAAGAAAACAGGGGCCGCAGTGTGAGCTTTTAGTCCAACCATGCGTAAGACCCTCCAGATATAGGGTTTGATTTCAGTAGTAACTCGTGAGGAAGAGATTAAGCCTACTCATTGATGGACTGGCGACCCTAGATTTGGTGCCCAAAGGTAGCCTTACGAGCCCTGCGAACTCCAGAGAGTTACCGTGGCCAACCCTGTGCGTAAAACCAAAAGTTCACTGCCCGGTAGCGTCAATGGGCCCCTCTGATGGATCGTGGCCATGAGCTCAAGGCAGTGAAAAGTCCAAGAGAACTTTAGAGAGTTACAAAGACCATCACATAAGACCAACAAGTGCTCCACTACTCAAGAGCTTAAACTGTGTGTGTGCGCGCGCTCCACTACTCATGAGCTTAAACTGTGTGTGGCTAATTAAATTGAAACTTAGCACCGCCAATTTAATACCCACATAGAGAATCCCGCACTAACAAAGCATAAAAGGCTTGAAAATTATAATTAAGGATATGATGAAATTATTGTATGAAAATAGGGTTTCCACAATATGATGTGATAAATGTTAGCGTAAATATCATCAATATGCAATATGGTAAATGCCATTGTAAATATCTTAAAATGCTATCATGAAAGCATATGTTAAGTCAAATAAATTACCCGTCCAAAAGCATGAAAGCAAAGATTACATGTTCAAAAATCACATGTTTAAAGTTCTTCAGTAACCCCTACTGCCTCTATATATTTGTGCAAATCCTCTTTTAATTGTGCCTGAGCTGCATCATGCTTGGATTTTTCTTCAAGAATAAGTCTCACTTGATCAGGAACACCGGATAGCTTGCTCTCCAAAGAAGCGATCATTTCTCTACCTTGGAGTCGTACAGATTTTTCTATATCAAGGGATTGAATATTCACCCGCATCCTTTCTTCAACATCATGAATGACTAAGTCTTGCTCATGATTCTTCCTCTCCAGTTGAGAGATTTCCTCTTTCAGGGCTGCGATACGATCTCGGGTGGTCGCCCTCTCATCAATATGAATCTTTAATTGATCTTGAAGAATCAGATGGTCTTGCTCAAGTTTGGAGATAGATGAATCCGTCAGAGAGGCTTGTTCTTGCAATGCAGCCAGCTGCTTCCTTTATTCTAAAATCTCAGGAGCAATCGTAGCATTTTCTACCAACGCCAATGAGATTACTGAATCGTGAAATTTAAGGAACGAATCGCGCAAAGGAGATATGTTAATTCTAGCTATCTTGGCAGAGCTCTCCAAAATTTCCATAGCAACATCCAAGTCCAACCATTGATCAGGGTTTCTGAAGATATGGGCTATCGTCAACAAAGAGTGTTTCACCATAAGCATCTTGTGAACAGGGACTTTTGCAAAAGACGATAGTTCAGATGTAGTGGCTACAGAATCGGAACTGGCCTTGCCGCTGTAAGAAGGAGTTCCTATAGGGAAAGAAGAAAGGCATTCAGATATATTATGAAATATGCGGTTCTAAGTAAAATAACTAGTGCATGTATATACCTATTGCTGGAATACGATTAACAGAAGGAGAAGTTCCCCGAGTCGCAGAAGGGCCGAGTCCCACCATATCAGCAAAAGATGGTGCTCTAGCTTTCGTACTAGAATCTCTGGTAGTTGGAGTTGGCAAGTCAGTGGTCTCTGTTGGAAATATAATTTCACGAGCTACCACTTTCTGTATCACCAACGGAACTACAGGAGCTCTCAGTGAAGTTCCTGTAGGAGGATTCACTGAAGGGATCGTGCCTATCTTAGCGACTTGAGCACCTAAAAAGGGAGACACAATAATTCTAAATAAATAATTGCTGTTAAATATATAGATAAATATAAGCATATAAAAGTTAAATCTCCTTTACCTGGTGAATATCCGTATTCGCCATAATCTAAATGTTCTTCCTCATCTTCCTCAGCTGCAGGAGATTTAGCAGGAATATTAATGCCAGGAAGAGCTTTAGAGGTTGCAGGAAGAGGTTCCGGTTCAACCCCTTCCGTAATTGCTTCCTCTTCTCCGCCAACATCGACTTCGCCTTCTTCAAAATCGTTATCTTTATCCTCACTGCTTTCGCTGTCCTCGTCGTCTTCATACTGCGAAGAGACAGTAGTCTCTGATGATGAAGCTGAACTCTCATCTCCCAGAATTTCTTCGTCAACTTCTTCAACGACAACTTGCTTTCCTTTACAAGAAGCAGCCCGACTGCTCTTTGGTGCAGACTCTTTGACTGTAGGGGAGGCGGATGCTTGTCTGTCCTCTCTGAAAGAATAGGAGATGATGCTTGTAAACGCGTTCTCGATCTAGTCATCGGGGAAGATGGGTTAGGACAAAGGGGTTGTGGAGGGGGTAAAGGAGTATCATTAACTGGTCCTTCTTGAGCCGCGGCAGTCTCTGCAGGAACTGGGGAAGATGCACCTTCAGTGTCGTCTGTAGCCTGATCTGTAAAGTCCCGGTGAGATTGCTCAAATTCTCTTAAAACTCCATGAGCAAACTAGCCATCCAAAGTGTTAATAGGCTTTATTTCACGGATAAGGTCTTCTAACGATATCTTCCTACAAATTTCTCCATGATGAGACGCATGACTCCTTTCCGGGATATAGTCAATTCCACTCTTTAGATTTCTGCCTTTCAGCCTAGGTAGATGGAGAAAGATGGAGGAATCCACTAGCAAGCACTTAGTAACAAAGTATGACTAATGATCCCACCATTGCATCCAGCCATATGATGTACGGACTATGCGATTACGGTCGGGAATTATGAAGGAAGATCCAACGCAACCATTCAGTAGCTGTTTCCATATCATGGCCCAGTTGAGAGGACCTGTTCCATAACAATGCATTTTCTGAGTAACTAGCCCGCAGTCTTGTGGTACAGTTTGGTCGTAGCCAAATTGACGAGTAAAACGGCTAGGGTAGTAAGGTTCTCTCCAAAATTCTGTCCCTTCCCGAAGGGGTAGACTACAAGAATGAATGGAAAAGAAGAAAGCTCTTTCCGCTGCAGTAAGTGTTTCTTGGTCCACCATGTTTGTATCCTCGGCGTAGCGATAAGGCGGAATTGAAAGAAGTTTATTTGGTCATCATCCCAAATTTTATTGGCAACCCAGTCATACACTCTTTTGGCCATCGCTCTTTGTTGGAAGAACCAGAGTGGAAGATGAGAAGGATGAACATATGCTTGCTCTGAAGCTTTGAAAGTCTAAGGAAAATAGACCCCTAGCCACCCTGTGATGTAATGCCAAGAAGTATGTGCAGACGAGGCTCCAAGAATAGGATCTTTCACGTGGGTAGCTACCTCTCCGAGGGCCCTATAAATAGAGCATAATACTAGGGGAGCAAGGGAGTATTTGTGGCCTTCCGCCAAAGCACCAGCTACAGTGAAGACAGTGGGACGAACAACATCTGCCCATTTAGAGCTAGGCAATACGACCAAACTCAGCCAATAGGCTAAGAAAGCTGCAAGTTCTCCGAAGGAGCTATATTCCGATCTCCCCTTCATTGCGTCTCAGAGCTTTGTTAGTTCCTTGGAGTGACAATCACAAAATCTTCAAAGAAAAATAAAGAGAGAGGGTGAATATGCAAAAATCGCTAGGTAGCAAGAATATAAGGAGAAAAGTCGATTATTGGACTGATAAATACCTGAGGCTCCTGGAGAAATGTGCCAGCCATTGCAAAGGAGGGATCTTGTGAAAATTGGGAAATTTGCTCATCTCCTTAAACAGTTCGATAGTGGTTTCAGAGATAGAAGGTTTGCGATCTGGAGAGGATACAAAGGCCAGTTCCCTGTTGGTCGGAATGAATTCATCATAGAATTTGCCTGTTATCGGGAGACCGACTATGCGGTGAAGGTCCCAAAGTGTTATGCTCATTTCACCATAGGGTAAGTGGAAGGAGTTGGTTGTAGGCGACCAGTACTCGAGGAAGCCTTTCAGTATAGTAGGTTCCCTATAGAAGTATTTGGAAGTCACCTCTATAGCATCATAAAGACCGACTTTTGCAAGTGTGCTCGTATGCTTCAGTAAAATAGCCTCCGCCCAATCAGAGTAATAACTTCGAGCGGTTAACAGACCTCTGATGCAAAATTCTGCTTGTCCCCAGAGTTGTTCTCGATCTCGGAAACGCTGCCGAACTGTCTCATAAAAATGTGAAAGAAAGAGGTCGTGAGGACTGTGGAAAGGAACTAAGAAGATCATGGGATGAGTTTCTCCTATATTTTGTCGCGGCTTCTGCGTTTGTATGACTCCCTTAAGGATCCAGGGTTCTCTTGTGGCCCATGATTCAGTATACATCAATCTTTCACCATGAACATAATCCTTGGATTCACAGTCGAGCATAGACTGATGGCGATAGACATTGATGGGAATTATCGTCATGCCTTCTGCACAAGGGTTGTCGAACTTCATAACGCCTTCAACAACTCGTACTAAATCCCATGAATTTTGAAGTCCCTTCTTCTTATGCTCCTTAATTTTCTCTGCAAACTCTTTCGCCTTATTCCAGCGAGTTTTCTTCGAACGAGAAGCCAGGGGAGTATCTTCACGAAGAGGTGGTCTTTCACTGTTAGTACGAATGTGAGCTGTAGTCTTTAACCATTCGTCCCAATCATACTCTCTGCCGTGCTTCGGAGGACATTTTATATCTCCTAAAGATATGGATCTATGAATAGGGGATGGCAGAGATTTAATGCGGTCAGAGAAGTCGAAGGTGGGAAGAACAGGCTCTTTAAAATAAGCAGGAGTTCTGGAGGTAGTTTTTGTTCGCTTAGCAGGAGGTTGATCGAAAGAAGGTTGATCAGAAGGAGGAGTCACAGGACGGGCTGTTTGTTTTATACGGGCCATAATGATGAAAGGAAGTTAAGAAAAGAAGATGAATATCTGATTGAGAGAATAGAAGAACGATAGAAAATGGCTAAGTGATTGGAAAAGTTCAAAAGAGAGAAAAATGGCTAAGTGTTGGAAGGCTCAGAAGAGAGAAAATTTGGTTAAGTACAGGACACTTTGCGCGACGCAAAGTGTATGGGTTGCGCGAAAAATTCAGACTTCGAAGGAACTCGCGCAAACTAAAAGGGTTTGCGCGGGACCGCGCAAAGTGTATGGTTTGCGCGGAAGAGAATCGTAGGAACAAAGTTTCGCCAGAGCACAAAGGGTATGTGCAAATAACAAAGTTGTTGGACTATTTATAGGATTCGTGGCCGAGCATGGTACTTGACTGAGCTTTGCGCGGGATCGCGCAAACCCTACAGAAAAGAATGATTTGATCCTTTTCTTTGATTTTCTGAGAAAAGCAAAGAATGGATCAAGGGGGCATCTATTGAGGCATAAAATAAGAGAAGAATTAAAGCAGGGAAAAATCAAGGAAAAGGTTAGAAGAAAGGAGTAAAAAAGTCAGTTTTGAGAATACTTTGCGCTGGACCGCGCAAAGTAAAAAAGATTGCACGGGATCGCGCAAAGCACATTATTTGTGCGGGATCGCGCAAAGTACATCGTTTGAGCGGGATCGGGCAAAGTGTATCAGTGGTGTAAAATTGGTTGCGAGTTATTTTGTCCCACATCGCCCAAGTCGAAGTTTCATGCCTGTGAAACGTCTATAAATACCCCACTCTCTCTCTCAAAAGGGGTTCGAAGATTTTGGAGTGAAAGAAGAATGAAGGAGAAGACCGAAGGTGCGGAGCATTGGGCTCCAATAGATTGCACGGACGGACCAAAAAAAGAGCACGGGGCTCCTACGGTTATGTGCGGACCGCACAAAACTATATGGTTTTGTGCCTCACAGAAATCGATCGCTACTAGTCTATAACAAAGAATTTGTCATGTCTACCGAAATGACCGAAGTCTTCAAATCTTCAAGGTCTTCCTATTCAAGAAAGCATGAAGAATCACCGACAGAAAGGCGTATTTCTCCTAAGTCTCGGGAGATGGTGAAATAACGCCGTAGAAATGTTCTTAGGAATCTCTATTTTTCTTAAAGACTATTGGTTGATTCATCAATTCCTCCTAAGTCTTAGGGGATGATTGGGATAATTGCCGTTATGCTGCCGAAATTTACATTTAACTATGACAGCTGAATTCATAATGAATTCTTTGTAATCTATCTTAGAATCAAGGGATATTTGAGGATGTAAATGAATTCAGAATCAATAAAGTGTGATGATTGTCTTTATACTGTTCCATTGTTATGTTTGAATAAGATAGTTTCCCCAAACTAAATACATTTGTTTCCTTGTCGAAACACTGGTATTTTGACATTCAGAATTTGATGTTAGTTACTGTGTCAATCTTCAATAATGTTTTAGAGAAGCAAATCTAGTGAGTGATGCCTTTGTCTGATCATCGAGACTTCAAAATACGAAAGGCATTCATGTAAACATGATCGCATGAACTTTCAGTAGTCATATCAATGGATTTTTAGCTCTTTAAAATTTTGAGGCTGCATTTCTTCAAAGATAGGACATTTAAGTCTGCTCAATAGAAATTGGTCATTGTTATGAATTCAGATTCAGGCTTCAGATTTTAGATTCGGTCTTTAGACTTCAGCCATAATTATCAAACAAGTTTTTTTACTTCAGATTTCAGATTCAAGCTCTAGATTTCAGATTCAGGCTTCAGATTTCATATTCGATCTTTAGAATTCAGATTCAGGCTTCAGATTTTAGATTCGGTCTTTATACTTCAGCCATAATTATCAAACAAGTTTTTTTCTTTTTTTTTTTTTTTTTTTTTACTTCAGATTTTAGATTCAGGCTTCAAATTTCAGATTCAGTCTTTAGAATTCAGATTCAGGCTTCAGATTTCAGATTCAGTCTTTGTCATTCAGATAACTCCAATTGTTCAATTAACAGAAAATCATTTTCAATTTTCACTGTTTGGAATGGAATCCATGGTTTCCAAAGATGGCCTAATATGGAAAACTCAAAAAGAAAGGAAGGAAAAAAAAAAGGAAAAAACTCAACAGCTAGTAGGGATCCCTAACAAAAGAGAACTGAAGATCCTGATTATCAAATGTTTTCATTCTTTTTCTGGAACTTTATACATTTTCTCCTAAACCTTCTCTTCATGGGCTACTGATCAAAGGGCTAGGGAATCTATGATGCAAAAGAATTTTAAGACCATCATTTGACACCAAGATCGTCGGTCTGGATGAACCTGGATATGGGCACAATTTGCACATTATAGTACACAATGACACTATTCACATATTGATGTATCTTGAAACAAGATGCATACCATGATTGAACCTTGAATCTTAGGGCGCAGATGCGTATTTAATTGAATTTGAATTGTTAGAATAATAAAGTGCAAATAGTCAGGTTGTACTTTCCTTTCTTGGCATTTAAGGGTCTAGACTCCATCACTTTTGAGGAATATATCTGTAGCCCAAATAGACAGTTCAATTGGACAGATTTGGGTCCAATGTCACACTGTCCACTTGGACAGATTTGAGCTCCAAACTTGTTATCCACAATGGACAGCTTTAAGGCCCAATCTCGCTGTCCAAAACGGACAGATTTGGGTCCAATGTCATTGTCTAAATTGGACAAATTTGGGGTCCAATCTCGCCAAAGTAGATAGATTTGGAGTCCAATCTTGGGTATCCTTGAACTTCTGATTGGAGGTCTATTTTGGACTGAGAAGGCTGGCCTAAAATGATTCAGATCTAAAACTCAAGTGAGCCACATGATAGGAAGAAGTGGGTAGGGAAATGCCTACATGAAATCCATGATATATATTATATTTTAAGCCACATATAAAAAATATTGGACCTAGTATTATCTATTACATACTAGTAACATACAACCAATATTGGGGCACCATACCATAAGCTACAAGAATTTCATGTCCCCTTAAACAAGGTATCCTCCAATGATAATATATATATATATATATATATATATATATATATATATATATATATATATTAAGTTCTTTATTTTCATTTACATTCGCAAATACGACAACATATAAATGAAGCGATAAATATATAAATGATTTAAGACTAATTTAAGGTTATGTTAAAAACTTACCATCAACTCTGCCATCCTAGCAGATCCCCGTCGACCAGTCATGTGAGGGAACTTCATCTCTCTTCTGGATACCTTTCCCTTTCCATGTGAGACTTTGCCTCTTCTGTAGATTCGTAATCAACTAATTTGACCCAATCTTGATGGCGTCTTCAAGTGATATATCTCAACAATCTAGAAAACAAGGAAACAAGATAAATAAGCATCAATTCTGAAAGCTAATCATGATGACGTCTTCAAGTGATATATCTCTAATCCACGAAAAAGAAACCTTTTAAAGTACCTTTTGAGGGATAGTATCATCAACATGAACAAAATACTACCTGTAAACAAAAAGTTGTCTCAATAAATCATCCATCAGTTTAAATGACTGAGAAGATATGCCATAGCTGTTGGTAAAAAAAAAAAAAAAAAAAAAAGAAAAAAAAACTTTTTAAAGAGCAAAGGAAATCAGCTTGAGTAGAAAAGCTAAATTAACTTAACAACGGAATATGTTGCATTATCTTTCAAAGGATTTGGATAAGTCTGCAAAAGACAAATGTGCCAAAGCCCATTAGATAGACTTCTTTCAAAGGTTAATGGAAATATATAGATTCATTGTACAGTTCTAAGATCCAACCATTCAAAGAAAAATAAAATGGAAAATCAAATCTTCCTGCCATAATAATCCATAAAGCATAAATAGTGAAATTTGACAAATCATCAATCTCAGTTTCAGCTTCTATGGCTACGTGTGGTGCCTTAACCTTTTAATTCACCAAAAGAAGAAACACTCGAAATACCAATTTACCAATAATCCCCAGGGCCAATTTTGGCTTGAGGAAATATACCATGGCCCACTGAGAAAAGTGGCATGTTCAGCCTCTACAGCAACCATATAACTGGGATCTATCTTTCTGTGATCCTAGATTGTTTATCAGTGGAACCATCATGGATAGATCATGCAAAACATCTATGTGAGTTTCAGGTTAGTAACACATTAAACAACTGTAACGCCCTGAAAATCAGGGGTCGAGCAAAGCTCTACTCCCGAGATCCAGAACATCACTTATGCAACATAGATAATTATGTTTGAATGTTGACCATATTAGTGCATTAAACATGAGTGGGATTATACTAAATTAGCATATCATACTCTGGAGATAATTAAGTTAAGCAAGCAAAAGACTAAGATAGGTATAAAGTATATGAGTGTTTCTCAATCCCCAGAGTATGAGTATGTTACCAGGTTGAATATATACATGTATTGATCCAAAATTTACAAATACAAAAATGTAACTGTCCAACTAATCCATGTAACCCTATAATCCCGTCGAATCAGAACAAGGTCTACGAAGACCCGCCTGATAGCTGAACATAGGAGAATTCCTCCTCGTCCACAAAGTCCATTTCAGCTGCATAGACTCTATAATTACCTGCATCTACAACAGAGTCTGCTTGGTGTTTTAAAACACCATCCCAGGTGGGAATGAGTAGCTACTTCAGTGGAACTATAAAGCGAAGGTTAACATGTTATCAATTCAATCAAACAGTAATGATAAAGCAATACAACAATCATATCATAAGTACTCTTGTTAATGCAAGAATGGTATGCGATAATGATGCATGCCCTCGCCTGCACTCCCTCAGCGACATCATCTCACGGTCGAGCATGCTAAGCTCCCACTGTGTTCAACTCTCACGCCAAAAGCACGTGCAATGCGTTGCATGGTCATGTTAGCTAATATTTAATTAAGTTTATTCGAAAGGCTAAGGTACCTCCCTTTATATCATTTACCTAAACAATAATCCATCTAGGGTCGTCAATCCTAGCTTGTCACATACGATAGACAAGTTCAGGTCGCTACGGAGAGGCTCGTCACCTCAGCGTAGGATTATTTTATACTCAAGGTCACTCCACCGACACCCTACCAACTGAAACACTGTTTTTGAAGGGGGTCCAGATCAGATGGTACACCCCAACCCACGCTGGGACCGCAGCCAGGCTGCTGCGGGGTAGGCCTCGTTTATACTCGAGGTCACTATGGGAAGGCTCGTCACCTTAGTGTAGGCCGACAGCTCGAATATAGTGTCTCATACCACCGTATTTGGCTCACGAGTTTGAGTTGCTAACTGGTCACTACAGAGAGGCTCGTCACCCCAGCGTAGGCTGACAGCTCGACCATGGTATCCCATACCACAATGCTCGGCTCATGAGTCTTAGCGGATCGTGATATCATGGTTGAAACGGATTTGCATCGGTAAGTGGTACCTTAGATTCAAGTAATAACGTCCATACATGGTAAACACATAATATGCCAATCGGGTTATTTGACAAGTGCGATTGGTACAAGAACACATTGAATTGATCAGTATGGAGCGCGTAAGCACTCTGCGTGGCCTAACCACTGTCGACAATCACCATACAGCTTAGATTAATCGAACATATCTAATGTGGTGAAACTAGTTCGACCACCCAAACAAGAATTGTTACTGATTGCCTGGACTACGTAGTAGTCCAAATCATACTCAAATATAATAGGTATTCACACGTGATAGTCATAACAACATTTAACAAATAATTCAAATACTAATCTCATTTGAGCATTTTAACAAACACAATGAACATGTCATTATACATATACATTTCATCCATAAATCACGTAGTAGCAATTTAGATTACATGAAGGGAACTATAAATATTGATAAAATAGTTGAGAATCCTATCTCAATACCCTCATTAAATACAATTCATCGAGCAATTTCTCATTCAGACATTTTATTAAACACAAAACATGTTATTACACATAAATCACGTAGTTGAAATTAAGACTACTCAAAGGAAATTATACATCTAGATAAGGTAGTTGAGAATCCTATCTCAACTCTCTTAATAAATACAATTCATCGAACAATTTCTCGTTCAGACATTTTATCAAACACTTAGACACACAGTACCACATATATGAACTAAATTAGTTATAGCATTTTTTATGGCAAATCCTTTCACAAAGGAGTTGTTATATATACAACAATCATGTATTCTAAATTAGTCATGATTTCCTATTCATTCGAACATTCCACAAACACATGGAATGCCTCATATATTCAGATAGTTCACACACATGTATAAATTATCGAATACATCGTAACTAAGATCATATGGTAGCAATCAAGTCAGACATAAATCACTAGTTGACATTGAAAGCCTTGAAAACCATAACCTAAACGTTTATAGTCCGCACCTTTCGTCGGTATGCTCGTTACGAACTTGGTTCGTACATCACGTCTCTGTCTACAGCACAACGGTTACCTAAATCATAGAGCGGGTTAGCTATTTCGTCGATTCTTCTATTTGAATTCCTAAAACAAGATTAGGGTTAGGATTTATTACCCAAATTGAAGTTGGAATCGCTCATGTAGCGATGGTAGGGAGGCGATTCAGCATATGGAGTCGTGGGAGTGAATCCCAGCGACGATCTCTCTCTCTCTCTCTCTCTCTCTCTCTCTCTCTCTTCTCCTTACTCTTTCCTCCTCTTTCTCTCCTCTCTCCTAGGGTTAGAGAATTCGTATGGAATGAGAGAGGGGTGGGTTAAGGCCCTTATATAGGCCCAGAAGTGATGTTAATAGCCCCAGGGCCACGGTATACTTAGGATATAGCCAAAAGGCATCTGTTTTGAGCCAACGGAGCTCATCTGGAGGTCCATTGCTCATATACGGTCTGAAGAAAGTTCCCTGACAATGGATTTATGCCAGGTTAAGGTTTCGGTCCGATCGGATTAGTAGATCGATTGTGGGGGACCCGTTTCAGTTCAACGATCACTGTCACTAGATCAGGGCCACAAGTATACTGACATGTGCAGGAAAATTTCCCTGACCCAAGGGTGTAGTTGGGTCAGAATCTGACGGTCTGAAACCTTAAATTTATCCTACAAGAAAACGGTCGAATTCACTTAAATCTGAGTTCATTTCCTAAAGATATTCGCATTTCTCACACACTTTACTCAAAGCTCTAGTTGTGTGTTTCTGGATACTATTCGAGCTCGATTCTTGCGATGGTTGTCAAGCCTAATAAGGTGGTCATAACCATATAGTTTCATGGTAATCGGACTTTCGATGTGTGGTTCAGGTCCAATACGGAGTTTCAATATGCTCCTGAGAGCAACTAGGTTTTGAGATTGATCCTAGGTTTTTAAATAATGTAGAGTTAACGATTCTACTGGTTTTGGGTCTTACAGTTTGTATAGAAGTGGTTTAAGCTAATTCCACTAATTAATTAGTTTAGCACTTAAATAAAATTTTGTCTAATTTTTAAAGGATTCGGTCCTTAGTGATTTCTTCCTGAGGTGGTACTCGGGTCTTTGTACGGATTTTTCTGAGACGTTACAACAACATATGCACTCAACTATTTGTTTATGTACTTTTCATTCCACCTGTCTTTTTTTCATCTTCCTTGAAACTCAAAGGTAAGTGAATGACACATTGGGATGTGAAAAATCTGTCCCAAAAAGAAAGTCGAACCACTCATCAGAGCACGCCATGCAACAGGAAACAACAATCTAAACACTGAAAACTGATAAACAATGACAAACATTTAAGAGGATCATTTGATTCACTTCAAGCAGCTCTAGTTTAGATTATAAAGAAGCAGCTCTTGAATTCTAGAACATTCAAGAGATCATTACAATGTATTGGAAAGTTCAGTCATCATTTACTGTTGATGCCAGGTTGTTAGAAATAATTAAATCAAGGATATGCAAAATATAGTAGGGCTTTTAATATGCCATGTTTTTAAGCTATTGTCTATTGACAGATCATGCCCCAAAATCTCCTTGATCAGGTGATCTGAACTCTCAAGTAGTGGAATGCAAATAGACGTTCAAGATGAGAAATATAGATATGGTGAAAGTTCAACTTGAAAAGGGCACTGGGATTGGTGGCCAATATCTCAAAAAAATGATCTGTTAAACAATGGGACCCACTGATCCATTGAGTACATGAAGCATATCCTTAGGCCAAGCAATGTGGGAATTGCATTTTATGGCATAGAGGTCCCTACAAAAAAATAAAATAAATGATCCTACCTCCATTCTGCTTGTTTCCTGTATGATTAATTAAATTATCACAACTCACTCCACCTGAGCATCCAAACTATAGTCTTGTATAGAGAGAGGGAGGGTGGGAGCATCCAATGGGCCCTACTGTTAATGGCTGACAGTAAAAGATGAATTATGTGATCAATGGCTGGAGAATATGCAAAGATTCATGGATTTTTAGTTTCAAAAAATGGAGCCCATTGTGAAACTTTCCATTCTTCTGTTGGGCCTGCAGTGATGGACCATGCCCAAAAAATCTCCTTGAGAGCAATAACCCTGATCTTTCAATTCATGGCCTGCAAATAGATAGTCAAGAACAAATACTGCTGCTGTCCAGAATCAATTGCAAAGGCCCAAGATTCGTGCCCAGGAGCTTCCAGTCTAGAAGATGATGGGTACATGGCTCATCCATGGTAGGAAATCATCGAACATGGGTCTCACTTACACAAACTGAAAACCAGAGAACACTGAGCACGAGTACGTATCATCTGTCACAGATCATGTAATTTCTAGCAGCAAAAATAGCTGTTATGACCAGAAAGACTACCAACCCTGTTATTGTAATTTGCAAGAGAGGATGCAGTGAACCATCACAACAGAAAATATTTAGATGAATCCAAGTAAAAATCTTGTGCTTTTATTCATGTCTACAGAGGGTAAGATATCAGTTAAACATGTGGGTCTTCCAACTAGAGGGGTCTTTTGTGCCTCGTGGACCTTCCATGGCAGGATAACTGATCATTAGGTGCAAAGTTCCAAGGCATACTTGATTTGTTGTTGATTGTAAGAACACAAGTCATTTTCTAGAGGAAAAAAGAGGATAGGGGAAGATCTAAATTGGGTTGGGGATGATTTAGGATGGACCTATGTGGACTTAAACAGGTGCCTGATCTAGTGGAATTCTGGCTTTCAGGGAATTGTCTTCCTGACCTGGATTGTTGTTTCCACTGCTAGATGCAGAAGATCTAAATTAAAATAGCTTTCTCATTTGTGAATTCTCAACTGGAATTGTTTGCTGCAAGCCTGCAATGCATACAAATCTCCTCAGAACTGAAAAATGGCTCTCGAAGCCTTCACTTAAATCTGAAACGCCAAGCAAGAAAGTAATTGAGACACCTAGTCCTTAAAAAAAACATTAAAAATTACATAGATGAATGAGATTGCTAGATGAGAGATTGCATATGAGAAAAGGGATTGTTTATTGAATAACTATGTAGTTAATGAGAAACTCCAAACATGTACATAGATCTGAATTGCAGGTGGACATCGTACATCTACTTTGCATTGTGTATTTTTGCAAAATTCTATGTTAGTGCTCTGGTGATCAGAAACTATTGATCTGGTGGACCACCACACTGAAAGGTAGTAAGTAAAATATGCAAGGATCAGTGGATGATCACCATCAATATGAGGATCGCTCACAAAACAAGCAATGCCTCACTTCAACAGGAAAAAGTTGAACCAGATGAATGGCTACAATCACCTGATCCCAGCAATTTTAGGACGCAACCCATAGGTGTGTAGCAGACAACCAGATCAGCTCCTGATCACTTAATGGGGCGCTGTGAATTGCACAATTCAATTCAAAGCAACATTTTTCTGCTACTAAAACAAGTTCAATTGGGCACTCTCTTTCACAAGTCAAACCATCATACATGGGCTCAGCATATGTGAGTCCAAGATGCCCGCTGTGCTGCTCCAAATAATAGGAAGAAAAGCTCTATTTGTGATCGACATCGTACATCTACTTTGCCCTTTCTTCTAGGCCGTGAGATAAAAATGACATAGATCTGAATTGTAGGAACAAAATGTGACCAACAGTCCACTTGCAACAGGAAAAGGTCTACCTGCCAAGTGATGAGATAGTTCAATAGGTGAGATTTTCAGTCCATTGTTTTCAGCAATGGAGTAACGAACATATGAATCGATGGAAAGCAGACCACATGCATAGAATGCTGGTCTCAACAAATACGACCGCTAGTTCAGGCCAAAAATTGCATAATGCCTATTTTGAAAAATTAAGTACTTCAAACGTTCGCAGAGGCTACTAAAAAGTGAATTATTCATCCGATTCATCATGGTTTATCGAAGTGGTTGTTTATCATTTCATGTAATCCATCTCAAACATCACCAGTTCTACGTGAAATGGGCTGATCCTACTTCAATGACATTTTACCGCAACAGTATAGAAACCAATCTCCTGATTGTTAAAATTCAGGGTAATTTAAAATTCATCGAACAATAGCTACCATAAATATGTATTAGTCGTCCAATTGTCACCTAAACACTACAAACCAATAATGAAAGGATATATGACCTTTGCTTTCTAGGCTACTAGTCTTTTTTCTTTTTCTTTTTTTCTGCTATCTCAGTAGTCCTGTTTTTTTCTTGTTTTCGGTTGTATTCTCTCCTCTTTTTAATATATTTTCCTTTGCCATTGCTTCTAAAAAAATACTACAAACCAATAAAATAATATTTGGACCCTAGCTTCAGATCCACCTGTGTGAATCTGATTCAACCCGAGCTTTAGATCCACCCTTTCCATCAGGTGAGTCACCAGATTTTTGCCATGAGTCCTCAAAAATCATTCCAATCCAAAACTTAGGCCACAACACAAGGAATGCAAAAAATAAGCCTTTAAAAAATCATGCTTATTTGAATCCAGATCCAAACTAGACCAGATTCTATATGAATCATGCTTGGTAGACCCTAAGATCTGGCTCAGATTGGTATGATGTTTACATGGCAACCCCATGAAATGTGCCATGGACTTAATGAACAGTCTAGATCAATGGAATGGGGACTTCAAAATGTCAATAAAGAAAGAGAAATAAATAAATAAAATACAGAAGGTGAAATCCCTAATTCCAAAAATCCTCAGATCCCCAAAATCCTAAAATCCCCAAATCCCTAATTTGTAAAATCAGAAAAACCCCAATTCGGGGTCTACATTCAAATCTGTAGGCCCCAAAATCCCTAAAATCCCTAAATGAGGGTCCACATCAAATAAAAAAAATTCATAAATAGTCTTCAGATAGTTTTCAACCGAGCTTCAAAGATTGAGAGAGAGAGAGAGAGAGAGAGAGAGAGACATATAGTCTTCAAAATCCCTAAATGAGGGTCCACATCAAAATCCAAATTCCTAAATCGGCATTGAGATTGAGAGAGAGAGAGAGGGGGAGAGAGAGAGAGAGAAATACCTCACGTTCGACAAATAGTCTTCAACCGAGCTTCGAGAGAGAGAGAGAGAGAGAGAGAGAGAGAGAGAGAGAGAGAGAGAGAGAGAGAGAGAGAGGGTGTGCATGGGCAGGGCGTTCGTGGATCAAAGACACACACAAGAAAGGTTAGGGAAACAGACACAGAAAGAGAGAGCGGGAAGAGAGATCGAGAGGAAGAGAGAGGAGGGAGATGGGATTAGGGCGAGAGAGAGAGAGAGAGAGAGAGAGAGAGGGCGACAGAGAGGAGAGGGGGACGCAGATTAGCTAACAGGTTGTGCATCGAGACTTGCTACTAAAGTGACGTCACCAAATTCTGTGGGGCCCATTATGATGTATGTGTTGTATCCACACCGTCCATCCATTTGGAGATATCATTTTAGGGCATGATCCAAGGAATGAGGCAGATCCAAAGCTTTAGTAGACCCCACTACAGAAAACGGTGGGGAGAGTGATTCCCACCGTTGAAACCTTCCTAATGCCCACCATGATGTTTGTTTGACATCCAATCTGTTTATTAGGTCATACAGGCCTAGATGAAGGGAAAAAAAATCATCTCGATCCAAAACTTTTATGGCCCCCAAAATGGTTTTAATGGTTGACCCTCATTCAACACTATGTCATGTAATGTGGTCCATTTCATATTGGGATGTACCTCATTTTGGTCTCATGCCGTAAAACGATCTTTAAAAATAGATGGACGACATGGATGAAATACATACATCATGGTGGGGCCCACAGAGCACCGCCCACCAGCCATTGGCTGGTGTAAGGGGGAGTAGCCAATCCGTTTCTGAATTTTTATTTTCAAATTCTCAAAAAATTTCTCAAAATTTTTTTTTTTTCCTAAAAATTTCAAAATGCCAAAATTTTTTTTCTTTAAAAGCATCATTTTGTATTCAACTTTTCAATTTTCTTTTTTAAAATGATATATATATATATATATATATATATATATATATATATATATATATATATATATATATATATATATATATATATATATATATATATATTTCAAAATCTCAATGTTTTTATAAATAACTTATTCTTTTAATTTCAAATTTTGAACATTTTCAATTACTTTTCAAAATCACAAATTTTTTCAACTTCTTTGTTTTTCGTTATTTTAGCGTAATGATTTTCAAAATCACAAACTTAAGTACGAATTTTTTAATATCGTTTTATTTTAAAATTTTCAATTCTTTCTAACTTCTCCATTTTTTTTAAAGCATTTTTTTTGAACTTGTCAACTTTTATCGAACTTCTCAATTTTATTTTATTTTTCAAAATACAAACTCATTTTCTTTTTCAAAATATTTTCATTTTTCAACATTGTGAAAATTTTCACAAATTTTAAAATCTTTTTAATTTTCTTTTTTAGGAGATTATTTTTTCTCGAAATCAAATTCTTTTTTTTTTTCAAAATTATCAACTTTATTCAATATTCTTTTTTTTCCCCACAAAATAGATTTTTATTAAATCACGATTTTTATTTTTTCAAAATCTAATTTTTTTCTCAAACATTGTTAAATTTGTTAAACTTCTCAATATTCTTTTTCATGTGATATTACATATCATTTAAATATTAGTTTTAAATTAAAAAAAAAAATCCACTCATTTGATATAAAAACAAAATAATATATATATATTTTTTTGCATTCAATCAATTATTAAAAAATAACCTTAGATACAAATATGTACAATTAAACCACTGAAATTCTATTAAAAATTAATTATTAAACTACAAAAAAACTTAATTTTTCACCTTATTCTTTTTTTAAAAAATGAAAAAAAATTAATGTTACAAGGCAAAAGTCCTTTTACGACGGACCATGATCCGTCGCAAAAGCAACTGAAAAGCGTCGCAATTTTGGTATTTTGGTCGGGAATTTGCAACTGATCATATTCCGTCGCAAAATTAAAATTTGCAACGGATTTAGTTCGTCACCTATTTACGACGGACTAAAATCCATCGTAAATCAGATTTTAGCAACGGATTTTGGTCCGTCGCAAAATTCTGCGATGTTTGGACAACAGATTTTCGAGAAAGATGGGCTTGGCGACGGACTTTTTCCGTTAGCGACGGATTAAATCTGTCGTTAAACCAAGAGATTTTCGTCCATCGCAAAAATACGTCGCAAATTCGCTATTTTAGCGTAATGATCGTTGCAAGAAATACCAACTTTAGTTTTTTATGACGACTTTAGTTTCATTGCGAAAGGGCAGAGTATTTGCAACAACATTATAGGTCGTCGCCAATATTCGAAATTTTTGCGACGAGTTGCAATTGTCATCACAAAAACCTATCACACAAGTTATTTAACAGGAAATTACATGGCGGGAAATACTTTTCGCAACGTGTTTCAATTGTCGTCGCTAATATTCACTTCATGCGATGAATTGAGTGTCATCGTAAAACGTTAGGTTTTGCAATGACACAAAAGTAGCTGCTAACAGTTTGTTTTAGTGATGACTACGTCAGCTCGTTGTGAGAAATACTAACTTAAGTTTTTTGCGACGACTGTAGTTTCATTGCGAAAGGGTAGAGCATTTGCAACAACATTGTAGGTCATCACCAATATTTGACATTTTTGCGACGAGTTGCAATTGTCATCGCAAAAACCTATTGCACAAGTAATTTAGCGAGAAATTACATGGTAGGAAATACTTTTCGCAACGCGTTTCGATTGTCATCGCTAATGTCCACTTTATGCGACAAATTGAGTGTCGTTGCAAAACGTTAGGTTTTGAAATGACGCAAAAGTCGTTGCAAACATTTTGTTTTGGCGACGACTATATCAGCTCATTGCGAGAAATACCAACTTAAGCTTTTTGCGACAACTGTAGTTTCATTGCGAAAGGGTAGAGTATTTAAAACAACATTGTAGGTTGTTGCCAATATTTGACATTTTGCGACAAGCTACAATTGTCATCGCAAAAACCTATCGCACAAGTTATTTAATGGGAAATATATTTTGTGATGCATTTTAATTGTCATCGCTCATGTCTAATTCATGAGATGAATTGAGTGTCGTTGCAAAACATTAGGTTTTGCAATGACGTAAAAGTCGTTGCAAATAGTTTGTTTTAACAATGACTATGTCAGCTCATTGCGAGAAATACCAAGTCTTTTGCGACGATTGAATTTTCATTGTGAAATGGTAGAATATTTGAAACAACATTGTAGGTTATCGCCAATATTCGATATTTTTGCGACGAGCTATAATTGTCATCCAAAAAACGTATCGCACAAGTTATTTAACGAAAAATTACATGGCGGGAAATATATTTCGCAATGCATTTCAATTATCGTCGTTAATGTCTACTTCATGCGACGAATTGAGTGTCATCGCAAAACATTAGGTTTTGCAACGACGCAAAAGTCATTGTAAACAATTTATTTTAGTGACTACTATGTCAGCTCATTGAGAGAAATACTAGCATAAGTTTTTTGTGATGACAGTAGTTTCACTACAAAAGGGTAGAGTATTTGAAACAACATTGTAGGTCATCGCCAATATTCGACACTTTTACAATGAGCTGCAATTGTCATTGCAAAAACCTATCGCACAAGTTATTTAGCGGGAAATTATATGGCGGTAAATATATTTCGCGATACGTTTCAATTATCGTCACTAATGTCCACTTCATTGTTCACTCCCCAAGTATAGGGCTGTGATGTAGTAATAACTCGGTAAGACCGAGGTCGAATCCACAAGGATTGAAACCTGTACGTAATCTGAAACTAACTAGGGCTAGAACTAGAATAAGATAAAATCTAAATCATGTAAATTTGAGGAATAATGGTGAAATAATTAACTAAAATCTAAAGAATTCAGAAGAAAAACACTAGGGATTCAGAGGATCCACTTGTAGAGATCAGGGAGATCTTATGCCTGTATTACAAATCAGGAAAATTAACTGAACTGCCATTGATATAGATTTCAAGAGATGAAAGGTGTATGAATTAGAATGGATTCCATCACCAAACCATGCCCAGGAGACAAAGCAAACATTGAATTAATCTAATTACCAACCAATCAATATGCCATGAAGGTTAGGAAGGGTACCGACATCCAACCATGCCCAGGAGACGATGGTGAACAACAGGGCTTCCTGACGTCATAAACATAAAAGGAAAAGAACATGCTCAAAGCCATTGCAGATCCATTGTAATTTCAGTCACAACAGACCATTAAAGACTGAAAACATTCCCTTAATTAAACCCAAATCAATATCAGATCAGTCTAAACAAAAGGCAAGCAAAAAGTTCCAATCACACTACAAGCTTCACCTCTTAGCCCTAGCTAAGAGGATTAGCTAGCCATAAACATGGTTAGACTAAAGCTCAAAAGAAAGAAAGAAAGAGGAAAGCAAAGAGAAAAAAAATAAAATAAAATAAAACTCTCTCCTCACGTCCAGAGCCTCCAGCCCAAAACCGAGCCCGTGCTTCACGTCCAGCCCTATGGCTGCCTTCACCCCCCTTTCTCTTCACGTCAGACCTCCCTTTTGTAGTTGCTGGAAGTCGGTGTTGTGTCTAAAACCGGAGTCAGTGGAAGCTCTTTTTAGAAACTACCTACGCAGAGAGATTTACGCAGCAGCAGAAGGCATTTACGCAAAGCGTCATTGCGTTTGGAGCATTAAAAGGAAAGAGTCATCCATGCCTTTCATTTAAACATCATGGTTGGGATTATGACCCTCCTATGCATCTTCTGGACGGATCGGATTGTCGATCTGACGGTGATTATGAATGCAGTGGGACCCACAACGGACGGGTTCCTTGGATTGTTTGCAGGCCTGCGGACTCTCTTCCGCCCGTTATTCACAGGTGGGGCCCATGGTCTGTTTTAGCGGAAAAATCCAGACCGTCCATGTAGCTCTCCTCGAAAAATCAGTTGAGAATGACGTCTTTTGGCGCAAATTCGATGTGGCCCACCGGAGTTTCCTTGCCACTGTCCATCCTCCGCTTGAGACTTCCTGTACATGCAGTGTTCACGAAAATCTGGCCACAGATCAAAGTGTGGTCAGTTTGCTCTCACGAACTCACTGAACGGTGTGGATCATCAAGATGTATGATGATGATGGCCCATCTGAATCCTTCCCTACGTCTCTGTTGCGGGCGGAATTTCGGAAGGAATTCCGAATTCAAATCGGGTCAGCGCATGCTGACCCGTTTCTAGATTCCGGTGTGCAGCTGGAGTTCCTGCACACGGTGTTCACGCACCACAACGTGGGGTCCACCATGATGTAAATGAGAAATCTGCTCCACCCATCCATTTTGTCAGATCATTTAACCCGTAGGGACCGAAGATGAGGCCCATCCAAACAGCGAGGTGGGCCCAGAATCATGATTCTGAGGGCTGATTTGTCCGTTAAGCCACTTCCACCAGGATCTAATGGCTGAAATTTGGCGTGTACGGTTAATTTATGGTCCTTAGGCCATGCATGAAGTCTTGAGCCGGACGGATGGTGGGAACCCCGTGATCTTGCATTCTGGACCAGTTTCAGGCCACTTGAGCTTCAGATTTCTTGATTTTTGCGGATCTCTGGTGTGTAAATTTCTTGATCTTGGTCCCCTGGAGTCCGTCCCATGCTCTGGTGACTTTAGAACGTTAAATCCATGATTTAAACTCCCTTTCTCATTCATGCTTGCAAATACACTCTGCATCACAAACATGATTAAAGCGGGCCATTAAACGGCATCATGTTCATAAATCCAAGCAGTAACTAGGGTCTGATATGCAATATTTGACCCTCAACACAACCCCCAACCAGCATTTTGCTAGTCCCGAGCAAAGTATGCGAAAAATAAGTTGAGAATTACAGGAGAATTTCTATGAACTCGAGTGATTTTAGAAAACAATCCAGATATTTAGAATTCAATAATTCATGAATGTTGGGCCTTACTCTCTCCTAGACTCAAACACACGGTAAACTTCATAACCAAGTTCAAAATATTAGTCCCTTAATTAGAATAATCCTAAACATTGAGTTCCACAGGTGTAAAGTGTAATCCCAACTTTCAACATTAATATTCAATTCTTAATTTCAGGATATCGTTGGTAACCAACAAGAGAATTCATGATAACCAAAGCTTGCCTCAAAGATCATCTTTTCATTCCTTCAGCTCTTGATTTTTTTATTTTTATTTTTTTAAAGTAACACCAAGAAGGGGATTAAATCCTCACCTATAGGGAGCAAACCAATGGTGAAAACTGTATACCCAAATCTTTTTACATATTATCCATGTGGAATGAAGTCCATACTTATAGGGAGCAAACCTAGAGTGAAGATTCTTTGCCTAACCTTTTTCAACGGTATCTTTTCCTTTTAATTGATCATGACGGGCAAATGTTCAAGTTGGTTCCTTCTATGCTTACTGATCACCAAATTAACCCTTCAGTTTCAAACTGAAATCTTAATGTGTAAGCGAGATGTGATATGTGAAATCATGACTCAATCCATGTTTACAACTTCTAATCATGGATTAATAATTTAAACTTAACTGTGAAATCTAACGAGCGACTAAATCCAAGAGTAATAAATCACCAACATTCCATATCTTGTAATTCTAAATCAAAGATGGTCGTCAAATCACCTTGTATCCATAAGAAATTCTAGAAAAATTAAAAATTTTCACAATTTTTGCTCAAGATCAAGAAAACACTGATTAGGTAACCTAATCTCCCACCCCCAACCTAAAATCTACATTGTCCTCAATGTAAAAGATGTAAACATGCAATGCACATGGGACAACGAAAGTAAAGGAAAAGTGATGGGACGATAGTACCTGGATACGAATCGAGAGAGTTTTCCACAAGGAACTCATCGTGACAGCAAGTCAGCGTAGGCGAGAAACTAACAAAGTAAAACAAAAATAACGAAAACAAAATCCTACCTACACCACTTTCGCAGGTGCTCTCGATTGCATTTAGCGTATGCAACAAGCCTTTAAACCCCTAAGTTGCCCCTAGTGGACGAGTTGTAGTCTCGTGAGGGTTTGCAGTAATGTTACCCACAAACATTGAACTAACTAATCATGCTGCAAGGTCCTCTTCTGGCCAGTATCTTGATAAGTTTCTCAGTAAGTTCCTCAACAAGATCATCCAAAAGCCCTTTTTGCAAAAGGCTTGGGTGCCCTGGAGAATGACTTTCCAGAGAGACTTATGTACCTCATAAGAAATTTTCCATTGCATTGCTTGAGGTAACGAGTATGTACGATTCACTGTGACAGAAGAAGTTTCGAGCGTTAGTATCCCATGGTGAATCGAGACTACAAGTAGATAAAGTTTAGAAAACTTCGCAAAAAGTGATGTAGCCTCAACACATTTCAAGTGTCAAACTTCGGTTCAATTTTCAGCTCCTCCTCCTTTAATGGTAGACGTTTAGGATCAGGGGAAGAAGGGGCTTCAAAATAAGGGTTCTCTCGGTCAGTGATAACTACCGAGATGTTGTCTTGCAAGGCATCTACTTTGTCTTTTGACATGGGATCGTTTGACTTTGCAAAGTGTGCCCAGCAATTATCAAAAGAGTCAGAAATTTCAGCTGAGAGTGACTTATTTTCCTCATGGAAATCTGTAATGAGATGCTCAAGGACTCCCTCGCCCTTAAAAGTATATGAAGATATGTTCTCTTGCTCGATATTTCTGCACAAACATATTGAAGATCAATAGGGAAGCATCGATGGGATCACTTTGTTCATTGAAACTACTCAATTGAGGCGTTGAAGCGTCGGACGTGTCTGACTCGGATGGTGGTCTTAATTAAGTGGTTTCAAATTCTAGAGTCGTGTGAGCAGCTCGTCCTTCTCCCGAATCACATTATCATTCAATTCAAGAGAGTGGTCCAAACATGTCTCACAAAAGTTGGAAGGGTCGGTTTTAATGAGCTCATCTTCCACTTTTAAATCAGACATGTTAGGTGAGTGGAGTAGCTCAGTATGACCGATCACTTCGTGTGCTTCTTGAGCATTGACCTGGACCATACTTGAGATTGATTCCAGAGGAATTTGGGTTGTGCTCTCATGAATCTCATCCCAATACTTCTCAGCTTCCAATTCAGTGCAATACACACTTGAGATGGGGTCGCTTTCCTTACATTCTAAATTCGGTTGAGGTTCGAATAAACTAACCTCAACCTCATCATTGAGATCCTGTGTATCATGTAAGGAAAGTGTGTCATCATCACTGTATTTGAAAGACACCCATGTATCTCCATCATTCTTTTGAACAGTCATTGAGATCGACTCATCGGGGAGTTGAATCGTATGCTCATTAATGGAATCCAACTCCTCATTCCAAATTCCAGATTTCGTCAAAAGCGAGTGAGGATCACTTTTCTTGCATTGTATTTCTGGATTGGATTGTAGTTGGGATGAGCGAGCTTCCTCTAACCTATCAAGGCGTGACTCAAGCTCTTCTAGTAATTTCCTTATGTCAGCAGAAGAGTTTGTGTTCCCTTGAAATGAATTCTCTTGGATCGATTTTGGTTGAATCTTAACGGTAGGGGATCCAAAAGAATAATCATTATAATAGGTTGTTGGTTCATCTTTCCAACATTGATGTTTCCACTGATTATAGTCATACGGATCATAGGTGGGAAAATCTGATGGTTGGTAATACTTATTATCACGCATAATATAATCACACATTGTTTTCTTTTTCTCAGATGAGTGATAGTAATTCTCACTCCCATAGTTATGATAACCCCAACATTCACGTACTGTCCGTGGGGTGGAATTGTTCTCCCGTATATGATCGCGTAAGGACTTCTTAACTGGTGGATCTTCATATTCCGGTCGATTCTCGATGATAGTTTCAGAAAAGTTTTGGGACATTGGTGGATTTCTATCATAATCATCATCCCAATATATGTTATTCTTCTCAGCATGCTGACGTTCCCACTCGTGCATATACATGGTGAAACCCTAACTCTGAGTCTAATTCTAAAATAAAATAAAATTCCTACAACAATATGGAAGGTAAGCAGAAGAGAAGTGAGAAGGATGTTACCAGAGTAGAAGTTCCTATGTTAAAAACCTGCAAAACAAAACAAAATACATTAGTATCTAGGGGATAAGACCTAATCTAAAAAAAATAAAGAAAGTAAAGAAATTAGGAAGATATCACTAAATTAGAAGTTTCTATCTTAGAATCCTACAAAACAAGAAAAATGTTAGTTCTATGAATTAAATAAAAAACAAAATTAAAATTAGTAAAATCTTAATCTTAAACTAACTCTAAATCTAATTAATTTCAGAAAATTGTAGCCGTCAGTCCACGGCAACGGCGCCAAAAACTTGTTCACTCCCCAAGTATAGGGTTGTGATGTAGTAATAACTCGGTAAGACCGAGGTCGAATCATTGTGGTGAAACGTATGTAATCTGAAACTAACTAGGGCTAGAACTAGAATAAGATAAAATCTAAATCAGGTAAATTTGAGGAATAATGGTGAAATAATTAACTAAAATCTAAAGAATTCAGAAGAAAAACACTAGGGATTCAGAGGATCGACTTGTAGATATCAGGGAGATCTTATGCCTGTATTACAAATCAGGAAAATTAACTGAACTGCTATTGATATAGATTTCAAGAGATGAAAGGTGTATGAATTAGAATGGATTCCATCACCAAACCATGCCCAGGAGACAAAGCAAACAACAGAATTAATCTAATTACCAACCAATCAATATGCCATGAAGGTTAGGAAGGGTACCGACATCCAACCATGCCCAGGAGACGATGGTGAACAACAGGGCTTCCTGACGTCATAAACATAAAAGGAAAAGAACATGCTCAAAGCCATTGCAGATCCATTGTAATTTCACAATGACCATTAAAGTCGAAAACATTCCCTTAATTAAACCCAAATCAATATCAGATCAGTCTAAACAAAAGGCAAGCAAAAAGTTCCAATCACACTACAAGCTTCACCTCTTAGCCCTAGCTAAGAGGATTAGCTAGCCATAAACATGGTTAGACTAAAGCTCAAAAGAAAGAAAGAAAGAGGAAAGCAAAGAGAAAAAAAATAAAATAAAATAAAACTCTCTCCTCATGTCCAGAGCCTCCAGCCCAAAACTGAGCCCGTGCTTCACGTCCAGCCCTATGGCTGCCTTCACCCCCCTTTCTCTTCATGTCAGACCTCCCTTTTGTAGTTGCTGGAAGTCGGTGTTGTGTCTAAAACCGGAGTCAATGGAAGCTCTTTTTAGAAACTACCTACGCAGAGATTTACGCAGCAGCAGAAGGCATTTACACAAACAGTTCTGCGTTTGGAGCATTAAAAGGAAAGAGTCATCCATGCCTTTCATTTAAACATCATGGTTGGGATTATGACCCTCCTATGCATCTTCTGGACGGATCGGATTATCGATCTGACGGTGATTTGAATGCAGTGGGACCCACAACGGACGGGTTCCTTGGATTGTACGAAACAGGGCCTGCGGACTCTCTTCCGCTGTTCTGCTGGTGGGGCCCATGGTCTGTTTTAGCGGAAAAATCCAGACTGTCCATGTAGCTCTCCTCAAAAAATCAGTTGAGAATGACTTCTTTTGGTGCAAATTCGATGTGGCCCACCGGAGTTTCCTTGCCACCGTCCATCCTCCGCTTGAGACTTCCTGTACATGCAGTGTTCACGAAAATCTGGCCACAGATCAAAGTGTGGTCAGTTTGCTCTCACGAACTCACTGAACGGTGTGGATCATCAAGATGTATGATGATGATGGCCCATCTGAATCCTTCCCTACGTCTCTCATTTGGGCGGAATTTCGGAAGGAATTAGAAATTCAAATCGGTCACGCATGTCGCCATCTTCCAGTTCCTAGATCAGGTGCGGTGGAGTTCACGCACACGGTGTTCACGCACCACAACGTGGGGTCCACCATGATGTAAATGAGAAATCTGCTCCACCCATCCATTTTGTCAGATCATTTAACCCGTAGGGACCGAAGATGAGGCCCATCCAAACAGCAGGTGGGCCCAGAATCATGATTCTGAGGGCTGATTTGTCCGTTAAGCCACTTCCACCAGGATCTAATGGCTGAAATTCGGCGTGTATGGTTAATTTATGGTCCTTAGGCCATGCATGAAGTCTTGAGCCGGACAGATGGTGGGAACCCCGTGATCTTGCATTCTGGACTAGTTTCAGGCCACTTGAGCTTCAGTTTCTTGATTTTTGCGGATCTCTGGTGTGTAAATTTCTTGATCTTGGTCCCCTGGAGTCCGTCCCTTGCTCTGGTGACTTTAAAACGTTAAATCCATGATTTAAACTCCCTTTCTCATTCATGCTTGCAAATACACTCTGCATCACAAACATGATTAAAGCGGGCCATTAAATGGCATCATGTTCATAAATCCAAGCAGTAACTAGGGTCTGATATGCAATATTTGACCCTCAACATTCATGCTATGAATCGAGTGCCATCGCAAAACGTTAGGTTTTGCAATGATGCAAAAGTCGTTGCAAATAGTTTGTTTTAGCGATGACTGAGTCCACACGTTACAAAATACCAAATTAGACTTTTGTGACAAATGTAGTTTTAATCAAATAGTGGAAACAATCGCTTGATTAACATCCCAATCACGTGGAATCCACTATTAATTTTTTCTACAGAAAACACATTATAAGAAATTAGTGTGATTTCCCGACAGATTTTTATGGTGACTTAAGAAAAAATCATCAAATATGCTTAATTTTTTAATACGCATCCTAAAATGAGCCGTATGAAAGAATGGATGGTGCAGATATCTAACATATCATCAAGGTGGCCCTATGGTATGAGTAACACCTATTAAGGTATTACTTAGGTACGCAGCAGCTTATCTGCTCCCAACACCCATCTTTCTCTCTCTCTCTCTCTCTATGCAGTTGTATGGGTAACACCCACTAAAACCCACTAAGCTAAGAACACTACGTAAACTCTATGTGGCCCACATGTGATGTATGTGTCTAAACCGCATTGTCCATACATTTTAGTAGTGCATTTTATGAAATGAGCCTAAAATTTAATCATATCTGAAGCCCAAGTGCATCATCCTAAATAACTAGAATTGAACTTGTACTATTGAAATCTTCTTGGGGGCCACAAAAGTTTGGATAAAGGTGATATTTAAGATTCTCTCCATCTATTTGTGTGCTCAACTTTCTGTATGCTTATCAATTAAATAGTGGAAACTAACGTAGATTACTTCATTAAGTTCCCGATCGATGATCGAACAGTGTGCATTACTGATGATCACTCGATTGACCTCATAATTAACAATCGGACGACACAAAATGTTGTCGACCATCTGATCAACCTCCAATCAACAATTGAATGGTACATACCACTATAAATAGTGTTGTCAATTCCCCTATCGATGATGGAATGTGTTGAGGGCCAAATATTGCATATTATCCTTTATTTATTACTTGGTTTTATGAACATGATAATGCTTAATGTTTTATTTTAATCATGTTTGTGCTGCAAGGTGAATTTAAGAGCTTGGATTGAAAAGGATGCTAAAAGCATGGATTTAAAACTCAAGGATCACCAAAGCCAAGGATGGATCTTATGAGACCAAGAATGAAGAATTCACATGCCAAAGATCCAAGAAAACCAAGTGAGGAATTAAAAGCATTAAAGACTTGAAGCGAAGAAAAGGAACCCCAAAAATTTGCCTCCTTTGACTAGTCGAAGATTCCTCAACTCGAACTCTAACGACAAAATCCTTTAAATTCTCGTCATCCTCGACCAATCGAAGGATACCCTCGACCAGTCGAAGGTTGTCCTCAAACAATATAAGGTTACGCAGACAACACATAGACTATGTAAATTTAAGGCGGTTTCCGGATTTTTCCAACTCGGTACGAAAGTTAGAATTACAAAATGGGTTCATAGGATGTTCCTAAGCATCTTCTAGGGTTTGAGGAGTGGATCAAAAGGGTAGAGCCACTGTCCGGGAGTTTTTCTTCTTCTTTCTTAGTTGATGTTTTATTTAAGAGTCTTTAGTTCAATCATGTCTATGGTGGGCTAAACCTCTTAGCTAGGGTTAAGAGGTGAAGCTTGTAGCGTGATTGAGATGTTTGCTTTGTTTTGATTCATGTTTTGTCGAAATCTCTTGGATTCTAGTTTGATTATTAAGAAATATTTTTAGTTTTTAATGGTTTGTTGTGACAAATTACAATAAATCTAAGATAACTTGAAATGTCTTCTTTTCCTGAATTGAGATTGTGAAATTAGGAAATCCTGTTGTTTGCCTTCGTCCCTTGGACGTGGTTGGATAATGGAATCCTTCCTAACCTTCACAATTCTCTTATGCTTGGTTGTGGGATTGGTAAATCTTGTTGTTTGTCTGGTCTCCTGGGCATGGTTAGGTGATGGAATCACTTTCAAATCCTCACAACTCTCATCCGTTAATGATTAGACCATGAGAAGTTCAGAGATCTGACAAATCTCTTCTTAGCAATTGGATAGGATAGGACTCTGATTCCCGTTTTGTCCTTAAAAGGTAGCCTCCTAATTGCTACAAGTGGGTCCTTGGTACCCTAGTGACCACCTTTAAATTTACAAGTTTTAATTACCTTATGCAAAATCACTCAATCAAATATTTTAGATTTAGGTTTACATCTTCTTCTAGTTCTAGTTCTAATTACTTTAAAAAATGTACGAGATTAGTCCCTCTGGATTCGACCTCAGTCTCACCGAGTTATTACTACATTGCAACCCTATAGTTGGGGTTGTGAACAAGTTTTTGGCGCCATTGCCAGGGACTAATGGTTGCGTTTTTTCTGAGATTAGCTAGTTTTAGAATTAGTTTAAGATTAGAATTTTTTTTATTTTTTATTTTTAGGATTAAGTTTTATAAACTTACTTTCTAAAACTAGCTTTAGAAAGTTTCCTTTTCTGTTTTTAGAAACTATCTTTTTCTTTTTTAGAAAGTTTCTATTTTCTGTTTTTAGGAACTTCCTTTTTTGTTTTTAGAAAATAATTTACTTTCCTTTTTCTTTTGTAGGGTCCTAACATAGATCTTCTCCAATATGGTAACTTCCTTCTAACTTCTCCTCAACTTCCTTCTAACTTCTCCTCAACTTACTTTCCATATTGTTGTAGGATTTTTTTTTTCTTTTATTCTCTTTTAGGATTACGGTCAGGAGTAGGGTTTCACCATGTATATGCAAGAGTCGGAACGTCAATATGTTGAGCTAGTTTTAGAGAATGCAAGAAATTGTGAAGGGCTATGAGATGATTTTGTTAGAAAACAACCTACGTCTCAAAATTTTTCTGAAAACATCATCGAGAACCAAACGAAATATAATGCTCTACTAGTTAAGAAATCCTTATGCGATCATATGCGGGAGAATAATTACACCCCACAATTTAAGAAAACAGTACATGAGTGTTAGGGTTATCATAACTATGGGAGTAGGAATTATTATCACCTATCAAACAAGAAGAAAACAATGAGAGATTATATTATAGGTGATAATATGTATCAACAACCATCAGATTCTCTCACCCATGACCCGTATGATTATAATCAGTGGAAACATCAATGTTAGGAAGATGAACTAGCAATACATCATAGTGACAATTCTCTTGTGTCCTCTACCTTTAAAACCCAACCAGAAACAATCCAAGTGGAGTCACTTCAGGGTTACATAAACGATTTTGCTGGCATCGGAAGAACAATAGAAGCTCTTGAATCCCGCCTCGATAAGCTATGGAGTCTAGTTAACCCCATCATTAACCCAATCCAATTCTTCATTCTCAACATCCTACTAATGATCAGTGGAAACATCAATATTGGAGAGATGAGCCGCCAATTGATTTTAATGACTACTCCCTTAGATTGCCTACTTATGAGATTCAACTGAAAATAATCTAAGAGGAATCAATTCAGAAACACATAGATGCTCAAGAACAATTCAACGAATATTTTGCACAAGCAATCGCAAATATTATAAAATCATTAGAGGCAATTGAACCTGTCATTCAAGGACATCACATCTTAATGAGGAGGAAGAGGCTAGTTCATAACATCTTCAACCTAATCCGAAAACATAATGCGAGTAAAGCGAATGAAGAGTTGGATTGTGTTAATGAGCATACGGTTCAATTTCCCAAAAAGTCGATCTCGATGATAGTCCTAAGGAATTATCAAGAGACGTGAGTGTCTTTTAAATATAATGATACTGACACACTTCACTCACATGACATACTTGGTTTCAATGATGAGGAAGAGGTTAGTTTATTCGAACCTCAACCTAATCTAGGAACAGAATGTGAGAAAAGCAGTCCTCAGCCGCATGTGTACTGCACTGAATTGGAAGATGATGAGTATTGGGATGACAACCATGAATGTGTAGCTCAAATCCCCCTGGATTCAATCTCAAGTTTGACCCATATCAATGATTAAGAGGTTCAGAAAGTTGTCGACCATAGTGATCTAATCCACCCATCTGACATGACCAATTTAAATGTGGAGGATGAATTACTTTCAACTAACCCTTCCAACTTTTGTAATATATGTTTAATGTCATGCCCCAAACTCGAAAATTAGGCTCACAAAATTCTCGATTGCCGAATCCAGTGCCGACAGCCTCCGTAGTACCCCATTCTCGGCTCCCAGCACTTATATGCCAGATTATGATTCTAAGATCCTACAAGGAGGATTTTCTAATGTACATTTATCTTGTAAGAAGTATAACCACAAGTTTACCTAAATCACAAAGGCAACATCATCATCACATATCTACTAATATAAACAGTTGAATACAGTGCTGAAAAGGAAATACATATATTAAAAATCAAAGCTCCAGAAGACAGCTGCAAGCTCTAAGCTCAACGCTGCTGTGACCTAACACCACTTGCACGCATCTATCGTGCATAAGCTTATAGAAAACTTAGAGGGTAGTGTAAGTGTGTGCGCAAAGTAAGTGTCAAGTATGCATATCAGAGCAATGCGGAAACATGCTAGTAAGTCCATAAATATCATCAGCATTATCTAGGCTATGCGATGTAAAAACATAATAAGCCAATATCATCTACTAAGGAAGCAATGTAGATCAGTTATGTAATGTGGAGACATAATAAGCTAAATATCATATACTGAGGATGCAATGTAATATGCAAATCCTGACGAGTCCACGAATACCGTCAACCGTATCTAGGCCATGCATAAAACTTACGCGTATTGTGTGATCATATGGGGGCAACTCCATCTCATAAGTAGTCCCATAAACATCTCAGCCCAATGACATATGCTTTAATCAATCATCCATCACAACATGCATACAAATGATATGGTCCACAGAAGGATGGTAGATCTAGTCCAAATATTAAGATAGGCTCTAAACAGTGAATACACCAAACCTGATACTACGTATCCTTCCGTCTACAACAAGGGGTGATATAGACTACTTTGTTGAAGCTCACTGATTCAAAATGTGTTACGATAGTTAAGGAAGGAGGAATCCAACTTACAGCCACCACGACATGTGACGAAGCTTCCGATGCGGGATAAAGTTCTGCCCTCACTATGTGCACAGTAGCCTGCCAACCACTGGTAGCTCGCCCAGTCCCTTAGGCCACGCCCACATCAATGTCTGTTCACGTTTGCAACAATGACAGAGTGTCACAATATCCCCCACCGAGGGCAGAACCGAATCTAAGTACAATAAGTGGGCTTCCTTACCCTCTCTATTATACAATAAACTAGACTTCCCTATAGGGCCCGATATATACACAAGGTGGGCTCCAAGGGGTGGGTAATTCTACAAGGCATGGTGTAATACACCATCGTCAATGGGGGCCCAACGGTTTGGGTAGCCCAATGGGTATCACTAACATCAAGGTGGGCCCAACGGTGTGGGATAGCCCAATAAGAGAAGATGGAAATGGGCTTGATAATGGGCTCTAGGGAGGTTTGCAACGTAGACATTTAACCATCATTGCTCTGACAATGTGGACATTCAACCAACATTGCTCCCAATGAGTGGCACTAATAGGGCTAAACATATAGTGAGGCCCATGACCTCACATAAGGGCCTCACATACAACATAATGGGCCTCACATATCACAATGGGCCGCTCATGGGGGCCTAATATACATCACAATGGGCCACATACAATCTCAATGGGCCTCATACAATCTCAATGGGCTTTATGCAAGGGCCTCATACATCAAGTGGGTCACATCACATGGGCCTCATACATCACATCGGGCCTCATCATATAGGCTTCATATACATCACATTGGGCCTCATCGTATGGGCCTCATATACTATACAACACATCAAGCCTCATTATATAGGCCTCAAACACATCATAATGGGCCTCAGACGCGGGCCGTATATACGTCACAATGGACCTTATATACGAGCCGCATATATGTCATAATGGACCTCATACACGGGTTACATATACATCACAATGGGCCTCATTACATGGGTCGCATATACATCACAATGGGCCTTATACACGAGCTGCATATACATCACTTGGGCCTCATACAAGGGCCACATATACGTCACATTGGGCCTCACACGAGGGCCACACACACATCATATTGGACCTCATCCCATCGGACTCATATACATCGCAATGGGCCTTATTGGGAAGCCCATGACCCGAAAAAAAGGGGATGGACAACATGCATACAACACATATATCATGGTGGGCCTTACAAGTTACAACTGGGCCCCACACAAACTGGCTAGTATGGTTGAGCAATGCACAGAGGAGGGTGGGCCAGCAGCTGGGCGTCCAGCCCATCTGCATGGTGAACTTGCTGGACGTCCAGCAGAATGGGACGGTCTGCCCAGCAGAACTACTGGACATCCCACTAATGGACGGCCTGGATTAAACACTTGCTCACGGTGGTCCTCGTTTGCGAGCCTAATCCCCTCCATATGGGCTTTAACAAAAATCATAGTGGGCCCGAAAGAAGGGTGGACGCCAGCCCCTTATTGTTCTGTAGTGGTCTTGCTGAAATTTAGATATGCATCAGGAATGGGGCCCATGGCCCTGAACATGGATAGACGGTGTACAAATAAGGTACATAAATCAAGGTGGGCATGGGCCACCCCACTCAAAATCCAACAATGGTATTTCTGCATCAACCGTCTAGCCATGCCTGCTGTTGGACGTCCTGCACAGTGCCCCACTGCTAGGCTTGTCCAGACAGTGGGCCCAGTCCCAAATGATCTTTCCAAGGGTGGACGGTGTGGATACACCACACATATAAATATCAAGGTGGGGTCCACGTGAGTGTGGCCCACCAACTAAGGCCTCACATCACATGGCCTTGGTATGGCCGATAGCATTCATGCCTTGCATCATATAGCTTTGGTACAACTGATAGCATTTATGGACTTACCCGCATATTTCCACATTACTTTGATATTGTATACTTGACACTTGCCTTACGCATACACTTACACCACCCTCTAAGCTTTTATAAGCTTATGCACAACTGTTGCATGCAGGTGACACTGGATCGCAGCAACACTGAGGTAGGAGCATGCATCAGATCATTTTTGAGCTTTCGATCACCTTGTATTTCCCTTTCCGCATTGTACTTAAAGTTTTTGATATAGTGGATATGTGCTGATGTTGTTTTGTGACTTGGTTATGCTTGTGGCTATATTCCATTACAAAAAAAAAAAAATCATACTGAAAATCATCCTTGTAGGATCTCAGGATCAAAACTTTGCATATGAATGCTGGGATCCGAGAATGGGGGCACTATGGAGGCTGTCGACGCCGGATTCGGCAATCGAGAATTTTGTGAGCCCATTTTTTGGGGGTGTGACACCCTTTGTTAGGCCGATTACCGATTTCGATTGTCGAGGTCGATTCCGATTGTCGATGCCGATTGTATAGGTCGATTATCAATGTTGATTATCGGTGTTAGTTATCGATACCGATTATGAGTATGTGACAACATAGCATTAAGATACATGCCCATACGCATCATCTGCATGTTTGATATGAGATGTGGTTGACCATTGCATATATCATTGGGTAGGTTGTTATGAGACTCCCTGATAGGTGGAGATTGTTTCACATGAGCGTAGGGTATGTGCAGGATTGATGCATGACTAGATTGTATGACCCATGCATCTTGCATTGTGTGCTGTGATTACTGTATGCCCTAGCGATATGGGGGCTATAGCCTCCACAGGTATATCGTGGATGGCCAGATGGGACACTGAAAATCTGTTACTAGTATCGGGGCTCCGTAGATGTCCCTGGGTGAAAATCCCTAAACCTCCATAGCCAAAAGATGCCCCAACATCTAGACCAAGTGGATACCTGAGCGCTAGAGTGCCGAATACCAGTAGGACGTGTCTCCTACTATGTTGTGGTCAGTTGGGAAGGGGTGGTGACCTTACCCGCCCGAGGGTAGTGGGCATAGCTAGGCTGAGTTTGACTAGCTTGTGATTAGGTCTACTATCGACGTGCTGGGTAGATATTAGTTGACTACTAGCCAGGCGGATAGTGAGGTCTCTTCTATTTGCATGGTTGTGTGTCCAGTGGGTGACGATTGCATGTAGAGTGTACTAGACCCCGATGATGATCCCAGAGATGTACGGTACTGATATGTGGACTTATTGAGCAGAAGTTGCATATTCATTCATTCATTCACTATCCACTCAAGCTGTGGTGTACAACTATTTGTTATGTGTACCTTCTCAATGGCTAGGATTTCGGTTGGGGCGTGCGACCAACCTGAGATCAAGAGTTTACCACATTGAGTCTGACTATCCAAATTTAGGTATGAGATTGGTTTAGATAGAAGTCCCTTGTGGTGGACCCCGCGGCCTGCGATATTATGTACTATCACCCCGACTTCACACTTCAGTTTGGTCATTTCATTCGCATCGAATATTGCATTGCATCCTAGTATATAGCATTTGGTTTACTATGCTTCTGTATTGCATAACCTACTTAAGGTTAACAATATTCATGGACTCGGTATCTGATATTTGGCTTACTATATCTCTGCATTGCATAGCTGATTTATATTGTTTCCTCAGTATATGATGTTGGCCTATTATATTTTTACATCGCATAGTTTGGATAAGGCTGATGATATTTATGAACTTACCAGCATGTTTCCACATTACTCTGATATTTGCGTACTTGATACCTACCTTGTGCACACACTTTTACAACCATCTAAGCTTTCTATAAGCTTGTACACGATAGATGCGTGCAGGTGGCATTAGGATGCAGCAGTGTTGAGCTTGGAGCGTGCAACAGTCTTTTGGAGCTTTGATTTTCGATATATGTATTTCCCTTTATGCATTGTACGTACTCTAAAGTTTTTTATATTAGTAGATATATGATGATGATGATGCCTTTGTGATTTGGGTAAACTTGTGGTTATGCTTCTTATGAGACAAATGTACGTTGAAAAATTCTCCTTGTAGGATCCTACGATCGGAATCTGGCATATAGGCACTGGGAGCCGAGAATGGGGTACTACGGAGGCTGTCGGCACCGGATTCGACAATCGAGAATTTTGTGAGCTCAATTTCCGGATTTGGGGTGTGACAACACCTACTGTTGAAACTTTCCACGCTCACTATGATGTTTGTTAGAAGTGGACCCTGCCCAAGTCAGGACTTTTTGGGCCCCCGACGAGCTGGCCGACAAAGTAGATGGAATGGATCACCCAATTGTGGGCCTTAAACTATGATACCGATGATTATCATTTCATTTGGTAGTAAAGGAAGTGAACATGTAACAACCGTTAACCATGTAATATGACAATCACGACCCATATAACACGACAACTACGACTCATGACAATTACGACCCATCACAACCACGACCCATATAACATGAGAACCACAACCCATGTAACATGACAACCACGACCCATATAACATGAGAACCACGACCCATATAACATGACAACTACGAACCATGACAACCACGACCCATATAACATGATGACCTCGACCCTTAGCACATTACAACCACGACCCATATAATATGACAACCACAATCTCGACCCTTACTCCATTACAACCATGACCTTAATATGTAGCCTTTGATCCAATTTTTATAGTGTATGTAGTGAATAAGTAACAATCCGTCCTATAACACATCATAACCATGACCCTTAACACATCACAACTCCTACCCTTAACACATGACAACCACAATAACCCCAACCCCTATAATTGAAAACCTACCATTAAAATCCTTTTGGGTGTCATAAATTTTTTGGATATAGCTCTTTTTTAGCTTATTAAGTTAAATTAAATTCTAAATCTAATGGACAGATTGTTACTTGTTCATTGCATAGACTACCAAAAATTGATCAAAGGCTACAGATTAAGGTCGTGGTTGTCATGTTATATGGGTCGTGGTTGTAATGTGACTAGTGTTTACAACCCCAAGTGTAAGGTAGCGATGTAGTAATAACTCGGTGAGACCAAGGTCAAATCCACAGGGACTAAACTTGTACGTATTCTAAAATAACTAGAACTAGAACTAGAAGAAGATATATATCTAATTCTGGAATAAAAGAGAGTAATTATGAATAATGTTGATTAAAATTATCAATTAAAAGGTGGGAACTAGGGTGCCAAGGATCCACTTGTAACTATATCAGGATGTTACCTTACTTTGATTCAAGAGACACAATTGGAATTGGAGTCCTATCCTATCCAATTGGAAGATAAACCAATTAAATCAAATCTAAAATTTTATTGACCTAATGCCCAAGAGATGATGGTGAACAACAGGATTTACCAATCTCACAGTCTCAAAACAGGAAAAGAAGTATCCAAAGCTATCACAACATCTATTGTAATTTGAGTCACAATAAATCATAAAAAATTGAAAATATTCTTTTAATATCAAACTAGAAATCAATGGAGTTCAACAAGAACAAAAATCAAAGTAAGAAAATCATCCCAACACGATACAAGCTTCACCTCTTAGCCGTAACCAAAAGGTTTAACCAACCATAGACATGATTGGATCTAAAACCCTAAAAGAAAGCATTAAAAATAAATAAAGAAGGAAGAAAAACTCATAGGAGGCTACTCCACCATTTGGCTCTGCTCCTTGTAACCCTAGATATCCCTAGAAGTCCTTGAGAAACCCATATTTATAGCCTTGTCTGTCTAATTTCGCAAAACCGCCTCAAATTTATGCAGTCTGCATAAAATCTGCGTAATTCTTCGATGTCATCGAACAGCATTCGATGTCATTAAGGAATGTATCCAATTTGTCCAACAACTAAACTCAATCTTCATGTAATTCTTCGATGTCATCTACCAGTGTTCGATGTCATCAACCAGCCTTTAATGTCATTGAGAAATGCGACCAAGGGGAAATAATGGTCATTAGGCCAAACTGTGATTTACCATTTAATACATCGACCCCCGCTTCTTCAATAGAGGGAATTCAGGGTCTCAACTCGACGACTACTCCCCTAACCATCGAGTCAGCCGGTGAGCCATCCAAGGGCACTGGTCTCCAAAGAAAATGCCAATTTAAATAGCCTTTAGCACCTTTAGTCCAGTCAGGATCAATAATGGTTTGGAATGTCGACTTAGGGTCCCTTGGAACCTAAATTTAAAAATAATTTTTTTTTAAAAGGAAAAAAAAACCATCTAATGTTTCAATTTCCTAAAATTTAAAAAAAAAAAAAAAAATCAAATAATTCAATACTTTGTCCAATTCATCTAAAATGTTGCATTAGTTTAAAGTTAACATATATGATTTCAACATCGAGCTAGACTTCGAACTCATGGGTCTGGATGAAGTTCGGGGAGGGGAAGATCATGACCTGGCTCTCAAACTTAAGGATCTCCCCAAAAAATTCAAAATCAAAGCTAATGTTGTAACTGATGACTTCGAGGTAGTAAATTTGGGAGCCCCCAAAGTCCCTAGCGAAGTACGCATTGGGAAATCCTTGCCGCCTGAATTCAAATAGAGAATGGTAGAACTCCTAACTCTTAGATTGTCCAACTTTGCATTCCCATACTAAGAAATGCTAGGGCTTGATGAAAAACTCGTTATACAACATCTGTCAACAAAGCCTGAGATGACACTAGTAAAGTAGAAGCTTAGGAGAATGAAGCCAGAATGGACCCTAAAAGTTCACGACAAAGTCATCAAACAAAATAATGCAGGATTCTTGGTGGTCTCCAATTACATTAAATGGATTTTTAACATCGTACCAATACTAGAGAAGGATGGCAAGTTTTAGAAGTGCATCAACTTCCGAGATCTCAACAAAGCCACTCTTCAAGATGACTTCACCCTGCCACACATCGACACTTTGGTCGACAGCACTATGGGACACAATATGTAACACCCCGAACTTTTCAATACCCGAGTATTGAAAGTTCTCGAGTGTTATCGTGAAGTTTAACTTAGTATGTACATGTGTACGATACCAATTTAGCTATCTTAACGTTACATCTATTCTCCAACATGAATCTGACCATTGAGAATGATCCTCATCCATAGATCAAGCCATCCGACTATTGATTTTAATACATGACGATCATATATTTAAGTATCCTCACTTGTCCATCATAGTCAACCGCTTAGTTAAATATTCATAGCTAGATAAAGACATCTGACCGTCCACTTTGAGTTTGGACCACCCGATCATAGTAAACTAACTACCTGATATCTGCATCCTCTTGTACACATATCAAATTAAGATTCTGATCCGTTCATCTTGTTTACCACCTATGAATATGTTTAACCTACCATGAAAACTATAATTTAAGAAACTTATACATGTGAACAAGTCACTTGAATCTAACGTTATATATGTTCTGCCTCATGAACTTCAAAAACTCACTTATGATCATCTGTTTACAAAATTGACTGTAAACCCACTTACATACATGATCAGAGTACTAACCATCAAATTTTTCTATTTTTAACATGTCATTTGGCCATCCATTATATTGGTTGATATTTGTATATTTCCTTAATTAATTTGGTGAATAATTCTTTATTCATAATAATTTACATATAAGTTCTTTTATAAGAATTACTTAGAACCATGCCTATAGCCATGTAGAACCATTTGATTTATCAAAACTCTCATATCAGCAATAATTATGAAAATGTCATTGACCTAAACCCTTGAATTCTAGATCACATGGTTCTCCTGATTCGTTTGATGTGAAAATTTATACCATGCCTATGTGTCCTAAATTAACTATACATGTCAAATTTCAGCCCTTAGGTCAATGTAAAAATGACCTAATTGACAAATCAGCCCCTTAACTATTGATTTTGGTATCCATCGAGTGAAGAAACCTCGTGGGTAGTCATAGTAAGATATTTTTCTTCATATGAACGACTTAAATTGCCCATAATATAGACAAAGTGTGAAATATGAAGACCCCACTTTGGTAGGCTTTTCCTTAGGCGCGAAGTTATCATTTCGAGGCTTACCAACTCCTTATAAATTTGGATCTTCCGATTTAACCACTTCCTACCATCCATCGCAACTCAAATTTGGACTATGCTTTAGTCTCATATGACTACAAGGTTATACAAAATTTAGACACCGATTTATGATTCCACATCGTTGAATGTTGAAGCCAGCTCCTTCCTTTTGGTACAAAAGGAGAAATTTTAGATTTAGGCTTTTTCCACCATTGATCAACTATCAATTTTTTTTATAACCATTTGCCTATCTTGATTACACATTTTTTTTTAAAAAATTGGACCCTGATCATTAAGTGTGGACCTTTAATTGAGATCAAGTTCGTTTTGGACACATTAAGAAAATTTTCAAGATAGGCCAGTATAAATTTCGGATCACCAAGAAAATCATATACGTCAGCCTTATTAGATGACCCCAACACACTGGATGAATTGGATTTAAAGAAAGAACACTAAAAAATGTCAAATTAGAGAAACCCAATCCAAGTGAGATGTAAAATACACCCCCTCTCACACTCCCACTCCTTTATAAAAGGAGGAGTGCATGCCCTTCTCCACTCACACCAACACTTCCAACGTCCAAGGAGGAAAGAGAGAGAAAGAGAGAGATGGAGAAGCCTAGACGCTCATCATCATCTTCCTTCTCCACACGTGTGGTGTCTCCCTCTTGCCCAAGCAATGTCATGGTTCATGTAAAAGTATTCGTATATTAAGATTTAGGGTTTAGATCTAAGGCTAAGGTGATAAATTCCTTTAAACTTACACTAATTTGAGTTGATATGATTTATCTTGTTTTTGTATACTTTTATATTACTGTGATTTTCCATGCAATTGATTGATTTACCATTATCAATTATTCATCCTTTTGAGAATTATGGTTAAGGTATAATTTTAATTATACATAATTTTTATTATGTGGGGTGATGGATACAAGCCTTGTCCTTTGCCAATTTTGAGAGTGACACGTTGTAACATCCCAGATTTTTGCCAACCTGGAATTAGACGTCCTTAGGCAATGGGTCGATCCTAACACCTTATTAACTTGTCAGAACTTAATCCCAAAGTTTAAAACTGCTTTTCAAACTATTTTCTTCACAAATCCCACCCTTCACCACCTTGATCTTTCAATTTTTTTTCTAAGTACTTTCACCCTAGACACTATCTTAAACTAGCTAAGTAGTATAACTTGGATCACTTTATATATAAACTACAAAGGACTAAGTACCACCTCAGACAGAAATTTATAGAACTAAATCCTTTAGAAATGAGACAAAGTAACTAAGTGCAAAACTAGATTAGATACGAAATTTGCTAGAATCACTTTAAATACGATCTGCGAGACCCAAAACTTGTAGAATCATTAACGCTAGGTTACCCTAAAATCTCGGATCAAACTTATTACCTGACTGCTCTTGAGAGCACGTTGAAACTCCGTATCAGATTTGGACCTCATATTGGGAGTCCGAATAATACGAGGTTAAGGACTTAGGACCGCCTCGCTGGGCTTGACAACCATCTCGGAAATCAAATCCAGCCAGTGTCCCACGGTTGTTCGCTTAAGTCCGGAGCGAGGGAGTGTGAAAACATATGTTTCCTTTACAAAATAAATATCTGGAATAGTGATCTGAGACTTGTTACTTGCGATCAATTTGTAAGCAACCAGACCGTTAGAATCCGACCCAAATACACCCTCGGATTAGGAAAAATTTCATAAACATTTACATGTACTCGGAATCTCCGATCGAGACCCACTGACCGTCGAACTGAAACTGGTCCACCACGCATGATCTGTGAATCCGACTGAAACAATAACTTAACTTTACATGGATCCGAGGTTGATGAGCTTAAGCCCGACCTTTAGCTCAAGGAGGCCCGTTAGAAATCCTCCGTTGAGCTGAAACAATGCCACTTTGGTTATAACCAAAGTATACCTTGTCCTTAAGTCTACTTTGGAGAGTTTTTATACTATAAAAGGACCTTAGAACACTCTCTCTCACAGCCATACGAATTTGGGAGAAAACCTAGGAGAGAGAAAGAGAAAAGAGAGAGAAAATGAGAGAGTTGTGGGAGATCTTTCCTGCCTTTCTTCCTTGCTGCCTTAGGTGCTTAACCACCTCATTCTCATCATTTTCGCGGCGATTTTAGCGACGTTTCTAGGTAAGAAACCCTAACCCTAAACTAATTTGGGGTTTTAAGAGTTGTAAGTTATGAAATAGCTAACCTATTTCATCATATAGGTTGCCGAATCGCAGTATACCAAGCCTTAGCAAATCTATCGACTCCGTTACGATTCTACAACAAAAAGGTGCGGACTTTAGGTGTATAGGTTAAGGTTTTCAATGCTTTCAATGTCAGATAATGATAGATTCATGATCTGTATGCAATTGCACATGTACAAAGTGCCGTATGTTTTCCATTTCGATTAAAGACGTAAAATATGGAATTTTACATACTCTAGATATTCATAGAAAATACAGTATATGTATATATTTTGGAAATGTACTTGAGATGATTAGTTGTTGTATGAATATATGATATATGGATAAAATACTTATTTGGCGAAAAGATTCGCCCTAGTACGTGTTATGCTAATATACACTATGTATATAGAAATAGTGTATTGTAGAAAGTACCGTATATGTATAAATTTTGGAGATGTGTTTGTCATAATTATTTACTGTATGAATATATTATATATGCGTAAAATACTTTCTTGGCGAAAGGACTCGCCCTAATACATGTTTTTCTAGTATACACTATGTATGTTGTAATAGTGTACTCTAAGTGTTTGTGAAAATGCTTGTGAGAGTAAGTGTTTGGATGATGAGGCCTTAGGTAGGTGTTGAGATGGGATTCTCAACTACCTTAGCAACATGTATGATTTCCCCTATGTAGGTTGTTCACTTTAACCACTTATGAAATATATGTGTTTGTATTCCTATTTATATAGTGCTTCATAACATGCTTTATAACATGCTTTATAATATGCTTTATGATATGCTTGTTAACATGCTCAACTGATTGTATGATTTTATTTATGTAATGTGTATATTTAAATTCATGTTTAAGTTGTATGATCCGTCATGGGTGATGGGGGAGTGGTGTAACGATTCCGTGCAATAGCCCTGGCAACCCTAAACGGATAATACCAGACTTTGATTGTATGATTTGAATCCTGATCCATTACTGCTTTACCTATCTGCAATTGAATGTGATTGGGGCTATTGTATAGTCCAGGCAATCGGTAACAGGATTGAATTCGTGGCTGTGATTCATTCACCACGTGAGATGTGTTCGACGAACCCGAGTCGTACTTCGGTTGGCGATAGTGGTTGTCCACGCGAAGTGCTTATGCGCTTCATATCATCCAACTTATCATGCGCTCGAGCTAGCCGAGCTCATCACATAACCCGATTTGTCAAATGTATGTTCACCATGTTCGGACGCTACTGTTTGAACCTAGGGTACCAAACTTACCAGTGAAATCCCGTTAACCATGGTACCTTGATCCGCTAAGACTCATGAGCCGAGCATGGTGGTATGGGACACCGTGGTCGAGCTATCGGCCTACGCTGGGGCCACGTGCCTCCCCGTAGTGACCATTGAGCAACCAAACTCGTGAGCTGAATACGGTGATATGGGACACTGTATTCGAGCTGTCGACACCTACGGTGAGAGCCGAGTATGGTGATACTTGTATTCGTGCTGACGGGCGACGAGTCCTTCGTAGTGTCTTCGAGTAGACTCTAAAATTTGTGATTGGCGATGAGCCCTTCGCAGCAACTAGAGCATGAGTTGAGCCGAGTACGGTGAGACCTGTATTCAAGCTGACGGCCCGCGATTGAGCCGAGTACGGTGAGACCTATATTCGAGCTGACGGCCAGCAATTGAGCCGCATACGATGAGATCTGTATCCGTGCTAATGGGTGACAAGCCTTTTGCGATGCCTTCGCGATGCCTCTCGAACCATAATATCGTATGAGATTAACTAGAATTGACGACCCTAGAATAGATCATGTTTGGGAATGATACAAGGGAGGTACCTTAATTTCTCAATACTACTGTTTAAAATGGACTAATAACTACTCGATAATCATGCTCATCATCGCACCACATGTGCCTGGTAGATGTGGAGCATTGAGGGAGGTATGCATCTGCGAACGTAAGATGATGTCACATGAGGGTGGTTTGGTAAGGGTATTCATCATGTCATTTTATACTTGTATTAATAAGAGTACTTAGAATTGTTTGATTATACTGCTTTATCATTACTACTTGACTGAGTTGATAACATGTTAACCTATGCCTTATTATTCCACTGAGTTGATCACTCACTCCCACGTTATGGGACGGTGTTTGCAACACCAATCACATTTGTTGAGTTTCAGGTGATGGCGATGTTTATGAAGTAGAGCCGGACTACTACTATGATGTTGAGGAGGAGTTCTCCTACATATAACTCTCTGACAGGTCTATGAAGACTTGCTAATGTATTAATGGGGCTATGGTACTCGGGATAGAAGACATTACACTTCCTCACATTTGGTAAATTTTAGAATTGTACTTGTAATTATTTAACCTGGTAACATTATCATACTCTGGAGACTCACCACAGTTTTTATATTATATATATTTATCACAGTCTTCCGCTTGCAATTTAACTGTCTCTGGAGTATGATATGCTGTTTTAGCTTAATCTCACTCATGTTCAATGCACGAATACAGTCAACATTCAATCATCATTCATTTTGTTGCATAAGTGATGTTCTGAAACTCGGGAGTTGAGTTACTACTCGACCCCTAATTTTCGGGATGTTACACACGTGCTTTCACTTTATATTAAGTTGGCCTTTTGGTCATCTCCCTTTATTTTTGTTGAGTTAGCCTATTTGTTACTCTTCTCTTTTATTAAGATAACTTAATGCTACTTTTCTCCTTTATTAGGTTAGACTTATGTTACCTTCCTTTATGGCTTGGGCATGTGTCTTGAAATTTCAAATCGCTTATAGTTCAATTTATTTCCCCTTTGGTGTAAGTGATGTGTTAGAGGTCTCACATCTAGTGATTCATATATTTTTATCATGGACGTAATTCACTCTAGGTAGTGACTCTCTTGGTCGACACGTAATTCCATAAATTTTAGATAGTGGTGCACAAATCGATGTAAGTAATCTGCAATATGAGTTATATCACTTCCGAGATTGGATGTCACAAGTAGTCGCTCCGTGAACAAATCGTGTCATGTAATTCATTCGATTCATGTGATATGTCGACTTGAGGTGTTCACATAAATCCATGGTAGCGTTGGACACGCCGGTGAATCTCCGTAATTATGAGATGCAGGGCGATCCAGGTTTTCTAAAAATTATATTCCACATTGTGATAATCACTACGTATAATGAGCTGTATATACTTTGTTAGGCATACATTCATATATATTAGTTGCACATATCGATACCACTCGTAGTGGTGGAGTACAAGACATATCGGAACCCTGACATTACTTTTATGAATCTCTTGAATTATTGTTAATCTCAAAGGATAATCATCACTATGAGTAGGACATTGACCCTCTCCAATTGTACAGATGATGCAGGTGATGTGTAGATTGAAGACACGGATGACAATCCCCTACGAAAGATTATTCTGAATAAATAAAGATATAACTTTATGTTTACTTTTATTTATTTCCGCTACAAACTTTGATAATGTAATACACTCCCATTGAGAAGGCATTTGATAATTTGCTGAATTCTTTTAATCTAATAGAATAATAAATATGGTTGATTTTACTCTCATGAATGGTTACCTTCGTAAATGTAACCGAATGTGATTTAAATGGAAAGAAAATCAAGGTAATATTTTGAAGCATTCAAATCTTTACATTATTAACACCCGAAATTCTCAGGCATGACTATATACTCGAACCATGAAAATTCGGGATGTTACACAATATCTTCTCGTTCATGGACGATTTCTTAAGATACAATTAGATCAAGATGCCCGTCAAATATCACGAGGAGACTTCATTTATCATGCCGCGAGGAACTTTATGTTACAGGGTTATGTCATTTGATTTAAAAAATGTGTGAGCTACATACCAGCAAATGATAACAACCTCACTCCACGATATGATGAACAAGGAAATGGAATTATATGTCGATGACATGATCATCAAATCTCGCATGATTGAAGAACACTTTGAAGGCCTGGAGAAGCTCTTCACTTAACCCTCATAAATGTGTTTACGATGAAACCAGAGGCAAACTTCTCGGCTTCATAGTTAATGGGGAAGGCATTAGGGTTGACGAAACAAAGACAAGCGCCATCATCGAGATGCCACCTCCAAAGAAAGAAAAAGAAATTTGCGGCTTCCTTGGCACATTCTGGTACATCAACCACTTTATAGCATAACTCACTCCTATCTATGAGCAGATATTCAAGCTCCTTTGGAAGAATTTTCCTAAGAAATGAATGGCGATTTTCAAGCCTCCTTCAATCACATAAGAAAATATTTCATAAATCCTCCAGTTCTAGTGTCACTAACTCCCAGACAACCTTAACTATTATAATCTCGGTAACAGTGGATGTCATTGGTTACGTCCTTAGCTAACATGACAAAACAAGAAGGAAGGAACAAACAATATATTATCTAAGTCACAAGTTCACCGATTATGAGACTAGATATTCAGCACTTGAGAAGACATGCCTTGCCCTAGTTTGGGCGACTCAGTTTAACGCCCTGAATTTTCGCGGCCTGAGTATATACTCGTGCCCGAGGATTTCGGGTGTTAATAAAGTAATAATTGGATGCTTCAACATCGCACCCTATTCTCTCTCTCTCTCTCTCTCTCTCTCTCTCTTTATAGATTATATTTAGTTACATTCACAAAGATACTCATTCATAATAATATAATCATATGTACTTCTTATTTCATTAAGGCATAAAATTCAGCTAACTATCTAATGCCCTCCCAAATGGGAGCTTATTACATTATCAGATTTTACAGTGGAAAATAAATAAAGCTAAATGAAATGTTATCCTTCTCATTTATTTAGAATAATCTTTCATAGAACGATCATCACCTGCATTTTTGGTCTGTGTTTTACCTGCAACATCTGCATGGGTGGATGTTGAGTGTCAAATATTGCATATTTTCCCCATTTTTACCTTGATTTTATGAACATGATAACACTTAATTGATATATTTATGTACGTTTATCTTGTAAGGTGATTTCGAGAGCTTAATGTGAAAATGATGCTAAAAGCGTGGAAATTGATGCTCACGAATTACCAAGGCAAGGATGAATCTTTGGAGACTAAGATTGAAGATTTTACGAGTCCAAGATCCAAGAAAACCAAGTGAATGAAGAAAATCGAGTTTGCAAAGTGCATAATTCAGAGGCTGTTGAACTTCAATGTCGATGTCATCGAACATGCTTTGATGTCATCGAAGATAAGTGTTTGATGCAATCGAAGGAGGATCATTCACATCGGAAGTTTGGAAAAAATCAAGTTTGGTTGTTGGACTATTAGATGAAAATTTTTATTCCAACGAAGACCATTCGATTCCATCAAATACAAGTGATCGATGCCATTGAAGCCAATTCGATGACATCAATAATTCAGGAATTTTATGCTTAACTCGTTGGACTGCTCTGGATGATTTTTAATGCCATTGAGGAGTTGTTCGATGACATCGAAGGTCAGCTGATGAAATCGACGACTTACGTAGTGTGAAAAAACACGAGTTTCTGAATTTGAATAGAACTGGGTTTCAAACCTTCGATGACATTGAAGTGTCATTGATGGTTATGCAATGCGTAAAATTAAGGCAGTTTTTAAAGTCACTCAGACAAAGCCTATATATTTGGATTCGCCAAGGGATTCTAATCACAAATTATGGTTAAAGGAGTGGAGCAACGGGTGTAGCTACTTCTAAGGAGTTCTTTCTTCTTATGTAGTTAGTTTTTCATGTTATTCTTTAAGAGTTTTATCTTAATAATGTCGTTGGTTGGCTAATCTCTTAACTAGAGCTAAGAGGTGAATCTTGTAGTTTATTTTAATGCTTTTCTTACTTTGATTCATGCTCATGATCTTTATGTTGAATATTTCATAGTTATGGTTTGGATAAAGAAGTATTTTGATTATTACTTTGATCTATCGTCAACGTCGGGCATGGTGGATGCTTAAGAACTTTCGTGAATGTTTTCTTTCTCTTTTTGTGTGTTTGATTTATAGAATTCCTTGATCTACCGTTGACTATGGGCATGGTAGGTGCTTTCAATTCTCTACAATCAAAACAACAAGACAGTTTATATGAAGTCATTGTTATGAATGTTCAGAATTCATTTGAAATTGTTTATGGTGTTTTAACCGCTCTATCATCTAACGAAATAGATTAGGACTTCGATTCCATTTGAAGTATTAAGTGAATCAAGTAGGGATGCATTGAGATGACTACAAGTGGATCCTTGGCGCTCTACTGTTTCTTTTATTGATAGTTCACTTCACAACAATATTTCTTCAATAACAGTTTTAAGTTTAGTTTTTAGTTTTAATTCTTAATTAATTTAGAAAAGTTACACCTATTTAGTCCCTATAGGTACGACCTCGGTCTCACTGAGATTATTACTACATCGGAACCCTACACTTGGGCTACAAGTGAACAAGTTTTTGGCGTCGTTGTCGAGGATTGCAACGTGTTATATTTTTATGAATTATTTAAGTTTTAGAATTATTTAGGATTAGGACTAACTTTTTGCGCGTTTTTCTTAGATTTTCTAAATTTGTTTTAAGTACTAACTTTATTTTCTATTTGTTAGCATTTAACTTAGCGGTTCTTCTTTAATAATATTCTTCTAAAATTTTCTCCTTTTATAATCTTTAGTTTCTAAATTTTTGTTGGTAGGAGTAGTTTTAGAACTTTGAGGTTGTGAGTGTTTCATGCCCAAGTGGGTTCGTCACAACACTCCACGTCTATTGAGCGAATAAGGACTGGTCGAAGGCTTGTCTATTTAGCATTGAATTAGACACCACTTGAGATCCTTTGAGTTAGTAGAAGTTATGGCTGCAAATCAACCTCAACATCTGGCTGAGGAGATTCAAGATGAGAATGAGGTGCACAATGCTCCCCCACCTAGAACATTGCGAGATTACTTAAAACCGGCGAGGGTGAGTACACCTTCCTAAATGATTTTTCCACTCAAATGTAGGAAATGTGGATTTTTAGTAGGGAATGATCCAACTCCTCCATAAATTTCATTGTTTAGATTCCGAAAGCCCATACTTGCACTTAAAAGAATTTGATGAGATAATCATCACTCTATAGTTTAATAATGTTAATGAAGATGTTTTATAACTATAATCGTTTCCCTTCTCATTAAAAGAGGTGGATAAGTCATGGTTACATGCCTTAAGACCAAGATCCATTGCCACATGGGCTGAGATGACTAGGGAGTTTCTCAAAAAGTTCTTCCTGGTCCACAAAACAAACACCTTAAGGAGGGAGATTATGAATTTTGCCCAAAAGGAGGAAGAGACCTTCTTCCACTATTGGGAAAGATTCAAGGTTCTTTTGAATTCATGTCCACATCATGGCTACGAAATATGGTGGGTAATAGCTTCTTTTATTATGGATTGACTTCACCCAGGCGCCAATTTGTAGAGATGATGTGTAACAGCGAATTCATAAGCAAAGAGGATGATGATCTGTGGGATTACTTTGACTCACTTATTGAAGATGTGTAATCATGGGACACCTCCTCAAGACCCACCACTTCTAAGCTAACTCAATCAAGAGAGAAGGGATGAATTTATGTCTTGAAAGAAGACGATGACATGAGTGCTAGGGTGGCCAATCTCACAAGGAAGTGGAGGCCATGGAACTTAAGAAGGTAGAGATGGTCAAGCAAGATGAAACGGTTAAAGTTGCTTGCGGTATTTGTGCTAGCAATATACACTTAACGCATGACTGTCCTATAATTCCGACGTTTCAAGAGTTGTAGTATGAGCAATCAAACACCTTGAACAACTACCAATGACCATTCAATGGACCCACCTCAAATACCTATAGTCCTAGCCAGAGGAAACATCCAAACTTCAGTTAGAGGAACGGACAAACGGCTAATCCTCAAGAGGCCCTTACTCAACTTATCAATCAAAAGAAACCTCGAGAGGATTCGGTCCTAAAGCACATTCAAAACCAAGAACTCTTTAATCAAGGCACGATACCAGCATTCTAAGACCTTACTAAGGCTATACAAAGGATTGAGTAACACTTAGTGATTGGGGAAAAATGGACTTTTCCAGCCCAACCTTTACCCAATCTGAAACCGCAATGTAAAATAGGTGACTCGAACTCTTCTCATCATGTAGAGAGAGAGAGAGAGCTAAATCCATCACCACTCTTAGAAGTGGAAAAACAATTGATAAGATTATTCCGATGAGAGCTGATAAGCTTGTGGACTCAGAAGAAGTTGAGAGAGATGATGGACCTAGCATTGCTCCATAGAGTTGGAAAGAGCATACAAGTCGGTTGCAGTATTCCCCTAACGGTTGACTGCACCAAAGCCTCCATCTAACTCTCAAGATATTTTAGAGGTTCTAAAACAAGTGAAGATCAAACTTACTCTCTTGGATGCCATTAAACAAATACCATCATATTCTAAGTTCTTGAAAGACATTTACATGGCCAAAATATGACAAAGCATACAAAAGGAAATTTTGTTAACTGAAAAAGTGAGTGCCATCCTAAAGCAAGATATGCCACAAAAACACAAAAATCTAGGTAGCCCAACTATCTCTTATATAATCGGGGAACACCGGAATGAGCACACGCTTCTTGATTTAAGAGAGTGTAAATCTGATTCCTTATAAGGTCTACGAACAGCTTGGCCTTGTTGAATTAAAACCCACCAGGACCGTGCTTCAATTAGCTTATCGATCGGTGTTTCAATAAGAAATAAATGTATTTTGGTTGAGATATATATATATTTTTAATAATAACAAAAGAAAAGGTGGAAGAACATTCATCATCATATTTATTGATTCTGAGTTTCAAATACATCATCTTGTTTCCCTTGATTATGAAACAAAGTACAATGAATTAGCGCAATGACAGAAAAGAGAAGTAGTTCAATGGAAATTTTGACAGTATTTCGGCTTAGAAAACGTCCTTCATAGCGACAAAGGGGTTGCACGGGCTTAAGATCTCTTGTTCTACATCAATATGTGTATAATGTGTACTCATGAGGACAAGTTGTGAACAAATCTACCAAGCCATGCAATAAATAGACTACTGAGAGTTTCATTAGTGTGAACATGGGAGACTACCAGCACATTGTGTGTATGACCTATAGGAAAGATGAACCCATTGCGCAGGTGAATCCATTGCGCGAGTGGTCTATTGTGCAATTGAACCTGGTCCCTGCCTTCCCTCCACTCCGAGAGCTCCCTGAACTTTTCTATCTTTTTTATCCTCCCAAGTGAGGAGAAGAGAGGCGTATTTATAGACCTCACACACGTGTGAACCCCATTCTTGCGCAACAGGTTAGACTGCAACCTAGCTAAGAGCACACAATGGATAGGGGTGCTCAACGTGGTGGCTGCAGAATGACCTATGGAACTTAGGAAGCTAGGCGCGCAACAGATAGGCCATTCTGGGTACTGGACCCATGCAACAATTTGGGCTGTTTGGGAACTAGACCTGCACATTTCCAAACTGTGGAGTTGGGTGCACAGCAGTGATTCTAGACTGGGGAGTTGGGCGCGCAACAGGGCTTCCAGACTGGGCAGCTGGGTGCTCAATAGGTAGGTCATCTTCATGATGGTGTATTTTTGTACCCCAATAGATGCCCCATCGATCATTCTTTGATTTGCATTTCAAAATCAAATGGAGAGTCGATCTTCTTCTGCACAAAAATTCTCTCACGACTAAGTACTCATAAAAATAGAGTTGGTTGCATAAGTTGGTCACATGACGAAGAAGAATTGCTCCAAGTAAGAATTGAGGAGTGACACTCGAACGAAGAAAAGTGTTAAAAATGGGGATCACTCTTGAAGGAAGCACTAGAAGGAATCGTAGTTGAGGGATCATGCTCGAAGGAAGCGCTCAGAAGAATCGTAATCGAGGGATCGCACCTGAAGGAAGTGCTCGAACAGAAAATCGTGGTCAAATGAAGAATTGAATGCCCGCGGTCATAAGCATCCAAAGACTTCTTTTCTCCTGTCGCTTTAGCGACAGCTACAGTTATTCTTGCATTGTTGGATGTCCTTTAATCAAGATATTCAAAAGCTTTGAGTAATGGTTTTTCCTGCCAATTTGGCCATGATTGGTACTCCAAAGTTATGTAATTCTTTGAACCAATTTCATTATGTATTGATAACTTCATAATGCATTAATAATCTTCAAAAAAATAATCTTCAAGTAAATGTATTGACAATTCTAAAATGATCATAATAGATTGATAATTCTGAAATGACTACAATTCAATATATATACTTCAAATGAAGTGTCTCTTTTTAACTTAAATTATATATATCATGTCAATGATTTAGTCATACTATCTTCTGTATTTGTCAGTGTACTTTATGTCGTATTTCTATCTTAGAGTTCAATAAGTAATCGGTAAATTAGCATGTTTTGGGGAAATCAACTCCATCCATTCATTTGAGAAGTTATGTCAAGATATGAAACAAAAATTGGTCAGATTTGAAACTCGGGTGGACCACATGATTGAAAATAGTGTAAGGGAATTGTTTGCCATTCAAACTTTTCTAAGCTCCGCTATGATGTTTATATGCAATCCAAATTGTTCCTAAAGTGGCCCAAATTCTTATTAACTCCTTACCATGGGGATTGACTAAAAGAATAAAAATATTACCTTGATCCAAAGCTTATGCGGCCCCATGAATGTTTCGACCGTGTGCGTATGATCTCCATTGTCTTCTATTGTGTGACCTACTTAGAGATTTGGATTCACCTAATTTTTGGGTTCATGTCATAAAATGATTTGAAAAAAATATGCGAGTGGTGTGGATTTATCACAAATACCATAGTGGGCCCCAGAGCATTTATCCTATTGGAATTCCTCCCGCCTAAATGGTAGGCTGGCTTAACATAAAAGGTACCAGGGGTAATTTCATCCCAATTTATATATATATATATATATATATATATATATATATATATATATATATATATATATATATTTAAGGTGTCGACTATGTATGACATTTGTTTAATCATTCTTATATTTGGGGCATTTAGAAATACCATGCTTTTTTGGTTAAAATCCAACCATCCATTTAATTATACATATTTTAGCGTGCACCGTCACTACACCAAAATCGTCTAATTGGCACGATCTAGATTTTGGTTCAGAAACGGCTTGAAGCCGCTCGCTCCTAATTTGAGACGATACTGAACCGTTCCGTAGTCATTGTGTTATACGCTGTTCCTTCCACTGTTTTGTTGGTGTGTCCGACTTAAGTGTTAGATCTTCTTATTTTCTATTATTTTGTTTTATTATTTTATTTTGAAACAGATGAACGGAATAGATTCGATTAAAAACCTTTAAGTGGACCCCACAAGGCCCAAGAGGCACATTGTTCTGTTTACCGCAGACTACCGATGGGTTTTAACCCTTTCCTTACACCCAAAGCCCTAGAATCCTCATTTTGCATCTCCATCTCCATCTCCATCACCATCTCCGTCTCCGTCTCCCTCTCCCTCTCTCAATCTCCGTCCCTCTTTCGATCTTCCGATCTCAACCCTCTCTCGATCTCCCTCTCACTCTCCCTCCCTCTCTCTTGATCTCCTTCTCCCTCGATCTTCCTCTCCCGATCTCAACCCCTTGCGCGCTCTCCTCGTCATATCGGTCAGTTTTTAGAATCTCTCTCTCTTTGAAATTGGGGTTTTTTTTTCCCCTGATTTGGGATATTATATGAAATGCTCTGGCAGATTGTTCGTTGTTTGTATTATGGAGTTTGTGAGGGTGGGGCCCACGGATTATTATCCAAACTGTTGATATGGCGGGAACCGTAATTGATGGGCCATCCACCGGATTTGAAAGCTTAATTGCTTGATTGAACATGAACTGTTGTTGTTTCTCTCTCTCTATCTATCTCTCTCTCTCTACCGATTGAAGTGTCTGGGGGGATCTGGCAGTGGGGCCCATGGTATCAGCTGTTTGGATTGCTGAACCATGGGGCTTGTTTACACTCTAAAGTCACTATACATCCCTCAGTCGAGCATTATAGAATTTCATCTTTTTATTTATTTATTTATTTATTATTATTATTATTATTATTATTATTATTATTATTATTGCTATTATTAGAAGGGAGGTGATATTTACACCCCTTGTTTTGATAAGATACACCTTTTTTCTGTGTAGATAAATTTCATGCCAGTCATTAGGATATGCGTCTCTTTTATGCGAATGCCAGTGGCCATTACGGCCGCTGTTACTGTTATGGAATACCTTGAGAACTTCTACCAATGTACCATCTAAAGGGCCAACCCCAAATTGCTGTGAGAAATGCGAAGATGATTATGATGATGGTGTTGTTCGGGTTCTATATTTTATTACCGAGTTTTGATTGGTCTCAGTTTCTCATTGAAACTGTGGTGTTAAATTTAATGGTTGCCTATTGTATATCCTGTTGTATTGATACACACAACTCGTTACTTCTGAAAATTATCAATGCTTAGTGGGTTATAGTTCATAGTTTCTTGGTTTAGAGGTTGTTTGAAGCACTCCATTCTCATAATATACAGCAGTCAAGTCAGAGTAGGAATAAGTAGGATTAGTTGGATGGTTTAGGTTTGCTTGAAATTCACGGGGTAGGATGAGAGTAAAATTTGCACTCTTATTTTTAGGAACAAGGAGTGCTGAGTGTACTCTCTTTTGTGGGGCTTCCTATCACATGTGCCAAAGTGGCAAATTTTTGTGAGATCCAGGACATCATTAGAAAGGACCTGTTGTTTGAATGTTGTGGCCCAAATATCATATTGCTCCATTCATTGGGCAATCTTGCATGAGAAAAACCAATTGTTAGAGAAAAGACTGGATGTCTGTCCAAATTAATGTACTCAAGTAGCTTTCTTGACGGGTGGATTGGACTAATTTTTAGTTATGTTATCCTCATGCCATAACTAATGAATTGTGAGTATCTCAGACATGTGTTCATTTCCATCATCCATGTTGGCACTTGTTCCTTGAAACCCATGTTCATCTCACATGGGTGAGTATTGATCTACGTGGACCCTTGAAATGATGATTTTGAATATTTTTAATATCACAATTTATGTATCGCTTCATTTTAAAATGGTGGTGAATCTTTGATTGAAGACGTGGGATAGTCGTTCTAAAATCCAGACCCTCCAAATTGATGACCTAATTGTCGATGGGGCATAACCCAAATATGAAATTGAGAAGATAGTAGAGACCATCTGATTTTGCCCTTAGAATTGGACCATCAATTGGATGGTTTGGATTGTTTGGTCAGTCTGATTTTAGAGACTGATGCTCCATTTTAGGATAACTTGATAACCACCATTTTAAATATGGTAGCGATTCTTCACCATAAACATGGCATGGTTGTAAAGCAATTCAGATGTTCCAAATCACTAAACCTAGAGACCATGATTCTAATCATCTGATTTTTATTTTATTTTTTTAAATTTTTCCATAAAATTCAGACTACTGACTATACTACCATTAACCATTTATTTGATAGCCACAACCGTACCCCACAATTTGGAAGGTCTGGATAGCCATAAAAGAGTGTCATATGCGAGGAGGATGAATCATTATGAACTATCATAGGAGTGGAGCCCGTGCAAATGGGTTGGTTTATGCTACTCTTTTGTCCTTTAAGCTTCTTTGAATGGAATCTCAAATGTAGGTATTAAATTTGGAATGGGGGTAAAAGGAGGCTTTCTCTAGAAAAAAATTGAATTTTGTAGGCCACTTAGCAGACCAGGTGTACTTAAAATCTGCTTCAGCGCCATCATATCTTTAGCTCGGATTGTTGTCTTTCTAAGCTTTTAAGATCAGATCTATTAAAAAAAAAAAAAATTAAAAAAAAAGAAGAAGAATTAGAAGAAACCATGTTCTATGTATTTCTTAATCATCTGTTATATGTATTTCCTAATCATTTATCTGACTCAGTTGTATGCCAACAATGCAATTTCTAGGTGCCTGTGCATCATCCACCATGTTCTTGCGAGAGTATCAAGCTTTGGATTGTGATCATTTTCTGTTATTGCTGATTTTGTGAGTAGATAATGGGGCTGAACCCTCCTTTGGGAGTCAAAGCAGGCCTACATGCAGTGTGCAAAACAAATGAACAGATAACATGTCTATATGCACAGGTGGTATCAGAAAATAGTAGAATGCATTAGGAAACCAATTTTCTTTGGCTAAACACAACTTAGTTTCCTTATCATGTGGAATTTATGGAGTGCACACCATAATACCTATATACCCAACACGGAAACATGTCTCCGTTGTTCTAGACCATTGACTGGTTGGACAATCACACAGATGGGTCATAGCCCAAAAACAGAGAAATTGAAAAAATAAATAAATAATGCCTTTGGTAACTGGCGTCATTTGTGAAATTCTCTCTTCTTTTAGTTTTTGTTGAGAAATTGATATTTTCAAATTTTCATTTCCATTGCAGTTTACAGTACAACATATATGGGAATGGGCGCATAGACGGTATTTGTGGAAATGATAGTGAGGCAATTGGCATCCTTAAAAACATGGATGGTTATATATATATATATATATATATATACACACACACACACACACACACACACACACACACACACACACACACACATGGCTTTTCTTGCTTTGAGAATAGTATACAAACAACTTAAAGATTCATGTCATATGTGTGTGTGTGTGTGTGTGTGTGTGTGTGTGTGTGTGTGTGTGTGTGTGTATATATATATATATATATATATATATATCACACATGGCTTTTCTTGCTTTGAGAATAGTATACAAACAACTTAAAGATTTATGTCATATGTGAGCTTCCCTTTGTTACATGTGCTGCCTAGAGTAGAAGAGTGGAGGAATGTTATGATTATTGGCATAACAGATTGCAGGCTGTTGGATTTTAATGGATGTCAATGCACTATCCTTTATATTTACTTCTGTTGCATCCGTGAAGAAATTTTATGGCTTGGACTTCAAGGAAATAAAGGTGCACCAGAATTGAGATTCTTTATTCTTGATTTGGTTGCATCATTTTTACTCAGACCTGATATCATATTTAATTTGGTGAAGTGTGCCAAATACCTTTCTTTCAAAGGATGCATCTTATATTTTCTTTGTTTTTAGCTTGCTTTTATATGTTTCCTGGAAACTTTGAACGGATGCTCACTACACCAAATTTGTTTCAAAATTGACCTACCTCAAATTGTAACGTACGCATTCATATGATACAACTTTTTACGAATGTCTGACTTCTTTAAATTGTGAATTGGCCACAATTTTATTTTAGCATTCGTAAAGCTACAGAATCTTTTTCATCTTAACTTCTTCAGGTATCCGGTCCACTCGACAACAAGGCTGGGGAGAATCTTGTCGGAAATGCTATATTTCGCTGGCAGAGGTGGAGACAGACATTACTTTCTTCAGTTGCTATTCTAGTTCAAAATATTAGGCTGTGTTTGTATGCACCGTTGAATTGAATTGCAAATATTAGGCCGTGTTTGTATGCAAAATATTATGTCCTTCTCTCCTTCCATTTAATCCAACTGATAAGTGAACAGCTCCAACTTATATTGACAGTGAAGCAAAAATGCATCGTGTTAGCAAAGGTGCACCAGAGCAGGTAATGTTGCTATTACCTTTGTGGTTTTCTTGTTACTAACAACTCTAATTGTCAGTGGCTAGTCAGTTGCTTATCCTCCTTGGGCAATGGTTTTGCATATTCTGAAACTTGCATGCAATAAGTAAGCCATAGTGCAGAGAGTTAACGCTGCGATTAGCAAGTTTGCAGATAGAAGACTTTGATCGCTTACTATAGCATTCCAGTTAAAACTACTCTCCCAATCCTGTTTTCCTTTGCTAATGTATTCAGTCGTTGTGTGTAATCAATAGTCTGTGTCTCTGTGTGCATCCAATTAGATATAGGCAATGCCATTCTGTCAAGAGATGCCTGCCAAACTCGTTGAAATGTCATCTTCCTTTTACTCTTCCTTTGGCTCCCAATGATTTGTTTCTTTCTTCTCTTTTGATGTTTGGCAGTGCCAACGTCTCAATGGGAGTGAAAGAAGACCAGTTGGTGATGACAGGAATGCACACAGTTGCTAACATATTTTGTGTAGGTTGTGGGTCAATCGTGGGGTGGAAATATGTAAGCTTGAGGGGCAAGGCTTTAGCATTATGGTCCATGTATATATTAAAACAATGGTTGGTTAATGATTTTGCTTTAAGGAGGCCACACAAGTTCATTTATGTTTTCATCATGGATGTATCCTAAATAAGTTCTCTACTATGTTAGACATGTCGTCATTCACTATGTTAAACTTATTTTACCTTTTCTTTAGTGATGCACTAACAGAGAAATCCAAAAAGCAATTCGTAATTTTACATCAGTGATTGGGCAAGGGGCATTTGGTCCTGTTTACAAGGCTCAGATGTCGACTGGCAAGACAGTTGCAGTTAAAGTGCCACTAATTCAAGCAAGGAGAGAAGGACTTTCAAACAGATGTAATTTTGGTTAATACCTTAGGCCTTGTAAACTGTTTATAGAAAGTATTGGAACTTACCTGTCATGAGATTCATTACATTGGTTAATCTTTAAAACTGTAAGCATTCATGTTCATTTTTTTAAAATGTTGTATCAAATCTTCCTAGATTTTCAGATTCCCTCACATTTTGAAGAAGCCTGCCTACTTCTCTTGCTTGAGCTCCAACTTCGTGCAACTAAAATGTCTGCCATCTATGATTTTTCTCATTTCAGCTTAAGAAAGTGGCACCAAAAAAAAAGTAGTTCTATGCATGTGCATATATACAATGCACATCTCTTTTGGCATTACTCTTTATCATGAACCTCATTTTTTGAATTTCTAATCAGTCTTCCGTGGATACCAAGAACATAATATAATGGTAAGATTTTCTGATTAGAAGAAATTTCTATGATTTATGTATAGTCTGAGTTTTAACCTATGATTTGGGTGCATCTGTTTCTTTCTGATCTGAATTGGATTTTTTTCCAAGTTAAATTGGGTTTTATTTGTTTGATCTTTGGATGAATTGAAATGTGACTCTTAGATCTACTTCTACTTTTTTCTTTCGCTTCACATTTCATTCTTGCTAGAGAATCGACTATCACTCAGATGCACCATAGCCCATCCCAATCGTCATTAGTTGATCCTTCACCTATTTCTGGATGGTTAAGAAAACTATACAGGTATGATCCAGAAAAAAAAAAAAAAAGTCTATAGATCAAATGGTTAGAAAATGCTAATTACTTTTTTTTGCCCCCCCTCATTAGCCTCTTGATTAAATATCAAATTTCTTCCATTCTGAATTTATCGTTCATTTATTACTTACATTTCATGAATTCTTCTCTACAATGATAGTGTAAAATGTTTCATCCATGTTGATCAGTTTAAGATGTGTAATATTGCATTATATCTTGAATGCCTAGCAGACGTGAAAACTCAGCAAGCATCAATCAGGTCTTTTTAGGGGTGTAAACATTTCAAAAGATCTACTCTATGTCATCACACATGTTCCACGCTGCAATATGGAAAATGTAGATATGATTTTGCAAGGGTTCATTGATATCCCCGCTTGTCTCTTGCAGGTAATTCTCCCCTACTCTCTGTTTCTGTGGTTTCATGTTCTTTTATTTTGATAAACCTTAAAGACTTTTATAGCACATTTGAGACAATTCAAGGGTATGTATGGGTCAATAGGTTTTAAAGCCTTGGCATCATGGTTATATACAGAGATGCATATGAAATTTTAGGGCATACTATTGAAACAAATTCTGGCAGAGACAGGATGATGATGATGATGATGCCGATGCAGGGATTTTCTTCCGCAAGGTCTCTTGCCATCCACCACAACAAGATGCAGCAGCAACAACTACTTTTCTCAAACTCCTTCCTCTATGATGATACCTAGAAACAGGTTAAGCCCGAGCATAGGCCAAGCCCAGTATGGGCCTAGCAAGCAGGCCCAACACTGATCTCAAAAAGATTTTTCTTTTGGGCCCAGGCCTGGCTAGGACAAAATTGATAAAATCCATGTTTCATTCCTCTGATTGTTGTTAATATGTCCACCCATGCACAAAGAAATAGTCACCTTAAAAGAAAGGAACATATGTTTTTCTTTGGATTAATCTCTATTTTGATGGAATGTAATAAACTTCTCTTAATTTATTTCCTTTGATCTTAAATTTTGTGTGTTTATCTGGGTTTAAAATTCCATCCTAAAATCTGACTGTTGGCAACCTTAAAAATGTTTAAAACTGTTTTTAAAATTTCGTTCCTAAAATATGACCGTTGGCACCAGAACGGTTTAAAACCGTTCCTAAAATTCCGTCTGAAATGGAAACGGTACCCAACACGGTTCTGACCATTCCTATTTTTCTGCGATGCCTCATTTAGGAATGGTTTTAAACCGTTCCTAAAGCATTTAGAAACGGTTAAAAACCGTTCCTAAATGACAATTTTGGTGTACTACGTAGCATGCAAATAAGTGGAATGGGTAAGTCTGTTTGGCCTGATAGCTTGAATACCAGACTGGTAATGTCCGAAAGTTTATACAAGGAATTGGGATCCTTTGCTTGCCACAAGCGGAAAAATCCTACATATTACAATTTAATTAGGTGAAAATTCTACTTATTCTAATTTAATTTAGCCACATTATCATCATACATTACATTTAAATGCAGCAGTATTGGTAACATCATGTTAGCAATGATGTGGAACAATTATGATGTAAGGCAACCAGAATTTTCCTGCATGTGTGAAGCAGAGGATCCAATTTCTTATACAAGATGGGATAGGTAAGTCTGTCTGGCCTAAAAACTTTGCATGTTCTGTTTACATTAAACGATGAGATGGTGTAAACGAAGGAAAAGAAAATAAAAAAAGCACTGTCAAATTGGGAAGTGGATTGGCTGGGTGTGTTTACGTCACCAAGTTCTGTGGATCTCATCATGCGGTATGTGTTATATCCCAACCGCCTTTCCATTTGGCGAGCTCTTCGTAAAGTTTGAACCAAAAAATAAAGATATATCAAAGGATCAAGTGGACCGCACTGCAAAAAAGCATGGGAATTGAACGTCTATCATTAAAACCCTTTCGAGGTCACGGAAGTTTTGGATTAATATGGTTTTTCTTTTTCCTCTTCATCCAGATATGTGTGACATTATGAACTAATTGGATGGAAAATAATGTTATGGTGGCCCTGGTGAGAACCATTGTTACACTGCTATTTGTAGTGTAGTCCACTTAAGTCTCGGACATGAATCATTTTTCATTCATGATCTAAAATTATATTGAAAAATGATTGAACAGTGTTGATATAATAAATACATCATTTTGGTGTCATGCAACTTTGATCTCCTATGAAGCGTTGCTGGAGCTGGGCAGCACTCGTCTTCGCGCGACACGTACCCACACCAGCTAGATCAGCCAGCCAATCTGCTTCCTTCAAATTGGTTTTTATTCATCGTGAAGTGATGTCACCAAGTTCTATGGGCCTACCATGATGTATGTATTGTATCCACACCGTCCATCTATTTGGAAAGATCATATTAGGGCATGATCCAAAGAATGAGTTGGATCCAAAGCTCGAGTGGACCCCACCACAAAAAACAATGGGGAGAGTGATGCCTACCATTAAAAAGTTCTAAGGGCAACAAAAGTTTTCGATCAAGCTTATATTTGTGTTTTTCCTTCTTTCATGCATGTGTTAATAGATGAACAGGTTGGATCTCAGATAAACATCATGGTGGACCTTTGGAAAGTTTCTCCCCACTGTTTTCTATGGTGGGTCCACTCTAGCCTTGGATTTGCCTCATTCTTTGAAGCATGCCCTTATATGATCTCTCCAAATGTATGGACGGTGCAGATAATACACATACATGATGGTGGAGCCCACATAACTTATTGACGTCACTTTAGTAGCGATTCCTCATCCCGTCAGTAGCTAATCCGCCTTGGTGTCAGTTTGCATTAATATACCAGTACCTTGTAATATATTGCGGCAACATCCCTAGTATAGAGATTTTTAATATTTGTAGGCAAAATCCGTATGTTTCGGGCAAAAGAAGAGTTTATAAAAAATCAAGAAATCTACCCCTGCATGACCAATTTATGGCCCATTTACCTTTTTACCTGACCAGAATAAGCCCCAGCTATACGGACGACTTGCCAAAGGTCGAAAATGCCCCTGCTTTCTCAGCTTTTTCAAAAAGCTGGGAATACCTATGGCTACGGATTATATCCGTAGCAATAAGGGTCCAATTGCAAGCGTGAGCCAGCACGTCGGGGTCAACCATGTCAGAGCTGGGCCTTTGGGTATGGATTATAACTGTAGCCATAACCGTTGGTGCTATGCACATTTTTCTCTTTATATTTTTTTACATGGAGAACTTTACTCTACCTACATTTTTGTCTAATACATATTTATATAAATATGTATATATATAAGCATATAAAACTTTTTCTCTCTCTTTGTTTTCATTTATTTCTTTATTCATTTAACAAGAATATCATCTAAACCAAAATTAGTTACTTGGCGCACCACATATGATTTTGGGGCAAGAGAAGCTACTTTATCCAACCAACTTGGTTATTTTCGAAGATTCCATCAGGGCGATGGTTGAAAATCCATTTCATTCACTTCGCGGTCAATTTTAATCACTTCGCGGTCAATTTCATTCACTTTGTGGTTAACTCAATTCATTTCACGGTCAATTCCATTCACTTCATGATGAATTCCATGTATTACGAGATCAATTCCCTTCACTTCACGATCAATTTCATGCATTTCATGTTTAATTCACTTCACTTCATGGTTAATTCCATGCATTTCACGGTCAATTCGCTTCACTTGATGGTCAATTCCGGCGATTCCCCTTCACTTCACGGTCAATTCCATGCATTTCACGGTCAATTCCCTTCACTTCACAATCATTTTTATGCATTTCATGGTCAATTTTGACGATTCCCCTTTACTTCGTTGTCATTTCCATGCATTTCACGGTCAATTCCCTTCACTTCACGATCATTTCTATGTATTTCACGGTCAATTTCCTTCACTTCACGGTCATTTCTATGCATTTCATGGTCAATTTCGGCGATTCTGCTTCACTTCACGGTCATTTCCATGCATTTCACGCTTAATTACGACGTTCCCCTTTACTTCACGGTCATTTCCATGCATTTCACGGTCAATTCCCTTCACTTCACAGTCATTTCCATGCATTTCACGGTCAATTCCCTTCACTTCACGATCATTTTGAAGGGAATTGACCATGAAATGAAGGGAATTGACCTTGAAATGCATGGAAATGACTGTGAAGTGAAGGGGAATTGCCGTAATTGATTGTGAAATGCATGGAAATGACCATGAAGTAAAATCACCAGAATTGACCGGGAAATGCATGGAAATGATCGTGAAGTAAAATCGCCAGAATTGACTGTGAAATACATGGAAATGACTGTGAAGTGAAGGGAAATGACCATGAAATGGATGGAAATGACTGTGAAGTGAAGGGAATTGACCGTGAAATGCATGGAAATGACTGTGAAGTGAAGCGGAATCGCCGGAATTGACCGTGAAATGCATGAAAATGACCGTGAAGTGAAGGAAATTGACTGTGAAATGTATGGAAATGACTGTGAAGTGAAGGGAATTGACCGTGAAATGCATGGAAATGGCCGTGAAGTGAAGCAGAATCGCCGGAATTAACCGTGATTTGCATGGAAATGACCATGAAGTGAAGGGAATTGACCGTGAAATGCATGGAAATGACTGTGAAGTGAAGGGGAATCGCCGTAATTGACCATGAAATGCATGGAATTGACCGTGAAGTGAAGCAGAATCACCAGAATTGACCGTGAAATGCATAGAAATGACCATGAAGTGAAGGAAATTGACCGTGAAATGCATGTAAATGACTGTGAAATGCATGAAATTGACCATGAAGTGAAGGGAATTGATCGCGAAATGCATGGAATTCACCGTGAAGTGAAGGGAATTGACTGTGAAATGAATTGAGTTGACCGCGAAGTGAATAAAATGAATGTAATTGACCGCAAACTTATTGAAATTGACCGCGAAGTGAACGAATTGGAAATTCGACCATCGACCTGATGGAATCTTGGAAATAACTAGGTTGGTTGGCTAAAGTAGCTTCTCCTACCCCAAAATCATATGTGGTACGCCGAGTAAATAATTTTGGTTTAGAAGATATTCTTGTTAAATGAATAAAGAAATAAATGAAAAAAAGAGGGATTTTTTTTATATATATGCCTACATATATATATTTGAATAAATATTTATTAGAGAAAAATGTAGGTAGAATAAGGTTCTTCATGTAAATAATTAATAAAAAGAATAAAAATTGCATAGCATTATGGTTATGGCTACGGTTATAATCCATAGCCGTAGGCCAGTTTTGACCTGGTCGACGGGTCCCAAACCGGTTGGCTTTTTCTTCTTTTTCCTTGTTGTAATCCCCACCGATTTTTGTGGGTCCCATTATGAGGTATTTGTTATATCCAAACTGTCTATCTATTTGGCGAACTCCTATTAAGGCTTGAGATAAAAAATAAGACAGTTCTAGCTATCAAGTGGACCACTGTAAAAGGCAATGGAGTATCAAACGTCTACCACTGAAACCCTTTTAGGGGTCACAAAAGTTTTGGATCATTATGAAATTTGTTTTTCCTCTTCATCCAGGTCTTTGTGACCTTATGAATAGATTGGATGGAAAATAAATGTTATGGTGGGCCCTACAAAAGTTTCAACGGTGAAAATCAATTTTCTGCTGCTCTTTGTGGTGTGGTCCAATTGATCTTTGGATATGATTTTTTTTTTTTTTTTAAGATAATGCTCTGAAATGATCTCGAAATATGGATGAACGTTGTGGATATAATAAATACATAACTGTGGGGCATGTAACTTTGATCCCTTTTGAACCGTTCGTAGAACTTGGAGTTTGAGGAGCGTCAGCGCTCGTCTTGGAGCACCAGCCGATCCGGTTGAAGGAAAAAGCAGGGGGCATTTTCGGCCTAGAAAAAGCTGTCCGTACAGCTGGGGCTTATCCTGGTAAGGTAGAAAGAAGTGGGCCTGAAAAGGTAAATGGTCATAAATAGGTCGTACAGTGGTAAAGTTCTCATGAAAAATCCATTTTACTTTCGTTTCTGGCGGTCTGCGAAAACATCAAATTCAGTGCTCATTCAATTAAAAAAAGAAAAAAAGAAATAAAGGAGAAGATGCTAGGGAACAATCACCTTTTCAAATACCGTCAATTTGCTTAGTAAGCTGTTGCTGACCCAAATAGAAACAAACCTACTGGCAGTGGTATTCCATGTACAACTGTGGCCTGCCTAGAACCTGATTTTCACGTATGTCCATATTCACGGTGGCCCTCATTTTTTTCATGAGTCTGATGACATGCACACTTGAAACATTGCCACGTGGTCTATGTTGTAGGGCAACCTCTGGTCCATTGAGGTGCATGTGATAATTCCTCAACTGTATATTTTAAAAAGAGCATTTTTCCATTTTTCGGTCATACCATTGGTATGTAAGAACTTTTGTTTATGCCCATTATTTGCATATTTTATCTTCGACAGTGCCTAAGTTATGTTAGGTATGGCTAACCGTAACATTAATCAAATGTTGATTTACATGGAATTGAATATAGGATTATGATTCTAACAATGGGAGGGCAAAACGCAAACATGGGCCCTGGAGGACACCTTAAACATCCCTCATCTAGTTAGGGGTCGGATGTTTGATAAAGTTAGGCTGGGCTCCATTAGAAAATTTTATAGTAATTCTTTGTATAGGAAATGATGGACAGGGCGTTCCTTTTATCTCAGGCCCTGTCCGAACGGCCTCTTTGTATCCTTGGCTTTCTATGGAATGAAGATATGAATATTTTGAAGAAAAAAAAGAAAAAGAAAAAGGCCCTGGAGGACACGATCTGAGATAGGGTGCAAATGGCTAGGTCGACGGGTCACTATACCAGATCAGACAAATAATGACTCTTGGGCACAAAAGTTTAACCCAGGTGTCTTAGTCGGCCACGTTTGGGTTCCATATAAATTAACCCAACCTGACTTGACCTGGTCCCACTTCTTTAAATGTACCCAATTTGAATCATATATATACTAGCCTTCGAATTAAAAAATAATAATAATAATAATAAAATAAAAAAATAAAAGAAGAAGAAGAAGAAGATGAAGCAGCAGCGGCTTGACCTAGAATATGGTTATGCACTGAATATTTTTGACAATTTGGAGTATGCTTGCAATGGAGAAGATGCCAAAATCATACTAATTATACCACTGTATATTCTTTGCCATCAAATTGATAAACACCGTAATCGTTAGTTTGGAATGTTATTTGTTTGAAAACTCAATGGTAATTTCTCTACGACCTGGACCAAACTCACACTCATCCCATGTGGTAAATGGTATAGGTCCACATCCCCCAATATCTAATCTAACCCCCCAATATCTAACCTAACCCATTAAATAAATGGGTTGGTTTTTATTTTATTTTTTTACTTGGTCTTGATTCATATTCGATTAGAAATTTAACGAGGGTTAGCTCAATTATGCCTGCCTCCCCTCAACCCGGTCCATTTGCAACCTTAATCTAATATCCACAACCTTACAGAAATAAAACAAGGTGTGGATTTCTAAGACTCAGAAGAAGCGGAAAAATAAATAAAAAAACTAAAAAACTAAACTCTTCCGAACCACTGTAGACTCTTCTCCGTATCCACGGTCTACAAGTTGCGCCAGCTCACATTAGGAGGTGAGCCCCAAAGTCCGGCAGATCAAAAGCTCAAGTGTGCCCACCACAGGAGACAAAGGGGAATGGAGACAACCACCATTTGGAAGCTTCTCTATGGCTCAATGATGTTATGGATCATGCCAATATTTGGATGGCATATATTGGAAACATAATTCTTAGGGCCTTTCGGGGTGCCACTTAAAAATGGAAAATCTCATTTTATTTAATCTTAATTGTGAATGAGAAATGCTATGGTGCTTTCAGATATCATGAGTTACAGTGCTTCTAGTTGCATCAGATACTTTTAGAGACTTTTAGAGTCTGATTGATTGATCTAGATTGTTCATTAGGTTTAGGGGTCGTTTGGCACCATGGATTTGGGGGGATTTCAAATCCCCTGGTTCTTTGGCACCATAAAGTAATTGGGGGTTTCAAATCCCCTCAAAGTAACCGGGGGTTTGAAATCCACGTGAAAGCTTGGATTATATCTAAAATCTTTTCAAGATTTGCATGTGTAACATTTATGTCACTGGATTATTATTCTATTAGGCACATGTCCCACTAATAATGTCCCAAAACAATTTGATTATCAATTGCATCACTATAATTACTTTAATATGATGATCAACACCGTCCAAACATTGTCCATGTAAATTAACAATTAAAAATCGTTAGTTAGTCACTTGAACATGATTTTGTGCTTGTGGCCCATCCGAGACTTAGAATTTCATCATTTTCAGGCAGGGCATATATTTCAGCAGGCTTATTACAACAATTGTGTCAAACATTACATACGTTCACTAATTAGAGATATTAAAGTCAATTTAATAATTAATTCAAGCCCATGTCAATATACCATGCATAGCTACTTTTGGATTGAAGTTTATTCCCAATCCAAGGTGCCAAACACAATAGGAGGATCCCACATCTAAAGAGTTCCAAATCCATGCTCTCGAACAGGCAGCTTAACTTTGTAGGCTACCATGAAAATATCACACAACTAGACAATCATAACTATCTAATGAATAATTGACGTAGGGAAGGACGTGAGGTTGAGCACCGTCTTACTAAAGGGGATAACTCTCCCGAATCTATGGAACTTCTCCGGACTCCTCATAGAGACTTCTCGAAACCACGAGGAAAAGAACAAGGAAAATAGAAAATAAATTCTATAAAATTCGAAATTAATTGATGAATGTCTAATATCTATGTACCTGTTACACCATTAATATAGAAAAAAAAAAAAAAATCAAAAATGCGTAATTACCAAAAATAGCAAATTTCTAACTTTCATAAAAGTCATAATTCTACTAAAACTCTTCTAAAGCCTAATTTCTAAAAATAAAAATTCCAAATAAAAATTTTTTCTAGAATAATCATAGTTACAAGTTATTTCTAAAAAGGAAGAAAAATCTAAAACTCTAAAAAATAGAAATAGAAATATATATATATATATATTAAAAAAAATTGGAATTACTAAAAATAGTTTTTTTTTTCCTAAAAAAAAATCATTTTTAGTGGAAAGCGCGCGTTTTCGGACGAAACAGAGAGAAGCGATCCACTTGTGGGTCGGTTCACCTTGGATGGCCCGTTTTAGAAAAGGTTGATACGCTATGCGACTTATAACAATACCCGGATCAAAAGTTACGGTCAATTTACGGTCCACCTTCTTTTGGCTTAACCATACTAGGAACATATTTTTGATAGGTTCTACATCAGACCCCTCCACTTGAAGAAAACTCGTCAAGGGACTTGGCTCATGATTTTGAGGTAGCTTTTGACGTCGATGTTTATTAGCCCTTTTTATTGTACTTGGCATTGGGCTCTTGAGCTGACATAATACACGTACTCATACTTTCCTTGACTTGACTAGTATTAATACGTTCCTTTACTTCTACCTTCAAGATCTCACATTCTTTATGATAATGTGGCCAAGTCAGTAGACTTGCCCCTAAGACGGGATTAATATAGTTTTGTATATCTCGTATGGCAGGAAATTTATTAGGGAGTTCATCGAGCACAACCACCTTGAACTCTTGCAATACTGGTTTCAAATCCTCTGAGATGTTCACAGGCTCCACACACACACACACACACACACACACACACACACACACACACACACACATATATATATATATATATATATATATATATCATTTCCTCATATTGTTTAACAAAGGTCTGTTTAATTATGAGAGATTGTCCCTCCACTTTATAAGTCTTGGGTTGGTTCTATGTTCCCATAGGGGCCATATGTTTGTTACTGATGAATTATGTGGCTTGTTGTAACTCCGTTTCGATGTGGTCATCCCTTGCCGATAAATAATTAGATTTCTCTGCATATCCCTTTACTGATCTGTTATCCTACTAATAATTTTGGTTTTGTTGGAATAATACCTGATTGTAGTTGCTAAGGAGGAATCGCATGCACAATAACTTCTTCATCCGCGGCCACGTACGGATTGACGCGTTCGTCTGTCTCATCCTCTCAAGCTGAAGTTGTTCTCACTAAGATGAAGCTCTACCTGTTAACTTGTAGGCTACAAGTTTAACTTTCTTCTCTTCCATGATGTCCATGTAGTCGAAGAAACGTTCGACTTTAAACAACCAATCGAGTAAGTCCTTAAAGTAGAGTTGACCATTGAAACTAGGAAGATCAATTTTCATCTTGAATTCTTAATCCATTCGATCTATCTGATCAATGCCTTGTCTAGGATGTGTGGAATCATGTCGCTGGATCTCACCTTCTCAGGACTAATCTTTCAGTTCACTACTGGCACTATCCCAAGACTAAGGCGATTACGAGTTTCACTGCCTACCGGGAGCAGATCGCCACCATGAACATGGAGTTGCCCTAGGGCCTCCCTTGTGCAATTCGCCATGCGATCGTTGGAATCCTACAGACCATGCATGGCTTGCTGATTCTCTCGCTGCACCACTTTAAAAGTCATCGCAGTTAAAAGATGATTCCATGGAACACCGTCCATAGGATTATTGCCCGACCCGTCGTTAGAAGATATAGATCAGAGAAAAAGCCTCGCTCAATACCAAACTGACGCAGGGAAGGTCATGAGGTAGAGCACTGTCTTCCTCAAGGGGATAAATCTTTCGAATCCACCGAACTTCTCTAGATTCCTCACAAAGACTTCTCGAATCCATGAGGAAAAGAAAAATAATAATAATAAATTCTATAAAATTTGAAATTGATTGATGAATGTCTAATATCTATGTACCTGTTACACCATTAATATAGAAAAAAAATCCAAAATTCATAGTTACCAAAAATAGTAAATTTCTAACTCTAATAAAAATCCTAATTATACTAAAACTCTTCTAAAGCCTAATTTCCAAAAATAAAAATTCTAAACAAACTTTTTGCTAGAAGAGTCCTAGCATAATTACAAGTTATTTCTAAAAAGGAAGAAAATCTAAAACTCTAAAAATAGAAAAATATTAAAAAATTGGAATTACTAAAAATAGTTTTTTTTTTTCCTAAAAATTCATTTTTGAGTTGAAAGCATGCATTTTTTGACGAAACGGACAGATTTGACCCACTTTGTGGGTCGATTCTCCTCAGATGGCCCGTTTTATTAAAGATTGATAAGTTGTGCGCCCCGTAATGATACCCGAATCAAAAGTTACAATTATTTTATGATCCACCTTCTTTTGGCCCAACCATGCTAGAAACTTATCTGTGACACGTTCTACATCAATAACTTTTACTAAACACAATGATAACATTTTTTAGAGTCTAATTAGTTGATCTACATTGTTCTATAGGTTTAGGTTAACCTTGCAGGCTACCATGAAATATCACACGACTAGACAATCATAACTCTCAAATCAATAACTTTTACTGAAGACAATCATAACTTTTACTAAAGAAATATCATATCCCATTTATTATATGCAGATAATATGATCTTGTTCCTTAATGGTAGCCGAGAGTAGTGAATAATTCATAGCCTCCTACCAAGCAATCTTAGACCAAAGAGTAAATAAAGGTAAAAGTGTTTTCTTCTGCTCAACTAACCTGTATTTAGGTAAGGCCAGAAACATGGCATCCAAAAATCAACTAGCACGCTGGTTTATCTCGAAGTCCCGATCTCTAAGGGAAGGACTAGGATGGCAATGTTTAAACCTCTAATTAAAAAGGTCGTGGTTTGTGCGACAAGTTGGAGTAGTAGATGTTTGTCATATGCTAGCTGTTCACTCCCAAAGTATAGGGTTGTGATGTAGTAATAAACTCGGTAAGACCGAGGTCGAATCCACAGGGACTGAAACCTATACATTATCTGAAAATAACCAGATCTAGAACTAGGCTAAGATGAAATCTAAACCAATTGTGATTTGAGGAATAATAGTGAAATATTAATCTAAACTTAAAGAATTCAGAGAAAGGAAACTAGGGATTTAGAGGATCCACTTGTAGAGATCAGGGAGATCTTATGCCTGCTTCATGGATATTATACTGAACTTACTTGATATAGTTTTCAAGAGATGAAAGGTTTAAGAATTAGGTATGATTCCATCACAAATCCATGCCTAAGAGACAAGGTAAACAACAGAACTTAGGGCAATCCATAACCAATCAAAAGATGTATGAGTGTTAGGAAGGATTCCATCATCCAACCATGTCCATGAGACGATGGCGAACAACAGGGTTTCCAAACATCAAAATAAAAGGAAAGGAATTATTCAAGCCATCACAGATTTACTGTAATTTAAATCACAACAAACCATTAATGACTAAAAGAATTTCTTAAATTAAACTAGAGTCAATCAGTTCAGTTTAAATCAACCCTGTAGAAGCTCCCATCACGCCACAAGCTTCACCTCTTAACCCTAGCTAAGAGGTTTAGCCACACATGGATGGACTAGATCTCATCAAAATTTTCAGAAGAAAATAAAAAATAATATTTAAAATAATCTTTTTTTGTCTCTCTCTCTCTCTGTCTCTTTCTCTCTCCTTCCAGCCGTCGATCCCTGGCAACGGCGCCAAAAACTTGTTCTTTCCTCTTATAGAAGATTTCCATCTGTGGGGTAGAGTTCTCCCGCAGCTCGTCTGCAATGGAACCGGACTCTAGGATACGCACCATCCTGCGTAAGGAAATAGCCTTTTCTATGCAGCAACCGACAGAACCGAGATCTGGGAATCCTATCCGGAATCTGATCCAGACAGACCTCTTGAAAGTGGTCAGTGGGGTTATGGACAAAGTTTGGACGGTCCAGATGGACGGACCGATCCTCGCCAAGCTTCTCAAACGGACTTCGGCGTCCGGATGTTATAAACAGGGGCCCTTCCTCTCTTCGCTGTGATGTCAGTGGGACCCATGAATGTGATCGTTTGACAAATCCAATCCATCCATTGTCTTCAGGACACAAAACTAGTCGAGAGTGGTCAGTTTATATTGAGTTCGGTGTGGTCCACAGAGTTTTGTATTTGACCGTCCATTGTCTGTTAGACAGTTGGAGATCGTCCTCACCATCATCTCTTGAAGTTCTGACACCTAGGCCGTGGTAAGTGACGCCTTTTAGTCTGATGAACGGTCCAGATTAGACCGATGGGCCTTGATGGTGGCCCAGAAGGATCATCCGCACGCTCTGTTTGCGAACAGAGCCGGCGCGATGCCGCTGGCAGTGTGTTTGGTGGGCCCTTGATCGAAGCAAACAGAGAATCCATTCTGTCCATTGGGTTTGCAGTGGAATTTCAGTGAGGAAGGAAAGCCTTTTGATTTCCTATGATGAGGCCCACTGAATCTGTTCTTCGGTCGTGAATCACGCGTTAGAGACTTCATGTACATGTGTACATTTTCATAGGGTACAAAATCCACCTAGGCGATGGTCATACCCCCCATCTGGTCTCAATGGACGGTCCAGATCATACGTTTGGATGATGGGTGGGGCCCACAACGCAAAACCGGCGGACGTCAATCCGTCCGCTGGACGTTTTACGCAGAGAGACGGGTCAGCCCGTCTTTGACCGGGCTGACTATCTGGTGCGCAGCCGGTGTGTGTACACCATGTACACGCACTGTTCATTCACGGTCGACTATGATGCTTGTGAGAAATCCATGTCGTCCATCTTATTCTCCATCTCTTTTCAACCATGGAGACCGAAGTTGAAATGTATCCAGACAGCAGGTGGGCCCCGATTCACTGATTTATGGGTTGATCTGTATGTTGGGCTGCTTCAACATGGATCTAATGGATGAAATTTGACGTGTACGGTTAATTTAGGGTCCTCAGGCTATATATGAAGTTTCGAGTTAAACGGATGGTTGGAACCTTATGATCTTGCAGTCTGGACGTCTTTCAAGCTGCTTAAACTTCAATTTCACGATTTTCTCAGATCTTTGGCATGTAAATCCATCAATCTTGGTCCCCTGGGGTCTCGTCCGTTGCCTTGGTGACTTCAAAATATCAAATCCACGCTTTTAGCACCTTTTGTAGTCCACGCTTGCAAATGTACCTTGCATCACAAACACAGTTAAAACCGGGCATTAACAATATTGTGCTCATAAATCTAATTAATAAATGGGGTCTAATATGTAATATTTGACCCTCAACATAACTCCCAACCAGCATTTTGCTAGTCCCGAGCAAAGTATGCGAAAAATAAATTGAGAATTACCAAACAATTTCTAAGAACTCGAGTGATTTTGAAAACAATCCATATACTAGAAGTCTGCGATTCATGAATGTTAGGCACAAATTTCTCCTGGAATCAAGCTCACAATAACTTCATAATCAAGTTCAAATATTAATCCATCAATTAGAAAAATTCTAAACATCAAGTACCATGAGTGTATAGTGAAATCTTGTCTTATCATCAAGGTTCACTTCTCTATGACATGATGTCCTTGGCACTTAAAAAGAGCATTCAGGACAACCAAAACTTGCCTCACGGCTCATTCTTTCATTCTTTCATAATTTTTTCATTCTTTCATTCTTTCGTAATTAATTTTTTTTTTTCTTAAAAGTAACGCCATGGAGGGGAATCACATCCTCACCTATAGGGAGTAAACTTATGGTGAAGACCGTACACCTAACCCTTTTCACATATCGTCCATGGGGAATCGAATCCCCACCTATAGGGAGCAAACCTATGGTGAAGATTATTCGCCCAACCCTTTTCACAGGCAGCTATCTTGTAACTGGGTATTTTCTTTTTGTTTCATGATGGCTAAATTCCCCAGGTTGGTTCCTTCCATGCTTTAATGATCACCAAATTATAATTCAATATCGAACTGAAACCGTAATGTGCAAGTGAGATGTGTCTTGTGAAATCATGACTCAATCAATGTTTAAAACCTCTAATCAAGGATTAACTGTTCGAACTTAACTGTGAAATCTAACAAATATGGAATCCAAGAGTCATAAATTGCCAACATCACTTATCTTGTAATTCTAAATCCAAGATGGCCGTCAAAATCACTTCGACTTCATAAGAAATTCCAGAAAAATTAAAAATTTTTACAATTTTTGCTCAAGACCAAGAAAACACTAATTAAGAATTCTAATCTCCCACCCCCAACCTGAAATCTACATTGTCCTCAATGTACAAGATATAAGCATGTAATGCATATGAGATAACGAAAGTAAAAGAAAATTGATGGGAAGATAGTACCTGGATAATGAATCGGGATACTTTTTCAAAAATATCAGCGAGAGAATGAGTCAGCGCAAGAGAGAAACCAACACAAGTAAAACATAAATAACAAAAATAAACTCCTACCTATACCACTTTCGCAGGTGCTCTCGATTGCATTTAGCGTATGCAACAAGCCTTTAAACCCCTAGGTTGCCCCTAGTGGACGAGTTGTAGTCTCGTGAAGGTTTGCAGTAATGTTACCCACAAACATTGAACTAACTAGGAAAATGAAATAAATTGAAAAGCTAGGTTGCCTCCCAGGAGCGCTAAGTTTAATGTCTTCAGCCAGATCAAAGCAACTACCCTAGTCCTATACAAACAGGAAACCTACCTATACCTCCATCAGACTAGGAGATCATTCCCGGTAAACAAGATCAGTCAGAGGCATGGACATGTCCTCTGAATCAAATTTCTCGACAAATGGCTTTAAGCGATGTCCATTTACTTTAAATTCTTTGCCATTGTCAGGGTCTCTTATCTCAACGGCCCCATGAGGATATGCAGTAACAACAATGTAAGGGCCAGTCCAACGAGATCGAAGCTTACCCGGAAAGAGATGTAATCGAGAATTATACAAAAGGACTTTCTGACCTGGCGTGAATGATTTTCATAGAATGTGTTGGTCATGAAACGCCTTCATCCTGTCCCTGTAAATTCTCAAGTTCTCGTACTCGTCGTTCCGGATTTCTTCAAGTTCATTTAATTGAAGTTCGCGTAGCGAGCCAGCGTTGTTCAGATTGAAATTCAGATTTTTGATCGCCCAGTAGGCTCTATGTTCTAACTCCACAGGCAAGTGGCAAGCCTTCCAATAGACGAGTCTAAAGGGAGACATTCCAATAGGGGTTTTAAAAGCAGTACGGTAAGACCATAAGGCATCGGTCAATCGAATTGACCAATCCTTACGGTCAGGGTTAACCAATTTCTCAAAAATGTGTTTGATCTCCCTATTAGAAATCTCAACTTGCCCACTTGTCTGTGGGTGGTATGGGGTGCTCACCTTATGAGAGATACCGTATTTCTTCATTAAACTCTCAAATGGTCTATTACAAAAGTGTGAGCCCCCATCACTAATGATAGCTCGAGGCATTCCAAATCGGGAAAGGATGTTCTCTTTTAGGAATTTAATGACCGTGCGATGGTCATTATTCCGACACGGAATAGCTTTGACCCATTTAGTGACATAGTCTACAGCGAGCAAAATGTATAGATTTCCAAAAGATTGGGGGAATGGTCCCATGAAATCGATGCCCCAACAATCAAATGCCTCGATGATAAGAATGGGATTCAAGGGCATCATATTTCGACGGGACAATGCTCCCAATTTCTGACAACGCTCACAAGCTTTGCAAAACTCATGAGTGTCCCTGAACATAGTAGGCCAATAGAAGCCACACTGTAGAATCTTGACCATGGTCTTTTTTGCAAAAAAGTGACCACCACATGCCTATGAGTGACAGAAGGAGATGACACTCTGATGCTCATCGTCTAGTATACATCTCCTCAAGATTTGGTCCGGGCAATATTTAAACAAGTATGAATCATCCCAGAAGAAGTTGCGCACCTTGGTGAAAAATTTCTTCTTATCTTGCGCAGTCCAATGTGTCGGTATGGAACCTGTGACAAGATAATTAGCGATATCAGCGAACCAAGGCAAATAGGAGACTCTGAACAACTGTTCGTTAGGGAACATGACATTAATCTGCGTCGTCTCAAAGGAATCAGAGGGATTAAGGCGAGAAAGATGGTCAGCCACTACGTTCTCTACTCCCTTTTTATCTTTTATCTCTAGGTCAAATTCCTGGAGTAGGAGGATCCATCGTATCAGGCGGGGCTTAGCATCATTCTTAAACAGAAGATATTTAAGCGCTGCGTGATCAGTGTAGATAATGATCTTGGATCCAATCAAGTAGGACCTAAATTTGTCCAAGGCGAACACTACGGCTAAGAGTTCCTTTTCCGTAGTCGAGTAGTTCACTTGGGCCGGATTTAGAGTCTTACTTGCGTAATGAATAACGTAGGGTTTCTTATCTTTTCTCTGGCCTAGAACTGCCCCAAGAGCATAATCAGACGCGTCGCACATAAGTTCAAAAGGAATGCTCCAGTCAGGTGGCTGTATGATGGGTGCACTAGTCAATATGCCCTTAAGCTTAGTGAAAACTTCTTGACATGGTTCAGTCCACTTGTATGGTACATCCTTTTGAAGTAGATTACATAGAAGACGAGAGATGAGACTAAAGTCCTTTATGAATCTTCTGTAAAATCCAGCGTGTCCTAAGAAGGATCGCACGTCCCTTATGTTCTTGGGTGGAGGTAGGTTAGAGATAAGATTGATCTTTGCCTTATCCACCTCGATTCCTTTGGATGAAATAATGTGTCCAAGGACAATTCCCTTCTGAACCATGAAATGACACTTCTCCCAATTAAGTACCAAGTTCTTTTCTTCACATCTTTTCAGCACACATTTAAGACTTTCCAAGCACTCGCTGAAAGATGAACCGAAGACAGAGAAATCGTCCATGAAGACCTCTAAATATTGCCCCACCATGTCAAAAAATATGCTCATCATACATCGCTAGAAAGTGGCAGGAGCATTCCACAGCCCGAATGGCATCCTTCGATAAGCAAAGGTGTCGTAGGGACATGTAAACGTAGTCTTTTCTTGATCTTCAGGGGCGATCTCTATCTGATTGTAGCCCGAATACCTGTCAAGGAAACTGTAATAGGAATGACCAACTAACCTTTCCAAGATCTGATCAATGAAGGGCAAAGGAAAGTGGTCTTTCCTCGTGACGGTATTTAATTTTCTATAGTCAATGCACATCCTCCAACCAGTAGTGACTCTAGTCGGCACGAGTTCATTATTGGCATTGGCTACGATGGTGATCCCGGACTTTTTAGGAACCACCTGAGTTGGACTCACCCATTGACTATCAGATATAGGGTATATGATACCCACATCCAATAGTTTAAGAACCTCGGCCTTGACCACTTCCTTCATGTTTGGATTTAGTCTACGTCATGGTTGCCGAGCGATTTTCGCATTATCCTCAAGATATATGCGGTGAGTACAAATCGAAAGGTCGATTCCCTTGAGGTCCGCGATTGTCCATCCAAGGGCTCCCTTATGCTCCAGGAGAGTAGATATGAGCATACTCTCTTGTTCTTTCTCAAGGTGGGTAGAAATCATCACCGGGTATGTCTCATCTTGACCTAAATATGCATATTTCAAATCAGAGGACAAAGGTTTTAGGTCAAGCTACGGTGGCTTGAGGTTAGACGGTAGAGGCACTTCATCAGTTTGGGGTAACTTTTCAAATTGAGGCCTCCACCGGCTAACTTCAAGTACCGGTACCGCATCAAGCATGGCACACGTCTCCCTAATTATGTCATCATCAAACTCATGAGAGTAGGCCAGACACGTCTTTAGAGGATTAGAGGATAAGGTAAGGGGTGTCCTATCATCCACGAAAGTATCAATCATGTTAATATCATGGATATCGTCATCCTCCTCTAACCGTCTGGCCGTGTTGAAAAAGATATTCATTTCTAATGTCATATTCCCTAAAGACATACTCATGACACCATTCCTGCAATTGATAATTGCGTTTGAAGTGGTAAGGAATGAGCGACCAAGAATGACGGGAATCTGAGTGCTCGTGTTATTGATGGGTTCGGTATCCAGGATGATGAAGTCAACTGAGTAGTAAAATCGATCAACCTGGACCAACACATCCTCAATTATCCCTCTTGGTATACAAACAGAGCGATTAGTAAGTTGTAGTGTGGTTAAGGTGGGTTTTAATTCACCTAAACCCAACTGTTTGTATACCGAGTAGGGGATAAGATTGACGCTCGCTCCTAAGTCAAGAAGTGCATGCTCAATTCGATAGTCCCCGATTACACATGATATGGTTGGGCTACCGGGATCCTTGAATTTTTGTGGCACATCTTGCTTTAGGATGGTACTCACTTTCTCAGTCAGAAAGATTTTCTTTTGAATATTTTGTCGTGTTTTAGTCGTACATAAGTCTTTCAAGAATTTGGCATATGAAGGTATTTGTTTCACGGCATCAAGTAGAGGAATATTAACCTTCACTTGTTTCAACACCTCTAGAATATCCTGTGAGTTAGAGAGAGGTTTTGATGCAACCAACCATTGGGGAAATGGAGCAACCGGCTTCTCTTGAGGTTCTGGTTCTAACTCTGGTGGGGCATGACTAGATCCATCTTCTTTATCCACTTCCGGGTCCTTAGGTTTTTCAGCCCTAACCGGAATGGTTTTGTCAATGATCTTCCCACTCCTAAGAGTGGTGATGGATTTAGCTTGCTCCATCTGATTTGAAGAGCTTGGTTCGCTAACTTCATATTGCGGTTTAGGATTGCGAAGAGGTTGAGCTGGAAAGCTCCCCTTGTTCCCAATCGTATTTTCAGCCTTAAGTCCTTGTATTTCTTTTGTAAGGTCTTGAAAGGCTTGTAGCATACCCTGATTGAAAAGCTCTTGCTTTTAAAAGTGTTTTAGAACCGAATCCTCTTGAGGTTTCTCTTGAGTTGGATTTTGATTTAGGAAACCTTGAGGTGTCGCGGTTTGTCTATTCCTCCAACTGAAGTTTAGATGATTTCTCCAGCCAGGATTGTATGTGTTAGAGGTGGGCCCACTGAAAGGTCTTTGGTAATTGCTTACAGCATTAGATTGCTCATTTAATACCTCTTGAAAGGCAGAGATAGTTGGACAGTTTTCAGTAGTATGAATGTTGCAACCACAGATGCTACAAACAATTTCCTTGGCCTTATCCTTCTTAAATTCCATGGCCTCGAGTTTCCTAGTGAGATTAGCTACCTTAGCATTGATATCATCGTCTTCTCTCAGGAGATACATTCCACCCCTTTCCTTAGAATGAGTCGGCCTAGACGTAGTACTAGGTCTAGGAGAGATGTCCCATGATTGTGTGTTCTCAGCAAGTTTATCAAAGTAATCCCACACTTCATCGACTCCTTTATTCATAAACTTCCCATTACACATCGTCTCAACTAATTGGCGCATGAGAGATGTCAGTCCATCATAGAAAAAGTTCGTGATGCGCCACGTTTCAAAACCATGTTGTGGGCATGAACTGACAAAATCCTTGAACCGCTCCTAACATTGGAAGAATGATTCATCTTCCCTTTGGGCGAAGTTCATGATCGACTTTCTCAGGGTGTTCGTCTTATGGTATGGAAAAAATTTCTTAATGAACTCCCTTGTCGTGTCATTCCATCTGCCAATTGATCGAGGACGTAGTGAATGTAACCATGTCTTGGCTTTCTCTTTCAAAGAAAAGGGAAAGAGTTTTAACCTGACCGTGTCATCAGACACATTAGGAAAGTATAAGGTAGCTATGATCTCGTCAAATTCTTTTAAATGTAAGTAAGGATTCTCTGACTCAAGCCCATGAAATTTAGGGAGGAGTTGGATCACCCCTGGCTTGATATCCATGTGTCCTGCATTCTCAGGAAAAGCCATGCATGAGGGCGTACTCACCCCCGCCGGTTGTAAGTAATCTCGTAAGGTACGAGGCGGGGGTGCTTGATGCACCTCATTCTCATCCTGGAGATCTTCTACCCTAGGTTGGGGTAGAAGAGGTTGATTTCCAGCCATATCCTCAATTAACTCAGGGGATTTTGAGCGGTGTCTAGTCCTACGATGGACAGTTAACCCCTCAACTAATCCTCCTTCAGTCAAGAGACGTCGAGTGTTGTCACGAGCCCACTTGGGCATGAAACACTCGCAGCCCTCAATCAAATTCTAAACCTAATCCTAAGAAGGGAAATAAAAATCTAAAAAGAAAGAGAGGGTTGGAAGGAAGTTACCAAATTAGAGTCCCTAAATTAAAACCTGCAAAATAAAACAAAACAAGTTAGTTTCTAAAAATAATATCCTCAGAAAAAGAAAGATAGAAATAAAAAGAAACAAGGAAAAATTCCTAAATTAGAAAGTAGAAAATTTCTAAAGAAAATTTAAGAAAGTCCTAAACTAGGAAGTGAGTAATGAAAGAAAAATAGAAAGTAGAAGTTTAGAAAGAGCGTACCGAATTTAGAAATTTCTAATAAGCCTACAAAACAGGAAAGTTAGTTTCTAAACAGAAAGTTTTAAAATAGAAAATTTCTAAAAATAAAATAGGAAACAAAATTAGATTCTAAAAGAGTTAGAATTAGAAACTTACTAAAAAAGGAATCCTAATTTAGAAATAGCAAGGAAGAGAGAAATTACCAATTTAGAAACCTATCTCAGAATCCTACAAAACAAGCAAGTTGGGTTAGTTTCTAAAAAGGGAAAACTATATAAAAATAGAAAGTTACTTGAAAGGAAATTTCTAACAATTAAAGGAAAACCTGTAACTAGAAAATTCTAAAAATAAACCCTAAAAAAAAGTCCTAATCTTAAACATATCCTAAAACCAGTTAACTTCAGGAAACGTAGCCGTTAGTCCCCGGCAACGGCGCCAAAAACTTGTTCACTTCCCAAGTATAGGGTTGTGATGTAGTAATAAACTCGGTAAGACCGAGGTCGAATCCACAGGGACTGAAACCTGTACGTTATCTGAAAATAACCAGATCTAGAACTAGGCTAAGATGAAATCTAAACCAATTGTGATTTGAGGAATAATGGTGAAATATTAATCTAAACTTAAAGAATTCAGAGAAAGGGAACTAGGGATTCAGAGGATCCACTTGTAGAGATCAGGGAGATCTTATGCCTGCTTCATGGATATTATACTGAACTTACTTGATATAGTTTTCAAGAGATGAAAGGTTTAAGAATTAGGTATGATTCCATCACAAATCCATGCCTAAGAGACAAGGTAAACAACAGAACTTAGACCAATCCATAACCAATCAAAAGATGTATGAGTGTTAGGAAGGATTCCATCATCCAACCATGTCCATGAGACGATGGCGAACAACAGGGTTTCCAAACATCAAAATAAAAGGAAAGGAATTATTCAAGCCATCACAGATCTACTGTAATTTAAATCACAACAAACCATTAATGACTAAAAGAATTTCTTAAATCAAACTAGAGTCAATAAGTTCAGTTTAAATCAAACCTGTAGAAGCTCCCATCACGCCACAAGCTTCACCTCTTAGCCCTAGCTAAGAGGTTTAGCCACACATGGATGGACTAGATCTCATCAAATAATTTCAGAAGAAAAAAAAAAACAATATTCAAAATAATCCTTTTTTTCTCTCTCTCTCTCTCTCTCTCTCTGTCTCTTTCTCTCTCCTTCCAGCCGTCGATCCTCGGCAACGGCGCCAAAAACTTGTTCTTTCCTCTTATAGAAGATTTCCATCGGTGGGGTAGAGTTCTCCCGCAGCTCGTCCGCAACGGAACCGGACTCTAGGATACACACCGTCCTGCGTAAGGAAATAGCCTTTTCTATGCAGCAACTGACAGAACCGAGATCTGGGAATCCTGTCCGGAATCTGATCTAAACAGACCTCTTGAAAGTGGTTGGTGGGGCTATGGACGAAGTTTGGACGGTCCAGATGGACGGACTGATCCTCACCAAGCTTTTCAAATGGACTTCGACGTCCGGATGTTATAAACAGGGGCCCTTCCTCTCTTCGCTGTGATGTCAGTGGGACTCATGAATGTGATCGTTTGACAAATCCAATCCGTCCATTGTCTTCAGGACCCAAAACCAGTCAAGAGTGGTCAGTTTATATTGAGTTCGGTGTGGTCCACAGAGTTTTGTATTTGACCATCCATTGTCTGTTAGACAGTTGGAGATCGTCCTCACCATCATCTCTTGAAGTTCTAACACTTAGGCCGTGGTAAGTGACCCCTTTTAGGTCTAATGAACGGTCCAGATTAGACCGATGGGCCCTGATGGTGGCCCAGAACGATCATCCGCACGCTCTGTTTGCGAACAGAGCCTGCGCGATGCTCCTGGCAATGTGTTTGGTGGGCCCTTGATCGAAGCAAACAGAGAATCCATTTCGTCCATTAGGTTTGCAGTGGAATTTCAGTGAGGAAGGAAAGCCTTTTGATTTCCGATGATGAGGCCCACTGAATCTGTTCTTCGGTCGTCAATCACGCGTTAGAGACTTCATGTACATGTGTACGTTTTCATGGGGTACAAAATCCACCTAGGCGATGGTCATACCCCCCATCTGGTCTCAATGGACGGTCCAGATCATACGTTTGGATTATGGGTGGGGCCCACAACGCAAAACCCAAGACGTCAATCGTCCATTTGGACGTTTTACACAGAGAGACGGGTCGCCCGTCTTTGGCCGGCCGATCGTCCGGCAGCACTGGCCCGGTGCGTGTACACCATGTACACGCACTGTTCATTCACGGTCGACTGTGATGCTTGTGAGAAATTCGTGCTGTCCATCTTGTTCTCCATCTCTTTTCAACCGTGGAGACCGAAGTTGAAATGTATCCGGACAGCAGGTGGGCCCCAATTCACTGATTTATGGGCTGATCTGTATGTTGGGCTGCTTCAACATGGATCTAATGGATGAAATTTGACGTGTACGGTTAATTTAGGGTCCTCAGGACATATAAGAAGTTTCGAGCTAAACAGATGGTGGGAACCTTATGATCTTGCATTCTGGACGTCTTTCAAGTTGCTTAAACTTCAATTTCATGATTTTCTCGGATCTTTGGCATGTAAATCCATCAATCTTGGTCCCCTGGGGTCTCGTCCGTTGCCTTGGTGACTTCAAAATATCAAATCCACGCTTTTAGCATCTTTTTGTAGTCCACGCTTGCAAATGTACCTTGCATCACAAACATAGTTAAAACCGGGCGTTAAACAATATTGTGCTCGTAAATCCAAGAAATAAATGGGGTCTAATATGTAATATTTGACCCTCAACACTAGCAGAGCAACTCTTATCAACCTGTCCTCAGTGGTATACTCATCCATGCAATGGCAGCTTCATCAGTTCCAGTGTAGGTTTTAACTGAAATGGAGAGGTGTTTTGAAAACTTCTTTGGGGTTGGACTGACGATAAGAAAAATCTGCATTAGCTTAGTTGGAAGAAATTGTCTATGTCGAAGGAAGAGGGTAAGTTGGCGAAATGCCTTGATTTTCAGGACCCGAGTATACGACACACATCCTAAAAACCCATGAGTTAACAGAATATTAATGGTAATCAAATGAGATCAAAGTGCAAATAGCGAGAATCAAGCATAACATAAATATAATTAAGATGTGAATAATATCCTAGCCCACTCAGCTGGGGGCTAAATACAAAAACCTCAAATGTAAAATGTTCAAAACAAACTATTACAACTGGATCTATTGGTTCAAGCCATAGCATGCAGTCGCTTCCTGGTGCGGCTCCTCATCGTATAACTCTTCATCGACTATAGCCGTCTTAGGGTCCACTGCGCATTCGTCTATCGTTATACTTACATCCTCTGTACAGTTAACCATTGATGAATGAGTGGCCAGCTCAGTATGATTTTCCCTCAAGATTACACACCGCTGCCCTAAATAAGAAATAACATAAAACAAACAGACAAACAAAACATAGTAAATACAGTCTTATTATATGCATGGATGCATGAGTGCATCATTGACCTGGAGATGCTCATCCGTTTGGAAGTTGGACTCGTCACCCATGCAAAGGCTAACCATTAGCGAAACACATCACGTGCATACATTACGTACCGCATAATGACTGCCATCATATCACGTACATAAATCGATAGATGATGGTCTAAATATGCCATGTATGCATGAATAGCCAAGCCATTATTAGTCCAATTCAATCAACCGGTTTAATAGAACTCAAGGTCACTACGGGGGCTCGTCACCAGCGTAGGCCGATGGCTCAGGCATAGTGTCCCATGACAACCATCCCCAACCCATGAGTTTTTCCACTTTAGGGTGTGTATGGAACCCATAAACATGTGGCCAATTAACTCTCCCCATATGGGAATTACTATCGTATGCCGACTAGGAAGGAAATATTGAAGATATAAAATACAGCGATTAAAGTGAGTCGGTATGTATGATACAAACACAATTAAGCATTGACGACAAAAATGTGGAAGGGTTCATTCCCTAGTTAGGTAGGTGGAATCACTCCATAGATGGTAAGACCCCCATAAATCAATGCTACTAATCATAACCTCCATGTTGAGGGTCTAATCTCCTCACAACAGTTCTGTTACACCTTAAGTATGGACTCTCTTTAAGTAAAGGTTTCCACAGAGAGATTTCAAATGTCATGTGTCTTGCAACCAATATAATAATATGAGGGTATTGCATGGAGGTTCAGACATGATTCAATAATCAAAATAAAGCTCATATAAATGCAAGAGTTATGAAATTATAACTTATTAGTCCTAAGGCATGAACTACGCATGTAATTCACGTATTCGAGTAACTAGTCAAGTAGCTTGGGCAATTCTAACACCTACACTTCGGCAACGAGTCAGGTATTCTAATCCATCTAAGACATGTGTTAAGTTAACTGATCAAGTATTCTAATCAATTCTAAAGCATGAGTTAGATCATCTAAATATTCAAATTAGTTCTTAAACATAAGTTTAAGTGAACTAACCGAGTACTTTGGTCTATTCTAAGACATGTTTAAATAGTTAAATTAATTCTCAGACATGTATTCAAATAACTAATCAAGTGGATTAGCAATTTCTAAGACATGTAACAAAGTAAACTAATCCAATAATCAATCCTACAACATACGTTCAAGTATACTAATGATTTAATCACTTCTAAGATATATATGATTATTAACCAATCATAAGGCATGTATTAAACAGGCAAATCAAATGATCATCCACTTCTAGGATATCATTTACAACTACTATAAAAGGCTATCCCTAATCTAGTTTAGAGATGGAAAACTCAAGGGGAAAAGAGTCATCACCTTGAAGAGTTGTCTAACCATTCTTGATTCATGTCCCTGTGTACACTTTGTGGCCGAAATCACACAAATGACCTCCTAAGGTTATAGCCAAATATTCTCAAGGTTAATGTATTGAAGTTGTGTGGGTTTGAAGGGTCCCATAAATAGGTTTATTTGGGCCTACACTAGGGTGACCAGGCCCAACAGATTTTTGCCCAACAAGTGCCCAAATTGGGGCCCAAAATTTCCCTTTTCTAAGGGCCAAACTGGGCCTGTTTTGGCCCAGTTATTGGGTCCAAATATAAGCCTAAATGGGGCTGGCCTAGGTCGTCCCTGGCCCAAGAAATGGAAGGCCCAAAAACTGGTCCGTATTGGGCCCTATTCAACCCAACTCGGCAGCCCTCTTGCTGTTTGAGTGTGGTCCATTGCACAGTATGGTGAGGCCCACTGGGGTTTACCCTTGGTGCGGCCCACTGTAGTTGTAGTGAGGCCCACTGGGACGTGGCCCACTACAATGTATGGTATGGTGGGTTGATGGTCTGGCCCACCTGTTTGTAGTGTGGGGCCTAACTGTTTGCAGCATGCGGTCCACTTAAATGGGACGTGGCCCGCTGCAATGTGTGGTGCGGCCCATAGGATTTCTGGAACAAGGTACAACCCACTGGGCTGGCGTATGCTTGGGCCGATCTCGGCCCATTTCTGGGTCCGATTTTGGCCCAGATTCAGGGCCGATATCAACCCCTGTGCAATGTGTTTCCATGGCCCACCTAAGGCCTGCATTTTCTGCCCACTTACCGGCCTAGCTGAGGGCCGGATTTCACCATTTTCGGGGCCCATCAGAGGGTGCTTTTGAGCCCAATTAAAAGCCCACTTCCAGCTATTTATACGGCCCTGTACGTGGATGTTTTCAGTCCCATGCATGACCTGATGAGGGCATGATTTCAAACCTTAGTACGGCCCGATGAAAGCCGGTTTTCAGCCACTTTGCACGGACTGATGAAGTTCGGGTTTCAGTTCGATGCGCAACCAAATGAAGGCTTGATCTCATCCCAATCTGGAAACCGTTTTCAGCCCACCACCGAGCCCAACTAAGGGTCTACTTTCAGTCCATTCTAGGGCCCATAAGGAGGTCCGTTTTCAGCTCAGCCTATGGTTTACTTTCAGCTTGGTACAAGTCCCAGTCGGAGGTCTGATTTCCAGTCGTTTACAAGGCCTGATGGAGCCTCATTTCGGCCCAGTTAGAGGCCTGGTTGAAGGACATTTTCAGCCCCCAACCTGTCTCGATGAAGGCCTGACTCTAGCCTTGCACATGGCCCGATAGAAGCTTGGCTTCGGCCCTATGCATGGCCTTAGGCCCTGATTGTGACCCTTAATGCTGGTGCAGGCGTGGCCCATCGAGCTCTTTACTCTTGTGGTCTTGTTGTGCAAGGTGTGGCCCACTGAGTTCAAACTCAGTTGCTGTGTTGTCAGGTCGAGAGAGATGACCCACATACTTGTCCCACTTGGTAGCAGGGAAGATGGTCGGCACATCCAACAGTCCTAACCAGGGTTGGTTTTACCGGCTTAGAGGATCTGTGAGAGGGTCCTCACTGACCCAACTCAACCCAAAACAGGTGGGTCGACTCGGTGCAGTGTGGTACCGAGTAGCATAGCTCTCTCTCCCTCTCTCCTCTCTCTCTCTCTCTCTCTCTCTCTCTCTCTCTCTCTCTCATCTCTCTCTCTCTCTCTCTCTCTCTCTCTCTCTCTCTCTCTCTCTCTCTCTCTCTCTCTCTCTCTCTCTCTCTCTCTCTCTCTCTCTCTCTCTCTCTCTCTCTCTCTCTCTCTCTCTCTCTCTCTCTCTCTCTCTCTCTCTCTCTCTCTCTCTCTCTCTCTCTCTCTCTCTCTCTCTCTCTCTCTCTCTCTCTCTCTCTCCTCACTAGTGTGGATCCCAAGGGCAACAGTGCCCTTTTACAGGCGTGGGAGAGAGACTCCAACGGCTAGGAAAGAAACTACACTTTCATGGGCCATCTTTGAAAAATGGCAATGCATGGGGTCCATTTGATCCTGGGGATGGATTCCCACTACAATGGCCCCCGCAGGAAAGTAAAAGTTTAGTCCCAGTGGGTCCGTCTCGTGATCACGAGTTTGGTGGTTTAACGGGGAAGATGAGTGGCCATTAATGGCAGATCACTATTTAATGTATTTAGTTATGATCCGGTCCGTTTGAGTGGACCAGATGGGACTGTTGATCACAGCAGGGCCCACTTTTTGGATCTCAAACGTGAGTTTCAAAATATCACATGAGATATTCTGATTTTCGTTATTTTCTCATGAAGCATTTCTCTCCATTAACTCATACCACCTTGCAAGGAAGGGCTAAGATTTCTCCATGTGGCCCAGGGAACAGTTAGAACCGTGCCAGGACTTACTTCCCAGAAGGGAAATCCCCTTTTTTACTTTTCTTGGTGTAGGCTATTGTTCGGCCATTTTTGAAAATGGAAGAGCGTGGCTTCAGCTGGACGATGGATGGCTGGGATGGCACGTGGGCCACCCATGAGGCTACTGGTTGGCCCACCATTCTAGATCCCAGCCGCACGTGAGATTCTAATCGATTTCATCCCCAAACCGCCATCCCTTTGCATGGGTTCGAAAACCTATAAGGTTTGGTTAGACAGGCCCCACGAGTCCGATGGACGGCTCGGATCATTTTAAAAGTGGTCAGGGTGGGCCACTTTGAGGGTCATCGTCCGTCCGTTTTCAAACGGCATGTTGTCGAGAGAAATCTACCTTTTTGCGGATGAGCTCGGTCAAAATCAGTTTGACCAACTTGGCTCGTCCAGTGCACGTAGTGCACAGGTGTACAGGGTGCACACGCACCTCATGTGGGGTCCACTGTGATGTTTATGACAAACTCACCCCGTCCAATGGTCTTAGGATCCCCACTTAGGGGTCCTGGCCCAGTTTGGGGCCGGACTGAGGCCCAGGTGGGCCATATCACACGCTTTAGACCCTATCTATGGCCAATATACTCCAACCCATGGTTGGATTAGTCCAATGTTTCATTTTAACATCCAAACGGGAACTTATGATGCAATGGGTATTTGGTTGGCTATTTACTAGTCCTCGAAGGTCAATCGTTAGTGCATTTTTCTACGTCTCACTTAATTGAAAGTTGTCTTAACTTGGGAAAGTTTGGTTAGGCTTACCTCGCATCTGTTGTAGGCTTCATCCCAGCTCCCAGGGCCTCTGATGGACGGCTTCAATGACGACTGGGAACCCCATCTTGCATATGTTGGGTTCAAGTTGTTGTTAATTGATTCTGGACCCCATTGATGTAAGTTTTAAATGGTAACACCCACATACCAGAGGTGTGGGGTGCTACAGTTGGGGATAAAAAATCTGAAAGAAACGATGAACAACTTCAGGATAAAAATTGGCATGGGCAGCGAGATATGGCAGCGAGGATAGTTAATGGACCTATTTCATATGAGCAAAGTACGGATGTGGGGGGGACTGCTGTAGGTGAAGGCGTGTCTTCCTCTAACCTCTCTCCCTTTAGTCTAGCATTTCTAAGTTTTTTCCCATGATTGATGACAAGGTTCAATGGCTAGTGGGTCATGGAGAGTGCAATTTGTGAGAAGTGGAGTGGATGGGCCTTGGCTCATAGCCGATATTCCTGAGTCTCTTAAGCGATGAAAGTTAAGGCCCTTTTGTGGCCAGAGGGCATGTGCTGGCCTTCCTCCTTTGCAGGACTCATTCCTCGTGTGGTGTTGGAACACATTCGAGAGGAGGGTTTCTGCACTTCACAAAGGGAAGACATTTGTGTTTGGCCCCTAAAGCCCTCGTGTACATTCTTAGTGAAATCTGCCTGTAATTTTTGTAGAGCTAGGGGAGTTCGTAGGGGCTGGTCCAAGTGGGTCTAGTATTTTAAGATGGCCTCCAAGGTTTCAAATTTTGTTTGGAGACTTCTACACGAGGCCATTCTTGTGGATGAGTGAATTTAAACTAAAGGTATCCCGCTGGTGTCTATGTGTTCCTTAAGTCGGATCGAAATGGCCCATCGACCGAGTATGAAGTCCATGAATCATCTGTTCAATGTGGGATATCTCGCTGGTAAGGTATGTGCTTACTTTAGCTCCATTTTTTAAGTAGCCCTCTTGTCTGATCAGAATGTTTTGGGGCGTGTTGCTCATTGGTGGGTAACAATCTCTCCTGGGGACTATCTAACTAGAGTTTAGGATTTAGTACCCAGTCTGGTGCTTTAGGAGATCTGGAAGAGCAGGAATTCCAGCAGTTTGAAGGGACTTCCGTAAATGTGAACGCCATGATTGTGTATATCAAGAGATGGCTGGTCTGGATCTCCCCGTCCCTTCCTACCGTTAACCCCCCTTCTCTATCTGCCTAACTGGCCTTCGGAGACATTAGGATCCTGAGGAAGGAGCTAATGCTGGTGAAGTGGATGAAGCCATAAGAAGGCTGGGTAAAACTGAACGTTGACGAGTCAGCAAGAGGGAACCTCGGGAACTCAGGAGGAGTTTGTAGAGATTGGCTAGACAACCTCATTTTTGCATTCTCTATCACTGTGGAATAAGATCCAATAGTAGAACAGAAATGAGGGCATTGTTTGAAGGCTTGCAGCAAGGTTTCACCAGGATAGAGGTTGAAAGAGACTCACTTTGTGGGGGAGGCGTTGAACAAGAAAGGTGTTGTTAAGTGAAAATTGTGGTATTGGAAAGCCAGGATTAACATGTTGTTAAAACGGGGCCAGGTGTGAATTGCCCACATCTAGCATGAAGGGAATGAAGTGTTGGATGGTTTGGCATGCTTGGAGAGTAAGACATAAGGCAAAAAGATTTTTCACCAGGCATCACACCTTCCATAGGACATCTAGGCCTCATTTTCCTTGATTGAGTGGGCATAGGTAATGAAAGGATAACGCATATATAAGTTGGTTTTCTATTTGCAGTGCTTGTTTGGGTATATGATAGGTCGGTGTATGGGGTTTTTGGTGTCTTGGATCGGCCTAAAAGCTAGATGTCCTTGTATAGTCCCCTCTTCTTTAATGAATTTTTCGCTTCTAAAAAAAGGTACAATTGAAATTTTGATCCATTTATTTATTGGGCAGTCAATGATTGCTTATATTTGTAAATAATCACTTTGCTAGCTAATCCCAACAATCCCATCAATGGCATGGAAAAAGGATGGCTACAAAAGAGAAGGCCAAAATTAACGATAAATTGTATCATCTGATTAGTGCAATGGTGACATGGTAACTAATGAGTATTCTCTAATTAGATTGATTAATTGGACTATCCAAGCAACCCAATAAAACTAGGAGCACTATTAATTTTAGTGCCCAGTATAACATTTCTTATTATGTATTAAAATTTTCTTTTTTGAAGAGATTAATTATATAACAAAAAATTTATACAAAAGTGAGGTCTTAAGTAGAGCTGGACACCGAGTCGAGCTTAGCACAACTCGGCTCGGTTCGGCCAGCGGCCAACCCCAGCTTGAATTTGGCTTAGCTTGGTCCTTGTGCTTGATTGCCTAGCTCGGCTTGATTTGGTTAGTATGCTCGAGCCAAGTTCAAGCTCAAACTTAAGAGCTGAGTAGATTGTAATGATTTCATTTTCTAGTTTAAATATCATGCCAAAAATTCACCAGCATCTCCCTTTTCCTCTTCGGAAATATTAATTTTACATTTATTTTTTTTTACACATGCACACATACCCCCACACACTTACGCTGTAGTGGGATTTCACCACCTATGGATACTCAAACCCTTGACCGGGTGTTGAAATCCTGAGAGTCTACCACCGGAGCAAGTGATTCCCACGTGAAGTACTCACATAAAGTATGAATATTTGACAATGGAAATAAATGCAAGAAATATTTCAAGAAAAGGAATGATGAACCGAAATAGGCATATGTGTTTAAATTAGAATAAATAAAAACATTCAAATGTATTAAACCTTAAACTGTTTAAAAATAGGATAATTTGAAGATTTATATGCCTAAAAAATCACACTATATTTATGCCCGACAATATTGAAATCCTTAAATGGGCAACTATTATCTTGTACTACAATAATAAAATTAAAAAAGAAATTAATCTGACTAATTAAACAATGGATTAAAAATTAATAATTAAGAATCTAACTAATAATTTAAAATTCTAATATTTTGACAAAAAACATTATTTACATTAATTCTAAAAATTTAACAATAAACATCAAACATAATTCGTATTAATTTTAATTAACATGATTCACATTAATTCTAATAATTTAATAATAAACATTAAACGTGACTCACATTAATTCATAATATGTTTATTATTATTAGTATATATATAACAATAAATTCAAGATATATGTTTATTTCAAGATAAACATATATGATATATAAAATATATAATAATGAAATAAACTACTAATGTATGTATACATATAACTTATTATTATTATTATTATTATTATTATTATCATCATTATACACACACACACACACACACACATATATTATATTATTTTAGAATTGATTGACATCAAGTTAAGATGCCATGGACAACGGCTGACCAGGTGCCCAAATACAAATACTCAAATATATATATATATATATATATATATATATATATATATAGAGAGAGAGAGAGAGAGAGAGAGAGAGAGAGAGAGAGAGAGAGAGAGAGAGAGAGAGAGCTTCCATTGCCACTGCGATAGACAACGACCAACCACGTTGTCATGGATAGTGGTCGGCCGGGTGTCAAAATATAAAGAGAGTTAGGGACAAGCGTCTAGGCAGGTGAAATTGCGTGAATTGTCTACCATGATGCGTGTGGAAGCTTGGCGAAGCTTAGAATTATGGCTAAGACCTAAAGGGGGTGAATATGACCACTTAAAAATTCTTTACCTAATTAATACAATTTACCAATTAAAATCAATAAGGTAAATTAACACTTACACTTCTAAGCCAAAGTGGGACCGATCATATACATACAATAGATGTAATAATTAATCAACTAGTCTATAAGAGATAGTGAGCTTGTGTGTGCTTTGCGAGTTAAGTACCTAACATACAATTCAATTCAATAATTCATTAAATCTAACTAATCAGCCATATAAGCATCAATAAAATTATGATCAACTGACAATTACAAACACAAGCATATATAGTGGTTCGGTTTTCATACTCCACTCTTGGCAGACGCACTCTCCTCGAGTGTACTGAGATTCACTATCTTAGAATTTTTCAATAGGTTCACGCCCAACCTTTTACAGTCTACACAAGGACTTAACACACATACATTCTCGTCTTGGAGGAACACCTTTTCACCTGTGTCACTGTCTCTTGTAAGAGACTTTAGTTGAATTTCTATCAGCTAACTAATAACCACTAGCGGTCCTAATTGAATGGCTGATATTTCACTCCTACTGAAGGCTCCCACAAAGACTAACACGCCATGTATAGTGTCACGCCCCAAACTCAGAAAACGGGCTCACAAAATTCCCGATCGCCGAATCTGGGGCCAACAGCCTCTGTAGTGCTCCATTCACGGATCCCAACACTCATATGTCAGATTCCGATCTTGGGATCCTACAAGGAGGATTTTCAGTATGATTTTTTTTTTTTGTAATGGAGCATAACCACAAGCATAACCAAGTTACAAAACAACATCACCACTGTAACGTCCCGAAAATTGGGGGTCGAGTAGTAACTCAACTCCCGAGTTCCAGAACATCACTTATGCAACGAAATGAATAATGATTGAATGTTGACTATATTCGTGCATTGAACATGAGTGAGATTAAACCAAAACAGCATATCATACTCCAGAGACAGTTAAATTGCAAGCGGAAGACTATGATAGATAAATAACTTATATAAACTATGGTGAGTCTCCAGAGTGTGATGATGTTACTAGGTTAATTAATTACAAGTACAATTCTAAATTTTATCGAATGTGAGGAAGTGTAATGTCTTCTATCCCGAGTACCATAGCCCCGTCAATACATTACCAGGTCTTCATAGACCTGTCAGAGATTTATATGTAGGAGAACTCCTCCTCAACATCATAGTAGTAGTCCGGCTCTGCTTCATAAGCATCGCCATCACCTGAAACTCAACAAATCTGGTTGGTGTTGCAAACACCATCCCGTAACGTGGGAGTGAGTGATCAACTCAGTGGAACAGTAAAACATAGGTTAACATGTTATCAATTCAGTCAAGCAGTAATGATAAAGCAGTAAAATCAAACACTCCTAACTACTCTTATTAATACAAGTATGAATGCAATCATGATGTATGCTCTCACCGACATACTCCGTCATGCGACACCATCTTCGTTCGCGGCATGCTTACTTTTCTCAGTGCTCCACATCTTCCAGGCACATGCAATGCATGATGAGCATGATTACCGAGTTGTTATTAGTCCATTTCAAACAGCAGGATTGGAAAACTAAGGTACCTCCCTTGTATCATTCCCAAACATGATCCATTCTAGGGTCGTCAGTCCTAGACAATTTCATACGATGGTGTGTTTCTAGGTCGCTGCAAGGGCTGTCAGGGCTGTTACACGGAATCGTTGCGCCACTCCCCCATCACCTTATTAATACAGGCCCAGTTTATACTCTGCTACTACGGGAAGGCTCATTGCCTCACCGCAGCCTTAGAGTATGCTCGAGGTCACTCCACTAACGTCCTACCAACTGGCAGTCTATTTCGAAGCCCGACCAGTTCACTTATTGAGAATGGGACCCGGATGCAACCCGACTGGGGACCACAGCCAGGCTACGTCAGTGTAGGCCGACACTCGAATATAGTGTCCCATACCACTATAATCGGCTCACGAGTAAGTTGCTCACTGGTGACTATGGGGAGGCACATGGCCCCAGCGTGGCCGACAGCTTGACCACGGTGTCCCATACCACCATGCCCGGCTCATGAGTTTTAGCGGATCGAGGTACCATGGTTAAAAGGGATTCCACTGGTAAGTTTGGTACCCTAGGTTCAAGCAGTAGCGTCCAAACATGGTGAACATACATTAGACATATCGGGTTACTTGACGAGCTCAGCTAGCTCGAGTGCACGACAAGTTGAACGACATGAACTGCATAAGTACTTCGCGTGGCCAACCACTATGGCCAACCGAAGTACGACTTGAGTTCGTCGAACTCATCCTACGTGGCGAAATGAAACTCAACCACGATCTCAAGTCTGGTACCGATTGTCTGGACTATAAACATAGTCCCACTCGCATTAAATCCATATTCAAAGCATGTGGGGTAAAGCATAATAAACAAAGTAATTCAAGCATGCTAACAAACATGTCATAAGCATATATAAAGCATGTTATAAAGCATATCATAAAGCACCATATATACAAGAATGCAAACACATATATTTCATAAGTAAGCAGTTTAAGTAAACAATCTCATGGAGGAAATCATACATGTCTCTAAGGTAGTTGAGAATCCCATCTCAACACCTACCTAAGGCATCATCATCCAAACACTTACTCTCTCAAGCATTTTCACAAACACTTAACATACACTATTTCAACATACATGTATATGCTAGCAAACATGTATTGGGGCGAGTCCTTTCGCCAAGCAAGTATTTTACGCATATGTAATATATTTATACAGCAAATAATCATGGCAAACACATCTCTAAAATATATACGTATACGGTACTTTCTACAATACAGTATTTCTACATACATAGTATATATTAGCAAAACATGTATTAGGGCGAATCCTTTCGGTAAATAAATATTTTATTCATATATCGTATATTCATACAACCAATAATCATGTCAAACATATTTCCAAAATTTATACGTATACGGTATTTTCTATGAATACCTAGAATATGTAAAATTCCATATTCTACATCTTTAATCGAAACGGAAAACAGAAATCACTTTGTACATATGCAATTGCATGCAGATCATGAATCTATCATTATCTGACATTGAAAGCATTGAAAACCATAACCTATACACCTAAAGTCTGCACCTTTTATCGTAGAATCGTAAAGAAGTCGATAGGTTTGCCAAGCTTCCGTATATGGCAGTTTGGTAACTTATAGAATGAAATAGATTAGCTATTTCATAACCTACAACCTACACAACCCCAAAACATATTAGGGTTAGAGTTTCTTACCTAGAAATGACGCCGAAATCGCCGAGAAAGCGATGAGAATGGTTCGTAGAACGGCAAGAAAAAGTAGCAGGGAGTTTCTCCCACTTCTCCCACACACTCTCTCTCTTTTCTCTCTTCTCTCTCTAGAGTTTATCTCAAATTTATATGGCTGCAATGAGAGAGGGTTTAAGGTCCTTATATAGCCTAAAAACTCACCAAAATAGACTTCAGGTCAAAGTATACTTAGGTTATAACCAAAGCGGACCTGTTTCAGTTCAACGGAGGACTTCTGGCGAGCCTCCTTGAGCCAAAGGTCGGACTTAAGCTCACTAATACCGGATCTACATTCCATTAAGTTTTCGTTCCAGTAGGGTTCTCAGATCACGCGTGGCGGACCAGTTTCAGTTCAACGGTCAGTGGATCTCGATCGGAGATTCCGAGTACATGTAAATGTTTATGAAAATTTTCCTGATCTGAGAGTGTAATTTGGTCAGATTCTGACGGTCTGGTTGCTTAATTCTGATCTGCAAGCGACGAGTCTCATATTACTATTCAAGATATTTATTTTGTAAAAAAACAAGTGTTCTCACACTCTCTCGCTCTGGACTCAAGTGAACAGCCGTGGGACACTGTCTGGATTTGATTTCCGAGATGGTTGTTAAGCCCAGCGAGGCGGTCCTAAGTCTTTAACCTCGAATTATTCGGACTCCTGATGTGCAGTCTAGAACTGATACGGAGTTTCGGGACGCTCCCAAGAGCAGCCGGGTAATGAGATTGATCCTAGATTTTAGGGTAACCTAGCGTCAATGATTCTACAAGTTTTGGGTCTTGCAGATCGTATTTAAAGTGGATCAAACGGATTTCGTAGCTAATCTAGTTTAACACTTGGTTAACTTTGTCAAATTTCTTAAGGGTTTAATCCTAAGTGATTTCTGGTCGAGGTGGTACTCAGTCCTTTATAGTAATGTTTAGTTTAAGTGTAACGCCCTGAAAATCGGGGGTTGAGTATAACTCAACTCCCGAGTTCCAATGCATCACTTATGCAACATAAATAATACTGATTAAATATTGTTTGTGTTAGAGCAATAAACATGAGTGAGATTATACCAAAATAGTAATTCATACTCCAGATCATTTGTATAAAGGCAAGCGGAAGACTGAACTGTATATACATGTATGTAAAGAAAACAAATCATTTCATTATCCAGAGTATGAACCCATATGAGTCACCATATACATATGTCTGTTTTACGAACAAAATGTCAAAATTAAACTAAGTAACAATCCCTGCAAAATCCGTCGATCCTGACTGCCTAGTCGGCCGTCAGTCACGCATATAAGAGAACTCCTCCTGGTCCTCATCATAATCAGGAGCTCCGCCTCCTAAGTCATCGGCTCACTAAACTCCGAGGACAGGTCTGGTTGGTGTGCGCAACACCATCCCGTAGCGTGGGAGTGAGTAGCTAACTCAGTGGAACAATAAAGCATAGGTTAACATGTTATCAATACAATCAAGCAGTAATGATAAAGTAGTAAAATCAAACACTCCTAATTACTCTTATTAATGCAAGTATGAATGCAGGTATGATGGATGCCCTCACCACACCCTCCCTCGTGCGACACCATCTCACGTTCGGGGCATGCTTTCATCCCTCAGTGCTTCACATCTTCCAGGCACATGCAATGCATGATGAGCATGATTACCGAGTTTTTAATTAGTCCATTTCAAACAGCAGGATTGGGAAATAAGGTACCTCCCTTGTATCATTCCCAAACATGATCCATTCTAGGGTCGTCAGTCCTAGTTAATATCAGACGATGATGTGTTTTCTAGGTCACTGTAAAGGCTGCCAAGGCTGTTACGCACAAAGGTTACACCACTCCCCCATCACCTCTTAAACAATTTATCACTATACAGAAACAGGCCTAGTTCATGCTCTATATACCGCGGCATAACTCTAAGGTTCACCGCGATTTCAGAGTATGCTCGCGGTCACTACTGAAGGGTTGTCGAAGGGTACAGTTGCTCGCATTCGTTGCACCACTCCCCCATCACCTTATCAATGTAGGTCGACAAAGACATGAATATAGTGTCCCATACCACCATAATCGACTCACGAGTCACGGTTGCTCCTTGCCCAGTCACTACGGGGAGGCACGTGGCCAAAGATAGGCCGAGCGGCTCGACCACGGTGTCCCATACCACCATGCCCGGCTCATGAGTCTTAGCGGATCGAGGTACCATGGTTAAAGGGGATTTGGTAAGTAAGTTTGGTACCCCAGGTTCAAGCGATGAAGCGACCAAACATGGTGAACATACATTAAACACATCGGGTTACTTGACGAGCCTGACTAGCTCGAGCGCACAATCAATTAGACAACATGAAGTGCATAAGTACTTCGGGTGGCCTAACCACTGTTGCCAACTGACGTACGACTCGGGTTTGTCAAACACATCCCACGTGGCGACATGAACCTCAGCCACGATCTCAAATCTGGGTACTGATTTATCACGGACTATAGACATAGTCCCAAACTCAATCAATTCTCATCCATAACATGTGGAGTAAAGCATGATAAACAAAGTAATTCAAGCATACTAGTAGGCATGTTATAAGGCATGTTATAAAGCATGTTATAAAGCATGATATAAAGCATGTTGTAAAGCGCTACATTAATAGGAATACAAACACATATATTGTAAGTGAGCGGTTTAAGTAAACAACCTCATGGAGGTAATCATACATGCGTCTCTATGGTAGTTGAGAATCCCATCTTAACACCCTCCTAAGGCATCAACATCCAAACACTTGCTCACACAAGCATTTCCACAAACACATAACATACACTATTTCAACATACTTAGTGTATGTTAGCAAACATGTATTAAGGCGAATCCTTTCCCCAACCAAATATTTTATGCACACATAATATATTTATACAATAATTAATCATGGCAAACACATCTCTAAATTATACATGTATACGATATTTCTCACAATACAGTATTTCTACATACATAGTGTATATTAGTAAAACATGTATTTAGGCGAATCCTTTCGCCAAATAAGTATTTTATCCATATATCGTATATCCATACAACAAATAATCATGTCAAACACATTTCCAAAAAAAATACGTATACGGTATTTTCTACGAATACCTAGAATATGTAAAATTTCATATTCTACAACTTTAATCGAAACAGAAAACGGAAAGCACTTTGTACATGTACAATTGCATCATGAATCTATCATTATCTGACATTGAAAGCATTGAAAACCATAACCTATACACCTAAAGTCCTCACCTTACACCTTGGAATCTCAACGGATCAGCAAGGTTTGATGGGCTTTCGTATTCGAGAGTTTTATAACCTAAAGAGTGAAATCGGTTAGCTATTTCATAATCTATAACCTTCACACCTTAAAACAGATCTAGGGTTAAGGTTTCTTACCTTAAAATAGAGTCGGTATCACCGGGAAAGCGATAAGAAAGGGGTAGTGCAGCCCGTGTGGTGATTGGAAACAGTAGGAGGGAGATTCTCCCACAACTCTCTAGCTTTCTCTCTCTTTTTCTCTCTTCTTACTTAGGGCTTTTCTCAAATTCGTATGGCTGTGAGAGGGGGTGATCTAAGGTCCTTATATAGCCTAAAAAGTCTCTGAAATAGACTTAAGTTCAAGGTATACTTGGGTTATATCCAAATCGGCTTTAATTCAGCACAAAAGAGGGTTTCTGGCAGCCCTCCTTGAGCCAAAAGTCGGACTTAAGCTCACTAACCTTGGATCTATGTGAAGTTATGTTTTCGTCTCAGTCGGATTCCCAGATCACGCGTGGCGGACCAGTTTCAGTTCAGCGGTCAGTGGGCCTTGATCCAAATTTCCAAGTACATGTAAATGTTCCTGAAATTTTTTCTAATCCAGGGTGTATTTGGGTCAGATTCTAACGGTCTGGTTTCTTATAAATTGACCGCAAGTTTCAAGTCTCAGATCACTATTCCAGATATTTATTTTGTAAAGGAATTTTGTGTTTTCACACTCCTTCGCTCCGGGCTCAAGTGAACAGCCGTGGGACACTGTCTGAGGCTGATTTCTGAGATGGTTGTCAAACCCAGCGAGGCGGTCCTAAGTCCTTAACCTCATATTATATGGAGTCCCAATATGCGGTCCAGACCTGATACGGAGTTTCAACATGTTCCCGAGGGCAGTCGGGTAATGAGTTTGATCCTAAATTTTAGGCTAACTTAGCGTCAATGATTTTACAAGTTTTGGGTCTTGTAGATCGTATTTAAAGAGATTCCAACGGATTTCATGACTAATCTAGTTAGCACTTAGTTAACTTTGTCAAATTTCTAAATGATTTAATCCTAAGTGATTTCTGGTCGAGGTGGTACACGAGCCATTGTATGGAAATTTACGAGTCGTTACATTAAGTATTATTCTTCATCACCTAAACCTTAAGATAGTGTCCAATGTGAAAGTACTTAGAAGGATTTAAAGAACGAGGTGGTGAAGGGTGAGATTTGTGAAGGAAATGGGTTCAGAAGCGATTTTTAGACTGTGGGATTCAGTTCTGACAAGTTAATAAGGTGTTAGGAGTGGCCCATTACCTAAGGACGTCTAATTCCAGGTTGGCAAAAATCCTGGCTGTTACAACCACATATCCACTATATCAAAAACTTTAAGTACAATGAGAAAAGGGAAATACAAGGTGGTAAAAAAAGCTCCAAAATAGTCCGATACGCACTCCTGTCTCAGCATTGCTGCGATCCAACGACACATGCACGAAACAGTAGTGTATAAGCTTACAAAAGCTTAAAGGGTGGTGTAAGTGTGTGCCCAAGGAAGTCCCAAATATATAATATCAGAGTAATGCAGAAATATGTGGGTAAGTTCATGAATACTATCAGTCATATCAAGGCTATGTGATGCAAGGCATGAATGCTATTGGCCATACCAAGGCCATGCGATGCGAGGCCTATGTAGCCAAATGTCATATGCAAAATGCAAAGCAAGAATGTCAGTCCTTATCAAGTACACATATCAGTACAGTTTTTCTCTGGGATATCACCGGGGTCTAATACACTTCACAATGACTGTTACCTCCCTAGTTGCATAGCCCAGCAAGTGGAAGAGACCACACTATCCGCCTGACCAGTAATCTGCCAATACTTACCCGACTCATCGATAACGGACTTATTTGCGAGCTGGTTAAACTCAGCCTAGCTTATAACACCCTTATTCGGGTGGATAAGGCCACACCCCTTTCCAACCGACCACGACATAGTATGAGACGCGGCCTACTGGTATTCGGCACTCTTGCGCTTGTGTATACACTCGGTCTAGATGTTAGAGCATCTCCTGGTACCAAAAAGGTTCTGGAACTCTCACCCAAGGATATCCTAAGTGCCTACAATGCTAGAACCAAGTGTTTTCGGTATCCGATACGACCATCCATGATGTGTCTGTGGAGCCACGGTATTAATGTCACTAGGGCATACAATGATCATGACACATAAATGTAAGATGCATGAATCATACTATCCAGTCATGCAACAATCTTACGCATACCACGCGCTCATGTGGGTAACTCCTATCAGTGAGTTCAATAAATAATCTGCCTAATGGCATATACTATGATCGGTCACTACTCATATCAAGCATACATATGATGCGTATGGCATGAGTCATGAAATTATACTAAGCCTGTTTTATGGTGATGAACTATTCTCATAACGAAGATGGCCGAGACAACCTACACACAACAAGTATGGGCCCATCAATGGGCCCTAGTGAGAGTTACAATGTAGACATTTAACTAACATTGTACTACAATGTGGGCGTCAAACCATCATTGCTCCTAAGGCATAGCCCGTCATAAACATCATTACATAAACCATGGTGGAATTACACATTGCAATGGACCTGTATACATCTCATTGGGCCTCCACGAACGGCCATAAATACATCAAGATGGGCCTAATCACATGGGCCTCATATATATCAAGATGGGTCTCGACAACAGGCCTTATACACATCAAGGTGGGCCTCAATGGACGGACCACAAATACATCAAGATGGGCCTCATACATACCCAAAAGAGTCATATTGAAGGATCATTTGGACCATACCACAAATAGCAATGAAGATAATAATTTTCATAGTTAAATAAACCACAGGGCCCACTATAAAGTTTATTTGCCAACCAATCTAATCATAAGGTCATAAAGACCTGGATTAAGAGGGAGAACAATTCCCCATTGATCCAGAACTTTCGTGACCCAAATGGGTTTCAATGATAGACATTCAATCCTCCACTATTTTTGTGGTGTGGTCCACCTGATCAATGAATGATCACGTCACGGTGTGGGCTGTCGTAATGATTTGAGATTCAACTAATTCATAAGTTAATATAGTGATAGCTGAAGGGAAAACAAATATCAGCTTTATTTAAAACTACAGTGGCCCTTAGAAATTTGAACGGTGGAGGTCACTGCCCACTATTTTAAATGGTGGGGTCCACTTGAACCTTAGATCTGACTCATTCCTTCCCTCATATCATGAAATGATATGTCAAAATGGTTAGACATATGGATACAATGCATTGCATCATGGTAGGCCCCACCGTCCAAATAGTGGGCGATGTGGATAAAACACATACATCATTAGTGGGTCCCACCATCCAGTGGTGTGGACGGTGTGGATAGAACACATACATCATTGGGTCCCACGTTGGGCCCACCCTAATGTTTATCTGCCATCCAATCTGTTAATAAGGTCACACAGACCTGGATGAGAGGAAAAATGAACTTCATAAATGTCACGCCCCGAACTCGGAAACCGGGCTCACAAAATTCCCGATCGCCGAATCCGGCGCCGACAGCCTCCGTAGAACCCCATTCTCGGCTCCTAGCGCCCATACGCCAGTTCCGATCTGGATGCTACAAGGAGGATTTCTAATAATCAATTTGATTCGTAATGAGCACAACCACAAGCATAACCCACGAACAATAACCACAAGAACACCATCACAAAATCCACTATGAACAAAAACTTTAAGTACAAGGCGTAAGAAAGGGAAATACAAGATAATGCTAATAACAAAAACTCAGAAGCTCGGCTGCACGCTCCAATCATGGCGAGACTACTGCGGCCACGCCCTAGCGTGCCACCGCACGCATCAATCGTGCATAAGTTTCATAGAAAGCTTAGAGGGTGGTGTAAGTGTGTGCGCACATGAGCGTGCTCGTAATGCAGGTCGAGTAATGCGGAATCGTGCCAATGAGTACATGAATGCAGTCAGCCGTACCAAGGCTATGCAAGACAAGATATGAGTGCAATCGGCCATACCAAGACCATGCGATGCAAGATGCTCAAGCATGCCAATCCTCATGTCAATACAGTTATCGGTCACCGATAATCACCGGGTCAAGACACTCTACGCCACCGGCCCCTATCCGGACGCACAACCGGAAGAGCGAAAGAGACCTCACTATCCGCCCGCCAATATCGACCCGCTGTCGATAGCGGACCGATTCCTCAAGCCGGTCAAACTCAACCTAGAAATTGCCCCTCACTCAAAGCGGTAAGGTCACACCCTTTCCAACCGACCACGACACGGTGGGAGACGCGACCTCCCGGTATTCGGCCCTCATGCGCCGTACATCCACTCGGTCTCGACGTTGGAGTCATCCTCTGGTACCATCGGGTTTAGGGATTTTCACCGAGGACATCTATGGCACCCGTATGCTAGAACCAAACATTTCCAGGTATTCAATCCACCCACCCACGATGTGTCTGTGGAGGTTATGGCCCTGGTGTCGCTAGGGCATACAAGAACTACAATCACACAATGCAAGTGCATGAGTCACACTACCGGTCATGCAACAATCCTGCGTAAACCATGCGCTCATGTAGGCAACTCCGCCTATCGTGGAGCCCATAAATTCGGCTTCTCGAAGGCATATGCTATGATCGGGTCACTCATCATACTACCATACATATGATGCGTATGATAATGAATCATGAATCTATACTAAACATGTATATAGGGATGGGCTCTGCAGATCACGTAGATGGGCTTAGACGGCCCGCAGAGTACAAGTATGGACCAATCAAGCCTAGGAGAGTCGTAATGCGACATTTAACCAACATTACTCGTACAATGTGGACGCCAAACCAACATTGTCCCCAAGGCATAACCTATCATCAAACATCATTACACATACTATGGAGGAATCCTCATTGCAATGGACCCTAAGGACATCCTCTGTTGGGCCTCGACCCATGGGCCTTACATTCATCAAATGGGCCGCATCATATGGGCCTTTATAAATCAAGTGGGCCACATCAAAGGGGCCTTATGTACATTCAGAATGGGCCATATCCCCACGGCCTTTGAATACGCCACAATGGGCCTTGTAACATGGGCCTCAAATACATTGAATGGGCCCCTCACATGGGCCTTATAAATATTAAGGTGGGCCTCAACAACAGCCACAAATACGTCAAATGTGGGCCTCAACAAACGGGCCACAAATATCTCCAGATGGGCCTAATCACATGGGCCTTACATGTATACCGAGGTGGGCTACACCAAAATACAAGTGGTGATGATGATTTCCACCATTAAAATCCTTAGGCCCACCATAACCTTTATTTCTCGTATGATCTGTTCATAGGGTCACCAAGAACTTGGTGGCCCAAGGGTCTAATGGTGGACGTTCAATCACATCTGTGACATTGTGGTCCACATGATAAATAGATCTATCTTATTTATTTTTTTATTTTTTTTTGGCCCCAAGCCTTAATACAAGCTTCACAAATGGTGGAATGTTTGGATCAACACAAGTATCATGGTGGGGTCCACATGAGGGCCCACCATAATAATATAACATATAATTTATATAATATATATATATATATATGTGAGATCATATATGATATATATATATATATATATATATATATATATATATATATATATATATACACACACACACATACATATACACATGCACCCACATACACTCACACACACACACACGCATGCACCAACCCACACACCCGCACACTCACACACATGCACACACATGTGACAGGGGTTTCACCGTCCGTCCGGGACGGTGGGATAGAGCACAAACATCACTGGCTTCACCAGTCCCATTGACTGGGTGGAAATAAGACACATACTTCATCTTGTGGGCTCCATATGGGGCCCACTATAATTTTTACTTACCATCCAACCCGTTCATGAGGTCACACAGACACTGAAATGAAGGGGAAAAATAAATTTCAGATTGATCCAAACTTCGTGGGCCCAGGGAAGGTTCCAATGGTGGAATTCAATCACCGCCGTTTCTTGTGGTGTGGGCTACCGAGCCATGGATCGGCTCGATTTTCGGAGGGGACCCACCCAGTGGGGTGGTCCACCTCATGGACAAGTGGATACAACATATACATCATAGTGGGGCCCACGGCCGAGGCCCGTGGGACGTTGGCGTCCGCCCCGTCTCGACACAAAGAAAGGCGGCATGAGCCGTGATTCCTTTTTTTTTTTTTTTTTTTTTTTTGAAAACCTTAATTTTCGAGGTTTTTCATGTGTGGGTCCACTTCATCTAAATTCACCTCACCATTGGTTCCCACGGCCTATAACAATCGTAATAAGCCCAATATTGGGCATATATCTAGGTACACGGAAACAATAGGGCAGTTTCAATGGTAAGGAAGCCGTTTCCCACGCCATGGCCCACCAAAAATTCGGATCGGCATCATCTTTTGGCTCAACGCCTAAAATGATCAGTAGAATAGAATGGACGGTGTGGATTGACTACATACATCAAGGTAGGGTCTAAATGAACCACCCTCTCCAAGGCTTGAGAACCAAGCTTATATTTGTGTTTTTCCCCAGCGAGGTCCAGCGTCCCTGGACGCCGGACGACTCGTGGTGGGCCCACGCTTCGGTGGACCACCAAGGGTGAATGGTGTGGGTTCAATGCAAAGGAAGTGGGCCCTCTTCGATGGCTTGGATAAACCACATACTTCATGGTGGGGTCCATCCAAGTGGACCACATGACCATATCATCATCATAAAAATGAAAAAAAGAGAGTGAGAGGGAGAGGGAGAAAAAGAGAGAGAAGGTAGGACACACGTGTGATGGAGGGACCCCGACACTATGGGCCCTCCCTTGCATCCAATCATACATACATAAAAAAAATTAATCAAAGTGGGCCATCGGCCACATCTTAGGGTCCAAAGTGAAATCCACACCATTGATCGGTAGGTCCCACTTGGCCCATCATAAAAACATGAAAAACCTATCCTATAAAGCACCCACCATCGATCTTCTTCGGTCCGTTGGAACGCCAACCTCCTTGTGCTCCTCTTTGACGGTGGAGATGGGAAATCAAGGGCTAGGATAAGGGATTTTTGGGAGAGAAAAGGTGGGCCACACAACTCATTTCATTTTTTTTTTGCACTTGGGGAGAGCTTGGACGTGAGCTCCTTTTGGTTGCTTGGAGTTGTGTTGGGAAAGAGAAAGAGGAAGAGAGATAAGGAGAGAGAATGATGGATGTGAGGTGAGTGATGGGTTGATGGATGTGGTACTTGACTAGGTATGGGTGTGTAAGAGAGATGGTAAGAAAGAGTTGACTTTGGAGAGAGAAAGCATGGGTTGCTTGTACTTGACATTGAAGTGATTGATTGATTGATGTGATTGATTGATTGATGGGATTGATTTGACATTGTGTAGAGATTCTCTCGGGATTGAGAAAGCGCTGCGTTTCTTCGAAATAAACGCCGGCTCACATCTTCTGGTCAGGGTATCGGATCGGTGCGTGAGTCGCGTTGGAACCGCTGGCGAGTGCGGTCGCAATGATATAGGTCTCGGATTAAACCGACTCGAATATAAAGGATACGACTTACGATCGATCGCAACGTCGATTATCAGTCGTGGATTGCCGGACTTCGACGGAAATGATCGCAGGATTCATCGGAACAGTACGAACTAGGATACGGGTCTTACAATAAAGATCCAAAACTTCTGTGACAACCCTTTTTGGGTTGTCAATGGCAGACGCTCAATCCCACTGTTCCCTGATGTGTGGGCCACTGAGTTTTACATACGACTAATTTTTGGGGTGGCCCATGGCTAGAAGGGGGGCCACCAAATGCACGATATTGATGTTCTACACACGTAACAGTGGGGCCCGTGGCTGGGACCCACGTCCCTGCCCTCCACACCTAATGCAGTAAGACGCTGCTACAGTATCCTCAGGATGGCAACAACAGCAGCGCCTGCTGCCTTATTTGTATTATTATTATTATTTTGAAAAAGACATTTTTCCGCAGTTTTTTCCTAGGTGAGGCCCGCATTAGGTGGATCCACTCCACCCATTGTATTCTATAGCTCATAACATATCCAACAAGCCTAATATTGAGCATGTTTCAGTTTATAGAAATATCAGAGTGGATTTCAACGGTAAAACCACTATTTTCTATGCAATGGCCCGCCAGATAATCGGATTAACCTCATTTTTCAGCTCAACGCCTAAAATGAAATGGGGAATGGAATGGACGGCGTGGATTAGACCCATACATCAAGGTGGGGCTTGTATGAGCGGCTCACCCAAAGGCTTAAATATATATTTTTTTGTTTGCTGCTGTGAGTACAACCCACTGTTTGTTCACACTCATAGAACACGTCCAACGTCCCTGGACACTGGACGGATGGCGTGAATACATAAATCAAGGAGAGTCCCACATAGACGTGGCCCACTTGATTTATATCAATCTGATACTTGTGTTTTCCATCACTAAAGGGTAGGGCCCACATGATTTGGACGGCCATGTGGTCCGTTGGATGGACTGTCTAGATATCACATACACTCATCATGTGGGCCACAAAATAAAGGAAAGAGAGAGAGAGAGAGAGAGAGAGAGAGAGAGAGAGAGCGACACGTGATGATGGGGAGCTCCGCCACTATGAGCCCTCCCTTTCCATGCGTTCAATCATATATCAAATGGGTCCTAATACATGTGGGCCCACCAAAATAAAAATCAACGGTGGAGATTCCTTCTCCATCAAAATGGAAGGTCTAGATGACCTCTTTCAAACTAGAAATAAACATTATGATGGGGTCCATAGAGAATAGCCACATCATCGAATGATCATGTGAATCATAGTGGGCCATCGGCCATATCTAGGGTCTAAAGCGAGATCCATACCATTAATCGATAGGCCCCACTTGGCCCATCATCAAAACAATGAAATCTAGCCCAATAGAGACACCCACCATTCTAACTTCTTGGTCTGATGGAACACTGAGCTCCTTGTGTCTCACTTTGATGGAGGGTGATGAGAAATGAAGGGCTAGGATGGTGGATCTTGGGGTGGAAAGTTGTGAGATCTGACCCTAGTTTACATGTGTGCATGTGTGTGTGTGAGTATGCATTCCGTTAATTTTGGTCCCGCGATTTTATCAGTCAAATTTCGGTGACCCGCGACCCTCGGATAATGTTTGTGGTCATCCTTAAGTTTGGTCACATAGGCCTAACTCGGATTGACCTGAGACCTATGCCATTGCGTTCGCCTCATCGCCGCAATTCCAACGCCGTGTCCCGTGGGTTAATCCGATATGTACATCTCAAGTTATGAACATTGATCGATATGGGCCATTGATTGCATGATTGGTGGACCCCACCATGGGTTGCACATTTTCCCAAGCCATCATTTCACCCTAGGCTGAGATTTCTAGAAAGGCTATTACCCTAAGCCTTGTTAATATCACCCACGGAGCCGAGCCGAGTCGGCGCCTCGCCCTTCCAAGCATTCAATTGCCACACAAGGCCCAACCCGACTGGCTTAGTCACAAGGGCCAACATCTCCAGCCCAGGAACAGGACTGGGGAATTCGGCCGAGTTGGGAACCATTGATTTCAACTCCGAGTTGAGTTTATGAGAAGGGCTTTGACAGGTAATCCGCATTCCATTACAAGGCCCTCGATCAATGGTTTAAATAGTTAAACTATAGACTCCACAAAAAATCTAACTAGTTAGGACATTTACATACATTTGACAAAGCATAAAATAAAACATTTTATATAAATTAAATACGATCATACAGATCGGAGTCAGTAGGAGCTAGTCGGATTTCTGACCGAGTTGGGCTTTTTTTCGGCCGGTCGAGTCGAAGCTAGCTAACCGGGTTAGCCCAGTTTGTGTACACCCCTAATCACCACAGGCTACCATCATTGCTCAGAGAGAGAGAGAGAGAGAGAGAGAGAGAGAGAGAGAGAGCTCATCATTACAAGTCTTAAAAGTCTCTCTCTCTCTCTCTCTCTCTCTCTCTCTCTCTCTCTCTCTCTTCCCTCTCATTTCTCTCTCTTTACTCTTCTTCCCTAGCAACTTCCCTCCATTTCTCTAGCCCATCTTCCCTCCATTCCATCCCCTTCTCCTCCTTTTTCCTCTCAATCACCCCATTAAAAATCCATCTCATCCATCTATCTTGGTTCCTTGGAACATTTGGAGCTTGGTGATCCAAGTTTGGTGAAAATCCTTAGGTGGGTGCTTCCTTATGTGCTAAATCTGATTTCTATAGTGGAGATCTCTCTTCTTTTTTAAAAAAAAAAATTCATGAGGGGAGTGTAGGACCCACAAATCAATGGTGGAGATCTCACACGTCCCCATAGGTGTGGCCAAAAGGCCCACCGCATGCATGCATGTCTCATGCATGGGGCTTTCCTTTATGGACCCCATCATGTTAGATCCTTGGATTTTCTTGCATGATGAGGTCATCTAGACCTTAGGATCATGGTGGGAATGACATCCACACCGTCCATTTTAATTTTTAGTTATGCATGTATGAGATTCATAAGGTAGATGTATACTGGTGTATGATGTGTGGTTGGATTTTCTTTGGAGGGCTCAATAGTGGCGGAGCCCTTCCCTTATAGCCAGATTTTTTTTTTCTTTTTCTCCTTAAATCTATCCTTCATTTTTGATGTGTGTGGCCCACTTAGGGGCCCTGGAATATCCAGACCATCCAAGCAAGGTGGACGCCCATGGTTGTCCATTCCTTGGACGTTGACACCCTATTTGCTCCTATTTGGATGCATGCAATGGGTTTTTGTGAAGGTGTTTTGTCTGGAAGTTTGTGGGGCCCACTTAGGTGGACCACAACACTAATCTTGTGGGGTATTTCCCCCTTTAATCAGTGGTTATGATCAGTTATTTCAAGACATACCTTGCTGTCTAGAAAATTTCTGGACTATTTTTGGGTTGTTTTTTACATAGTTTATGGACTGATTTGGAGGATTTTTTACCTCCATTAATTGATTATTTCTAGAGGTGTGGACCCCACCTAGAAGCATGTTAAGTTTCACCTTCATTTGTCCCTATTTGATCACCCAAAAGGGTGGGCCAAGGAGGGTAGACGGTCCAGATTTTTCTGGACTGTCCAACCACACTGTTTGCTGGAAAAACATAAATATCAGCATGATTTTGAAATGGTGGGCCACCTTTGTGGACCCCACCTTGCTGTATACTTGTATAGGAAGGTTGGCCTTGCATTTTCCAAAATTTTGACAGACCTGGGCCCACTCTAATGGGGTGCACAAGTCAAGGGCAGCAACATTGTTTCAGTAGCAGATTTTTTATTTATTTATTTTTTTTTATAAATACCTTGCTGTCAACAAATTGCAAAAGTTAAATAAAATACTTTTACTATCCCAAAAATTCTAAATTTTTTTAAAGAGGTGTCCCACCCATGGTAGGACCTACCTGCAAAATTGTAGGGCCAATAGACTCCATTTGGGAATCCAAAAGGGTGGGCTATTATAGAGGGCTTCCAGAACTTTCTGTTGTGCAGTCCAACAACATAATTCTATAAAAATAAATTTTTTAAAAATATTTTATCAGGTGGGCTATATTTCTGGGTCCCACCTTGTTTTAGACTTGTTGAGGGACTTTGGGTCTAAATTTCAGGAATTTTGGAGGCCCAAAACCCACCCATTTGGATGGCCCAAATTTAGATGATTATTTCCAAAGCAACATCTCTTCATGATTGGACATGATTATAGCTCTTAATTTATTAAAAATTATGAAAGTTTTAGAAAAATTATGAAAATATATAGAGAGATGTCCCACCCATAGTAGGACGTCCAGGTCAGTCCGATTTTCTGGACAATCTGTTTCATTTAAATTAATTAAAATATTTTTAGGTGTCCAAAAATCCTAAAATTTTGTGGGGATATGGTCCACCTATGGAAGTGTCATCCTAAAAACTTTCAGACCCAACGGACATTCGAGCTAAATACCCAACGGCCTGCAAATTGGGTCAGTTTTAAGCTAAATACCCAGGCCCGTAGGACTACTTACCATGGGACACCCTTACCTTGGGCTCCTGGGCTTGTATTCCAACGGCATGGCCCACTTGAATATATGTTTTGTATATTTTCCCTCTCATCTGGTGGGGCCAACAGTGATGTGTGTGGGCCATCAGAGAAATAAATATTCTATAAATAAATTTTATTGAATTTCCAGCAAGCCCAAATAGTGGGTGGGCTGGAATTTCAGCATTTGGCCCAAGGTTGCTACCCATAAATGTATGTTTTAGGGCAGCATGGCTCACCATATTTGGGGACATTATTACACATATCTTGCCCTATCTTGATTGGATTTTTGGGCTTAATTAGTACACTCTTAAGGCCCACCTTAAATGGGTTTTATTAGAATAATATTCATAGTTAGCTGTTGGGTTTCCTAGGCCCAATGTCTTGAAACTTCCTTCATAGACCCCTGACCTTTAGGCCTATATTTAATATACTATTGCGATGGGTTTTATCGGCTAAAATACTCAGGTAGTTGGGCCCTTGCTTGCCCATTAAAGTAAACCATACTTGGGCCGAGATGTGAGGCCCAACTTACTTATTTTAAATATAAGGGTCACCCATATGTTGGAATAATGAGCTGCCCATTAGGCTCAGCACGATGAATGGACTCATGATCTTTATGGTTGGGCCCAACCTTGCTTGAGGGTCCACCATATTGCCTATATGTTGGGCTTTGAGTATAAGCCCACTAGGTCATGGATTGCCTTAGGCCTTGGGCCTTAGTTCATGTTCGAGTAGTGGTGGGCTACATCTTGGGAGCCAATTGAGGTTAGATGTCCTCCTGGGTGGTCCTAAGGTAGGCCCATAGGTTCTTTTATAGATGGTTAAAGGCCCACCATAGGCCCTAGGTCATTTGTTTGAGGCTCAATGTGTATATATGTGGAACCTACCTTAACGCATGTTTGGTCCAGGCCATCCAAGCCTTGGATTGCTCGATTGTGGATGCACTCTCTGCCTTGGGTTGCTACTAGACTCACAATCCAGTAGCAGGCCCACTTGATCTTTTCTTGATGTATACACACCCACCATATTGAGAACTTGTGTACGTGTTGCATACTTATATTTTTAATCCTTGGGCTTAATTAGTGCATTCTTTTGGGTCACCTTTAGTGATCACATGAGGACCCCATCTTAGGTCAGATTTTTGGAGCATCCCATGGGCCTAGAGTGGGTTGGGACGTTCCAGCTTGGCCCAACTATATATTGGGCCGACTTTCACCATTTTGATGGACTTGTGGGCTAAGATAAGGATAGTATTGGGCCCTTGGTTGCCCACTTAAATTGCTAGTTATTGGACTGATGTAGTGGGGCCCATTTCATACAAACTTAAACTTATTTTTGGGCCGTATAATGTGTACATGGGCTGCTCACCAAGTCCAACTTAATGCATGGATTCTATGACCATTGGGAATTGAGCCTTGGGCCTTAATTTCCCTCTTAGGGCCTATGTTATTATAAGTGGTATTATATCTTTTTATGGCATATTTGAGGAATATATGTATGTGGTTACCTTTATTTTTTATCTTAAATATAGATATTGGGCCTTCTATCCATATAGTTCATGGTTGATATGCCTTTTTGAGAAATGATGGTTAAATGTCCCCATTATGGACCCCTCTAGGCCCGGTTGTAATTAAGAGTGATTGGATACTCATCTTAGACTCTTGCTAGGCTAATTTCTACATTACTTAGACCCGTAGCTTGTATACTTAGTTTGTGGGCTACCCCAGGTAAATGGGCCCCCACTAGAAGTTGGATCTCCTTAAGGATATTGTCTAAGTACCTAGTCTTGGTTCCTTCTTCGATAGGAGGAATGTAATATACATTATATATCGCCATATAGTATGATTAAATTCATCCTTATAACCATGTACATCATTGTATGCTTGGTTGATACTATGTGTGTGTGGTCATATTGTGTCATTGGGCATTGCATGTTACCTTCTCTGAGGGACGTAGTACTCCCTCTTGAGCACGTTGGATACTTGGAATTGATGCATGGTTGATTGTATGATTCTTGTATCTAGCATTGCATAACATGTGAGCATTATCACCCTTGCTTTATCAGGGTCGTAGCCTCCACAGATACATCGTGGCAGGCCATGTTTGGACACCGAAAATGTTACTTGAGCATACTGGGTGCATAGGATGCCCATAGGTAAAATTTTTAAAACTTCCATGTTACCAAGGATCTACTGTTGAGGGTCAAATATTGCATATCAGACCCTAGTTATTGCCTAGAGTTATGAATATGATACCGTTTAATGGACCGATTTAATCGTATTTGTAATGCAGGGTGTATTTACAAGTGCTGACCGAAACAGGGTGCTAAAAGCCAAGATTTAATGCTCAGAATTCATCAAAGCATGGGATGGACCCCAGGGAACCAAGATCGACAGATTTACGTATCAGAGATCAAAGAACATCGAGAAACTGAAGCTCAAATGGCTTAAAAGTCAGACAGAATGCAAGATCACAGGGTTTCCACCATCCATTCTTCTTGAAACTTTATACATGAACTGAGGAGCATAAATGAACCGTACACATCGAATTTCAACTCCTGGATCTCTATGGAAGTGGCCCAAAGGCTTAGATTAGCCCATAAATTATCAATCTGGGGCCCACCTACTACCGGATATGCTTCTACTACCGGATATGCTTCAAAATTGGTCTCAATGCGTTAAATGAGCTGATAATATGGATGGATGGAGCGGATTTCTCACAAACAACTCCATAGGACCTCATGTACATCACATGTGCACGGTGCACAAGTGCACTAGCCGTGCACTGAATGTCCTCAAAGTCGATCAGCGCACGCTGACCGACTGCTTCTCCCATTCAAGAAAGGATGCAGTGTCCTCACGCCGTCTACTGTTTCTGTGCAGTGGGCTCCACATATCAGTTATTTGAAGGATCTGACCCGTCCATTGCATCCATAAGTGCGGTGTAACCCACGACTAGACATCCTTTTGGCCTCATGCAGGCGGATGCAAGTTCCCAACCGTTAATCGCAGGATGGATGGTGTAATAAAAGATCAAGTGGGTCGAACCGATTTCACTCCGAAAACATCCCTTCCAGAATGGTTTCTCGAGTACATTCCAATGTACGTAATGGACTTTCTTCCTGACATTGATTAGTGGGCCACCATCCATCACAGAGGCAGCGGCGGAAGCTCTGTTTCGCAACAGAGGTCGCGGCTGATCTCTATGAACCACCATCATGTTCCATATGGTGTATCTGGACCGTCCATCAGGCTTGAAAGGGCCACATGATCATAGCCTAGGTGTCAGAACTTCAACAAGACAACAAGAAGGGGTTTCTTGCCGTTCAAACGCAAGATGGACGATGGAGGGGAAGAACTTGTGGGCCACACCGAAATCAATTCAATCTCGTCATTCCTAACTTATTTTTCGAGCTACACCGAATGGACGGAATGGATCTCTCAGAGAATCCCGATCTAGGGGCCCACAGATCATCAGCGTAAATGTATTTACGAGCCCCTGTGTTACGCACAATGCTACGTAAATAGAGTTGGTTCACCGACTCCACTGATGCACCGACCTCTTGGTGCTATAAAAGGAGAAGCTGTGGAGCTGTCAAAGGGGGAGATAGAGAGAGTAGTAATAGTTTTATTTCTTCTATTTCTTTTTATCATTATTCTTAGGATGTCTAGCCTAATCATGTTGATGGGCTAAACCTCTTAGCTAGGGCTAGGAGGTAAAGCTTGTAGTGAGATAGGAGATTCTATTTTATGCTTTCAATTTAATTTATGAATTGAAGTTGATTTTAATTGATTATTAAGAGAATACTTTCAGTTTTTAATGGTTTGTTGTGACTGAAATTATAATAGATCTGTGATAGCTTTGAGTATTTCTTTCTCCTTTTTATGTTTATGACGTCAGGAAGCCCTGTTGTTCACCATCGTCTCTGGGGCATGGTCGGATGGCGGTACCCTTCCTAACCCTCATAGCATGTTGATTGGTTGGTAATTAGTTTAATTCTGTTGTTTGCTTTGCCTCTTGGGCATGGTTTAGTGATGGAATCCATTTTAATTCATATATCTTTCATCTCTTGAAAACTATATCAATGACAGTTCAGTTAATTTCCTTGAAGCAGGCGTAAGATCTCCTTGATCTCTCGAAGTGGATCCTCTGAATCCTTAGTTTCTCTCCTCCGAATTCCTTAAGTTTTAATTTAATATTGCACCATTATTCCTTCAATTCTATCTGATTTAGATTACATCTTAGTCTAGTTCTAATTCTACGTAGTTTCAGATTACGTACAGGTTTCAGTCCTTGTGGATTCGACCTCGGTCTTACCGAGTTTATTACTACATCACAACCCTGCACTTGGGGAGTGAACATCTACTCCAACATTGTGATCGGGTGGAATATATGAGCACATGAGGGCCTTATACCGTTAGGCCGCGACTCCCACTGTCATGTAGTCGGTTGGATAGGGGTGTGGCCTTACTCACCTGATGTAAGGAGGCATTGCTAGGCTGAGTCTGACCAGCTCGTGAATGGGTCCGCTACCTTCAGGCATTGCTGATGATTAGCTATCCGCAGGCAGGGTAGTGAGGTCTCTTACTCTCATTTGACTATGCGAGGTCTATAGAGCGACAGTCATCCAGTAGTGTAATGGACCTCGGTGATTTTCTTGTGATGGAAATATACTTGATATATGGATTGGATATGAGCATTGGTATTACTTCGCATTGCATTTGCATTGGTTGTGTAAGCCTCACATTGCCTCCCCTTGGCATGGCACCCAGTACTCATTGCATTATAGTACTCATTACACTATATAGCCTTGGTATGGTTTCCCGCATTATTGTACTACCTTGGTATAGATTCTTGTGTTCATGACAGCCTTAGTAAGGCTGGTGGTGTTGGCTTTGATCATGTTTCCTTCCTGTATCTCCTATTATTCTTTTGTATACTACCATCACACACTTACACCACCCTCTAAGCTTCTACAAGCTTATACACGATTGATGCGTGCAGGTAATCCTAGGCAGGCGTCGTAACAGCAGAGCGTGAAATAGAGTTGAGCTTGAGGACTCCAGTGTTGCTGACTCTTTTCTCTCTTTTCCCATTATCTTATGTATGCCCTTTCGGACCTGATGTAAGCTTGTAAAAGTTCAAATTCTTAGTGAATTTTGTGATGTGTATCCTTTGTTATTTCCAGATGTACTTGCTGTGATCTTAGGTATGCTTGTATTGGAATGATTATACTATTATGGAAATCCTCCTTGTAGGATCTCATGATCGGAACCTGCCTCAGGAGCTGAGAATGGGGTACTATGAAGGTCGTTGAGACCAGAATCGGCCATCGGGTTTCTTGTGAGTCCGGTTACCGGGTCTGGGGCGTGACAGGAGTTGGTATTAGAGCATAGAGAGTAATTTTTGAATAACTTGGGATAGTATCATATATCTGCTGCGAGCTTAGAACAAGTAGTGTCCCGAGTGCGTTTCCCTCGTTTCATTTAAGTTTTCAAGGATTCTAATTCCTATGTGTTCATTACTTTTGTTCTTTTTATAGACCATGCCATCTAGTCGAGGTGCCCGTGATTGTGACGCCCATGGCCATGGTACTCATGGACATGGTTCTCATTCCGCTCCAACGATCCAAGTGACTTTTGCTCCACCATTTGAGATTCTTGTTTCCCCTCTAGAGCCTGCCGTACCTATTCCTTAGGCTCCCATCGTATCTATGCCTCCGTTAGAGGCCAGTACTACCCCCACTTATCTGAAGATTCCTATAGGAGTTGAGCATCTCCAACAGTTAATGCAGATCATCACTGTTATTGTTCAGACCCGTCAGCCCATTCCGGAGATGCCCGGACTGGTGGAACAGGAGCATACGAGCCCCTTTTTATGAGATTGGACTCTGCAGCAAGCTCCGTTGGCATTATTTCTACTTCAGGGCGAGGCCGAGTGGACCGATTCATAGAGGGATCGTGATCAGAGGAGAGACCGGAAGAGGCAAGCCCCCTCCAGTAGCTCCCGGCAGCGTCGGCAGTGGCAGAGGTGCGTAGCCTATCAAGCCGTCAGAGCATCAACATCGCATACAACATCTTCTTCTTCTAGGCCGTTTACTGGCATTTGTTATGGATGTGGGCAGACAGGGCATCAGAGGCCCGAGTGCCCTCTTCCCTTACAGCAACGACAGTGGCTCTCACCACCGAGACCCCAACAGTAGCCGAGACTGCAGGATGGACCTTCGCAGCGACCATAGTAGCAGCAAAGACTGCAGATGTAGAGGAGACAGACACCTCCCCAGCCACCTTAGGCTTGATTTTATGTGACTCAACAGGACCCTTAGTTATTAGGGGAGTCGTTATGGGTATTCTCCTTGTCTCCATATGTAAGTCTTGTATTTTAGTGTATCGCACCCTTTTTATATCCAAGGGCTTTTGTTCACTCAGATTACTATTAGAGTTTACCATTAAGGATTGTCAGTATCGACATTTTTGGGAAGATCGCTGTGTTAGGTCGATGATATTATCGTGTTCCGTTTTAGTTGGTGAGATGTTCTTGCCCGCTGAATAGTTTTCTATTGCTAATGTTGAGCTTGTTGGCTTGTTTTGTTGTCAAGACAATATTTCTGGTTAGGGATGGTAGGTCAGATTGCGAGTTTTGTGGCCGAGTGTGACACATGCTAGCGTGTCAAGGCCGATCATCAGAGACCCCTTGGTCCCTTCAGCCACTGAGCGTTCCAGAGTGAAAGTAGGAGCACGTATTGATGGATCTCATTGCAGGTTTGCAGAGGACTTAGCGCGGTCATGATACCATCTTAGCGCGGTCATGATACCATCTGGGTTATCGTCGATCGTTTGACGAAGTCAGCTCATTTCATTTCATGCGTGCTTCCTGGTCAATGGACCGGCTTGCAGAGGTGTTCATTGACGAGAGAGTGAGACTGCACGGTGTCCCAGTTTTGATTGTTTCAGACCGAGACTCTAGATTTACGTCATTCCCTTGGTGAAGGTGCAATGGGGTCATCATTCAGAGGCTGAGGCGTCTTGGGAACGCAAGGTCGAGATTAGAGAGCGTTATCCCCATTTATTTGTTGATTGATATATGTAGATTGTATTGCCTTCTCTTTTGATGATAATTATATGATGATGGTGTTTGCTTTTCATTTTATCCTCCACTGGTCAATTTTGAAGATGAAAAATCTTTGTTGGTGGGGAGGATTGTGAGATCCGACCCTAGTTTATATGTGTGTGTGAGTATGCATTCCGTTCATTTTAGTCCCGCGGTCCTACCGATCAAATTTCAGCGAACCGCGACCCTCGGATAATATTTGCGATCATCCTTAAGTTCGGTCACATAGACCCAATTCGGATTGACCCGAGACCTATGCCATTGCATCTGTCTCGTCACCGCGATTCCAACGCCGCGTCTCATGCGTTAATTCAATATGTACATCTCAAGTTATGAGCATTGATCGATATGGGTTGCACATTTTCCTATGCCATCATTTCACCCCAGGCTGAAATTTCTAGAAAGGTTATTACCCTAAGCTTTGTTAATATCACCATAGGCTACCATCATTGCCTAGGAGAGAGAGAGCTCATCATTACAAGTCTTAAAAGTCTCTCTCTCTCTTTCCCTCTCATTTCTCTCTCTCTACTCTTCTTCCCTAGCAACCTCCCTCCATTTCTCCAACCCATCTTCCCTCCATTCCAGACCCTTCTCCTTCTTTTTCCTCTCAATCACCCCATTGAAAACTCATCTCATCCATCTATCTTAGTTCCTTGGAGCATTTGGAGCTTGGTGATCCAAGTTTGGTGAAGATCCTTAGGTGGGTGCTTCCTTATGTGGTAAATCTGATTTCTATAGTGGAGATCTCTTTTTTTATTTATTCATGAGATAGTGTAGGACCCACCAATCAATGGTGGAGATCCCACACGTCCCCATATGGATGCATGCATGTCCCATGCATGGGGCTTTCATTTATGGACCCCATCATGGTGGATCCTTGGATTTCTTTGCATGATGAGGTCATCTAGACCTTAACCTCATGGTGGGAATGACATCCCATTGTCCATTTTAATTTTTAGTCATGCATGTATGAGATTCATAGGGTAGATGTATATTAGTGTATGATGAGTGGTTGGATTTTCTTGAGAGGGCTCGATAGTGGCAGAGCCCTTCCCTTATAACCGGATTTTTTTTCTTTTTCCCCTTAAATCTATCCTTTATTTCTTATGTGTGTGGCCCACTTAGGGGCCCTGGAATATCCAGACCGTCCAAGCAAGGTGGGCGCCCATGGTTGTCCATTCATTAGACGTTGGCACCCTATTTGCTCATATTTAGATGCATGCAATGGGTTTTTGTGAAGGGGTTTTGTTTGAAAGTTTGTGGGGCCCACTGAGGTGGACCACAACACTAATCTTGTGGAGTATTTTTCCCTTTAATCAGTGGTTATGATCAGTTATTTCAAGACATACCTTGCTGTCCAGAAAATTTCTAGACTGTTTTTGGGTTGTTTTTGACATAGTTTATGGATTGATTTGGAGGATGTTTTACCTCCATTAATTGATTATTTCTGAAAGTGTGGACCCCACCTAAAAGGATGTTAAGTTTCACCTTCATTTGTCCCTGTTTGATCACCCAAAAGGGTGGGCCAAGGAGGGTGGATGGTCCATATTTTTCTGGACTGTCCAACCACACTGTTTTTTGGACAAACATAAATATCAGCATGATTTTGAAATGGTGGGCCACCTTTTTGGGCCCCACCTTGCTGTATACTTGTATAGGAAGGTTGGCCTTACTTTTTCTCAAATTTTGACAGACCTGGGCCCACTCTAATGGGGTGCACAAGTCAGGGGCAACAACAGATTCTTTTTTTAAATACTTGCAGGAGTTAAATAAAATACTTTTACTATCCTAAAAATTATAAAATTTTGCAAAGAGGTGTCCCACCCATGGTAGGACCTACCTGCAAAATTTTAGGGCCAATGGACCCCATTTGGACATCTAAAAGGGTGGGCCAATATAGAGGGCTTTCAGAAATTTTTGCTGTGCAGTCCAGCAGCATAGTTTCATAAAAATAAAATTTTAAAAATATTTTCTCAGAAGGTGGGCCATATTTGTTGTAGACTTGATGAGGGACCTTAGGTCCAAATTTTAGGAATTTTGGAGGCCCAAAACCCACCCATTTGGATGACCTAAATGACAGTCATTTTCAGATGTACTTGCTGTGATCTTAGGTTTGCTCGTATTAGAATGATTATACTGTTATGAAAATCTTCCTTGTAGGATCCTAGGATTGGAACCTTACTCAGGAGCCGAGAATGGGGTACTATGGAGGCTGTTGCGGCCAGAACTGACCATCGGGTTCCTTGTGAGTGCGGTTACCGAGTCTGGGGCATGATAGAAGTGGGCCACACAACACTCTTTTCTCTCTTGGGAAACCTTGGGCGTCCACATTTCTTGTTTGCTAGGAATTTGTGTTGAGAAAGAGAGAGAGAAGGGTGGTTGTAAGAGAGGTGGTGGATGTGAGGCAATAGTTGTACTTGACTTGACAGTTAACTTGGTAGGTTGCTTGACTTGGGGAGAAAGAAAACATAGGTGTGTACTTTGATTGATTGATTGATGGGATGGGTTGTAGAGATTCTCTTGGGTTCACAAATATGCGGCGTTTCTTCAAAATAAACACCGGCCCACATCTCCTGGCTAGGGTATCGGATCGGTGTGCAAAACGCGGCGTTGGAACAACGTCGACGGTGCGGTCGCAATAGTATAAGTCTCGGATTAAGCTGACTCAAATATACGGGATATGACTTAGGATCGCTCCCAAACGTCGATTATCGGTTGCAGATTACCGAAATTCGATGGGAAGGATTGCGGGAGTCGAAGGAACAGTACAGACTAGGATACGGGTCTTACATATAGTGATCACATTCTTAATTCAATGCCCTACGTACATTCCTGTTGGAGGTTCATCAAAGATACTAACATGTATACACTCATGTCTAGTGAATTCGCCCCTACACAAGATCTGAGGTCTTACACAAAAACTTATTTGAGTCTAGGTTAAAAACTCTACACTTAATACTACACAAGGAAAGAGTGTACAAACTATAAAATTAATAACTTGTTAGATTGAACCCCTTTGTAGCGTATTATTTGAGATGCTTGATCAATGCTCTCCGGTGCTTCAATTAGCTTTTCAATTGCTTCCTCGATCGTTGATACTGATGTTTCAGCTTTTACAATCAAGCTCCTTAAATATGATGTGTCGATAAGGTAACCAAGGTGGTGGGATGATGGTGGAATCTCCTACAACTAAATGAATAGTTGTTTTCGAAGAGGATTCACCTAGATGGGTGTTGTAGGTGATTTAGACAAGGATCTAACGTTCATGTCTAATCTTTAGAACAAGGTGCAGATCAAGTTCATCTTCATAATCAGAATATCAATTCTCATTAGAGTAGTAAATCTTAAGTAGATTACTTAAATATCATTAGTATAGAGGCTTATGATGAGGGATATGTGCGAGGAATCACATATGCTTCTATTACATAAAAAAAACCAATCAAATTGTCCAAGAACTGAATACTTATTTTAAAGATAAAAGGCTTTCAACGGCTATAAAATGGCTAGCTAACAGCTCTATGAATAGGATCGAAAGGCCCTTTGATGAGATTGAACTGAGAAAATCCAGAAAAAAATCATTTAGTTGCTGGACTATTTCTTCGATTGCATCGAGCGATCCTTCGATTCCATCGAGTCTCATCGACATCCTATCGATGTGATCGATGACCACTTAAAAACTATTGTTTTGGGTTGTTTGATGCACAACAAAATTGTCCCTTTTTTAGCTTATCTTATCATGTTCCAATTGGGCTCCTAAGGAAACGTGATGGTCAATCAAGGGTTTACCTATTAAGATTAGAATTATCTAAAGGATATGTTGCTTTGGGTCTAAGGTTAGGGTCACCAATGCACATTAATTTACATGTTCTTCACTTCTTTGCTACTCAAGTCTTCATATGTCTTCGGTCTTTAGCTTCTAAGGGCTCAACTGACTCACTAACATATAAATGCATGTGATTGATGAATATGTGTACAAATAAGTTCACTAACAGTCGATCGAGTATTTATATTATATAACTAGACTGAGTTGACCCAAGTTGAATCATTCTGAGTTCGAGTCGTGGACCGAGCTGAGTCGAGTTGAGCTTAGGCCAACTCGGACTCAGCTTGAAATTTTTTCGAGCTGCATAAAACAACTCAACTCAACCCGAACCCAGTATCAAGCTGAGTCAAGTTAAGCTAATTAACCGAGCTAACTCGATTCATGTCCAGCTCTAATCTTAAGTTCAACCGATTGGAGCACAAGTATTAGTTCACCTAGTGGATAACATCTAACCTATTAAGTTTTTTTTTTCTTTTAAGATGAGCTCTTTATTTCTTCCAAAAGGCATATCACTCAAAAATATATGAGGAGTCCCACACCCTAGGTCGGGAATGAGAAGAAGAAAAGAAAAAAAAAAACTCACAACTTCGAATAGAGACCAACTCACACCTTAAATTATGGAAAAGAAAAGCTCACACCTGAGGGGTGGCACCACAGCTCGGGCCAAGAAAAAAAAACCCCCATCATGTGACTAGAGGTGGGCACTGAGTCAAGTCGGATTAGATTGGGTCCAACTCGACTCGATTCGAATTTTTCAAGTAACTGACCCGAACTCGATCCGATTCGGGACCGAGTCCGGGTCAACTAACTCGATTTGATCCAATGCATTGTTGGCCTGACCCGAACTGAGTCCAACTCGGTCAGGGAAACCGAGTCAGATCAGGTTTGGTCTATGGATCGAACTATGAGGTATGTGTTATATCCAAACCGTCCATCCATTTGGAGAGCTCGTCTTAAGGCTTGAGCCGAAAAATAAGACAGATCTAAAGATCAGTTGGACCACACTACAAAAAACAATGGGGGATTGAACGTTTACCATTGAAACCATTTCGGAGATCACGGGAAGTTTCGGATCAATATGAAATTTGTTTTTCCTCTTCATCCATGTATTTTTAACCTTATTAATAGGTTAGATGGAAAATAAACGTTATGGTGGGCCCTACGAATTTTTTAACGGTGAAAATCATTATCCTCACTACTATTTTTGGTGTGGTCCATTTCAACTTTCGATATGATTCATTTCTTTTCTAATGCTCTAAAATGATCTCAAAAAATGGATAAACGGTATGGATATAATAAATACATCATTGTGGGGCCCATGTAACTTTGATATCATTTGAGCCATTCGTACAATTTGGAGCTCGAGGCACGTTTGTGCTCATCTTCGCATGACACATATCTACACCAGTTGTACAGCTGGTGTGTTGTACACGAAGTTGGATTGCGTACTGAGTTACTTAGTACGCTCTTATCATACTGAGTAAACTCTGTTGGGCCCATCGTGAATGCATGTGGTTTATCCACGCCATCCATTTGTTTTTCCAAATGATTTTAGGGGTTGAACCCAAAATTGATGCATATCCAACGCTCAAGTGGACCATACCATAGGAAAAAGTAGAAGTATTGATTTCCACCGTTGAAAACTTTATAAGGCCCTAGTGATGTTTATTTGTCATCCAACCTGTTCATAAGATCAGAAAGACATGGATGAAGGGGAAAAACAAATATCAGCTTGATCTAAAACTTCTTTGGCCCCCAATAATTTTTCAACGATAAATGTTCAATTCACACCGTGTTAAAAGAGATGGATGAAGTGGATAAATTTCATGAATGACAATTGGGCCCGCAGAGTTTACTCAATACGCCCACTTCTGTGGTACACCAGCCAATCCATTTTCGAACTAGGTTTCAAGGTTTGCCTTTTCTGAAAAGAGGATGCACGCCTGTGCATGCACTACCTATACGGATTCCTTGTATAAGAAGACAAAGCGGATTAGGTGTTACCCTTACCGTGGGGCCCACCTTGATGATGTGTTGTATATCCATGCTGTCTATCTGTTTCTCTAGCCCATTTTCAGGACGCGAAACCCAAAAAAAAAAAAAGTAGATCCAAATCTCAGGTGGACCACACCATAGGAAACAATTTTGTTTGAGTGCCTTAGCATTAAAAATTCCAAAGGCCCCATCGTAAGGTTTTCGTGATGTTTATTTTCCATCCAATCTGTTGATGGTGTCAATATGATTTGGATGAAGAGGAAATCTAAAGATTAGATTGGTCCAAAATCTTTGGTGGCCCACAAAATCTTTTTAATGGTCATTCATTACTGTTTCTAGTATTGTGGTCCACCTAAGATTTGGATCTTCTTAAAATTTGGTAACACCTCCTAAAATGAGATGAAAAACAAATGGACAATGTGGATATAGAAAAAATTTATCAAGGTAGACCCCACACGGTAAGGGTAACACCACTAAAGTGTTATCTGAGAAACAGCTAATCCACTCCCATAAGACTACACTTGCCCAATGCAGGCCTCATCAATGCGTCACCCACTAGCAGCGCCCTCACATCACCTTTCCTGGGAAATGGTTTAACCCCAACCCTTTATTTCTCAACGGTTAAAGATGCAAACATCCAACTGCTCTATTTTAACTTCATTACGACTTGACCGGATAGGATAGAATCCAATCAAATCGGATCGGTCTACATTGGCCATTATTCCGAACTCAATCCGATGTACGGTTGGATCTGAGTGGGCATACTCGATTCAACCCGATCTTGGCCTTCGGGTTGGATCCGTCGGATCGGGTCGGATTCTGCGCCTAGCTCTACATGTGACATCTAAGGTGTGGGTTTTTTTTTTTTTTTTTAATCTATAGCCTGTAAAGTTCATATGACATCCAAACCTTCCAATAAATTGTCACCACCATGAGGATTTCCTAAAGCAAAAATCATCCCCAAGTAATCATCATGTGTACCACACCGTAGAAAACAATTTACAGCGTACAATATAGAGCCGTTGGATGGTCAGATGTGGTTCAATTTTACATAGTTGATCCTCTGGATGATTTCAACCTATTGGACCAGTTGGATGTTGCACAAGCATGAAAGGTTAGACATCATCTGCTGCATGGACCATAACTTATAGTCCAACCAATTCGACTTGAAACTTTCGCTAGCTGTTGATATATAATCTCTAAAGTAATTGATGTTAATTAAAATAGGATCCACTCAATTTTGAGGTGGAAACCATATGTCCTTAGATTTTGTGCCCTTTAATTTTATAATGTACAAGACAAATTGATGGTTCAAACAATTATTTCAAGCCAGCAACTTCTCTCTCTCAATGATAATAGTGTAGCCCATCTGAGAAGTAAAAGATCCTATAGTATATACCATAGGTCAGAACTGAAACGTGTATTGTCCTGATAGAATGCTCTGATCTGGCACACCTATTCAATATTTCTGCATGTACATGCTACTACATATGGAGTGTTCCACACGGATGTGGAAGTAGCAATCATCGAATTAGTAATACTCATTTAAGGGGGAATGCATTTAACTGCAAGACTCTAGTGGTTGGACTTGAGTGTTTCTTTTAATGATCTAATCTATTTATGTGATAGAGTACCGTTTGGATGGGAAGTCCGAAAACACTCTCATATTGAACAGTTTTACCCTTTCATTATGTAAAAGGTTTCGGGACTAGCCATACTCAAAAGAGGAGTCGAATTATAAAAAAGTTGAAGTAAACAACCAAAGAATAAAATAAAATGAAAGATAAATACTTGATACATATGTAATAACAAACTATTTAAGCAAATGGTCAACAGATATGACCAGAAGATTTGATATTCCAAGAAAGAACTTAGTTGATCGGGATTTAGTAACGTAAGGTTGTGGACATTTAATTTAATTCTACAATGCTATAACGTTGAAGATAAACACCAGTGATATATGGTAGCTTAGACTAAGCTATGCTAAGATAAAATTAAAGGTAAAGGTAAACATAGACTTTGTTTGGCGTGGATTTGGACTTGGACTTGGATTCCTTCGTCGATTGCTGTTTTTATAAGTTTTTAAAGGTGATAAAATCCTTGTTGGGTTTTATTGGTGGTCTAAGATCCTTCGCAGTTACATCCCATGGTCTTCACTATTAGACACCCTCTGGACATTATTGTATAAAAAATTCACCCTTCTGTCTATGGTGCCCTTGAATATTTGACGATTTGATGGGATTTGGATCACTAGATCATGATCTTCCAATCTTTCAATTCTGACCCACTTCGATATTGATCAGTTATGTTGATAAAAATCGGCTCAGATATTGATCAAATATTTGAATATTTGGAATCTACGTAATTACCTCAAGAACTCTAAACATTTCTAAAAAGATCTCTCATTTTGGAAAATTTACAGAGAGACTATCTTAAAGAACATTTCCCCATACGTAATAGGATCATTGCCTTGGTGGGTATTTTATAGATTTGTAGTATGTTACCTTGGTTATGCCTTGACGACGTGTCATATGTTACTTCGCTCCTTAGAAGGTATGCGTACAATTACGTGCCACTACGTTAATGATAGGCAGTATTGGTGAAGACAAAGTGGCAAACATCTCCATAAGTGAATACGACTCTGCCAGTACCAAACCTATAATGAAGACACGTGGTAACTTTTCATTGGCCCACGTTCGTGTGCAGGAAATGGATTAAACAAAATGGGCTGCGTCTTATCAACGGTTTAGATCATTAAACTGTGGTCCCACTAGTACGGAACAGATTTACCAGGTCCCTCTGTACTCTTGATGCATTGGTAACCGATGCAGCCTCATCTCTGCAGAATCTTTAGGAAACGGATTGGCTACTTCCATGCCACCAGCCAATGGCCGGTGGTCGGTGCTCTGTGGGCCCCACCATGATGTATGTGTTTCATCCATGCCGTCCATCTATATTTCTAGATCAATTAATGCTATGAAACCAAAAAATAAGGCATATCCCAATCTCAAGTGGCCACATTACAGGAAACAGTGTTAAATGAATTTTGACCATTAAAAACTTTTTGGAGCATAAAAGTTTTGGATCAAGCTGATCTTTGTTTTTTTCCCTTCACCTGGGCCTGTATGACCTAATCAACATATTGGATGTCCAATAAACAGTACATTGGTCCTTGGGATGATTTTAATGGTGGATATCGAATCACTATTATTTTCCTGTGGTGTGGTCCACCTGATACTTATATCCCATTCATTTTTGGTATCAAGCCCTAAAATGATCTGTAAGAATGGATGAACGGAATGGATGAAGCACATACGTCATTGTGGGGCCCACAGAGCACCGACTACCAGCCACGGGGCTGATGGCAGGGGGAGTAGCCAATCCGTTCCCGAATCTTTCCTGTTTGATGGGGACATCAAGTGAATACGGGGCTTCAGTATTCATACTCACAGTTGTCCCTACTGCACACTATATATGCAGCCACATGTGCCATGCCAATGTGTGACATCGTGTGCGAGATCTAAGCTGTTCATCAGGTGTGTTGTGCACTTGGAGATGCTCTGACCACAAATGTCGGGCTGGTTCACTCATCAAGTGTGGCCCAGATTGTATAAATTTATTGAATTGTTAAGCAAAAGGCAAGTCGTGACAGCTGAAGTGCATCAATTTGTCAGGAAATCATTTCTGTCTTTGGTTTGTTTGTTTGATTCTTTTTTTTTTTTTGGTATAGGTTGATGCTTAAATTTATAATCCTAGTTAGTGGAGCAACTGACCTGATGAGCGGCTTGAATCTAACAAATGGAGCACATTGGCACGGGCCTTTGTGGATGCATTTCATGTAGTGATTAGCAGGCCACTACAAGAAAACTCACTTTTATTGAGGAAAATTTTCGTCGCTAAAAGCTATCTTTTCATAGGTAAAAAGTTTTACTGACAAAAATTTTTGTCGGTAAAAGACCGAGGGAAAAGGTTTTTACCGACGAAAATTTGCATAGTCAGCAATGGGAAGATTGAATTTTTTCATTGGTAACACTTTTACCGATGATTTTTTTCGTAGGTAAAAATATTTAGAAAACATTTACCGACGAATTGTTTCGTCGGTAAAAAATAAGTAAAAAACTTTTACCGACGAGTTTTTTCGTAGGTAAAAATATTTTAAAATTTCGTCGGTAAAAAATAAGTAAAAAACTTTTCCCTACGAAACGTTTCATAGGTAAAAATATTTACAAAACTTTTACCGACAAATATTTTCGTTGGTAAAAAATAAGTAAAAAACTTTTGCTGACAATTTGTTTTGTAGTTACAATGTTTCACGATACTTTTACCTACAAAAATTTTCGTAGGTAAAAAACGTGGAGGAGACTTTTACCTATGAAATATTTCATAGGTAAAAGTCTTAAAAAAAAAATAAAAATTCCTGATATACACCTGTTACAATATATTTCACCATATTCTTCCTTATATACACCTGTTATATAATATATTTTATCATATTCACATTCACATCCATCTAAACCCAAACTATGTAAATTCATCCAAACATAAATTACATTCATCCAAACATAAACTATATCCATCCAAACACAAACTATCTTATCCACATCACATTCATCTAGGCATAAATACATATAAGTTTAACATCATAAATAAAATATAAAAAATTATTAGTCTATTTCTTGGTGGGGCTCACAAAATTTAGTATGGTGAATACATCGCCGACTGTGCACACACACCTAGGTCCTTACTCATGCCTTCATGGTAGATCCAAAATAGTTTCAATACAAGATTACGAGTTCAAGTACCCATTGTGGCCGTAAGCGACTCTAGTGTGTGAGTGTGTGTTAACAGAAAAAGAAAGAAAGAAAATGTTGATTTATCTTTTGAGTTGAGCCTAATGGTACTTGGTGATTTCTCATCAGGTAGAAATTATTATTAGTTGTTTTTAGAAAAGTGAGATTAAGCCACTTATAATTATATTAACATGATAAAATGTTGTACGTGAGCAGACACCATAAAATAAACAATCCTATGGAAAAAAAACAAATGAAAAGAGAGAGAACATATGAGAGGTGATCCTTATCTCCTTTGATGGATTCAAGCTGCATGTGCCCTACCAAACTTCCTATAAGGAGAAGTTATATGTGTCTTGGAATAATGTTGGTGACAAATCCAACATGTCATTAATATTATCATATTGTGTTAGGACATGACTCTAAAAATGAGATAAATCCAAATTTCAAATAATCTATGCTATAAGAGATAGTGGAGATGGAAATAGATATATTGTGATGCTTGAGTTCGAATATGCTTGCCAACAAAGAAAGATTTTCTTGTTTGTTGCCATGTGATTGGTCTACATTATTACATCAATCGGGTTCGGGTCGGGAATGGGTTTAGGTTTCAGTTTTCAAGTTTAAGTTTCGCTTTAGGTTAGGGAGTTGAGATTAGGATTAGGTGTAGGTTTAGGTTTAGGGATTTGAGAATACATTTAGGTTATAGGTTATAGGTTTATGTTATAGGTTTATGTGGTTATAGGTTTAGTTTAGGTTTAGGTTATAGGTAATAAGTTTAGGTTATAGGTTATAGGTTTTGGTTTGGATTAAGGTTATAGGTTCAGGTTTAGGTTAAGGTTTAGGTTATAGGTTATAGCTTTAGGGAATTGAGAATAGGTTAAGGTTTAGGTTTAGGAAATTAGGTTCGGGTTCTGGATCGGGTTTAGGTTTAGGTTAGGAAGTTGAGATTAGGATTAACATATAACCCAACCTAAACCTATTCTCAAATCCCAAAACCTATAACCTAAACTTTAACCTTAACCTATAACCTAAACCTAAACCTACACTTATAACCTAAACCTATTCTTAAATCACAAAATCCATAACCTAAACCTAAACCTTAAATTATAACCCAACCTAAACCTATACTTATAACCTAAACCAATATCTTATAAATCCCAAAACCCATAACCTAAACCTAAACCTTAACCTAAACCTATAACCTATAACCTAAACCCAAAACCTATAACCTAAACCAAACCTCAAACCCAAACACGAACCCTAATCCCCAAACCTTAACCTATAACCCAACCTAAACTTATACTTATAACCTAAATCTATTCTCAAATACTAAAACCAATAACCTAAACCTAAACCTTAACCTATAACCCAAACTAAACATATACTTATAACCTAAACCTATTCTTAAATTCCAAAACCCATAACCTAAACCTCTAACCTTAACCTAAACCTATTCTCAAATAAACCCTAAACACTAACCTAAACCCTATAACCTTAACCGATTTCCTAAACTCAGAACCTAAACCCGATCCTAAAACCTATAACGTAAACCTAAACCTAAACATATAACTTAAACATATTCTCAAATCCCAAAACCCATAACCTAAACCTAGACCTTAACCTAAACCTAACCTATAACCTAAACCTAAACCTATAACCTATAACCTATAACCTAAAACCTTTAAACCTAATAAACCTAAACCCTAAATCTTTTCTGACCCGAAAAATCTTTAACTAAACCTTAACCTAAACATATAACCTATAACCTAAACCTATACCTAAACCTAAACTTGAAAACCTAAACCTTTAACCTAAACCTAAACCCAATCCCAACCTGAACCCGAACCCGATTTCCTAAACCAAAACTTTAACCTATAAGCTAAACTTGAAAACCCAAACTTAAACCCAATACCAAACCGAACCCTAAATTTCCTAAACCCAAACCTAAAACCAATCCTAAACCCGAACCGAACCCGACCTTTTCTAAACCTAAACCTTAACCTATAACATATACTTATAACCTTAACCTAAACCTATAACCTTTCGAAAATCCCTAAAAACCTATAACCTATAACCTAAACCTAGACCTTAACCTAAACATAAACCTATACTTATAACCTATAACCTAAACCTAAACCTATAACCCGAATACTTATAACCAAACCTAACCTAAACTATAACCTTAACCTATAACCTATAACTTATACTTATAACCTTAACCTAAATCTTTTCTCGGATCCCAAAAACCTATACTTATAACCTAAACCTAGACGTTAACCTAAACCTAAACCTATACTTATAACCTATAACCTATAAACCTAAACCTTAACTTATAACCCAACCTAAACCTAACTTATAAACTAAACCTATAACCTTTAACCTAAAACCTAAACCCAAACCTAAACCCAAACCCAAACCCGAACCCGAATTTCCTAAACCTAAACTTATACTAAACCTATGACCTATACTTATGACCTTAACCTAAACCTATTCTCGAATCCCGAAAACCAAATACCTATAACCTAAACACAGACCTTAACCCAAAAACATAAACCTATACTTATAACTTATAACCTATAAACCTAAACCTAAACCTTAACCTATAACCCAACCTAACCTATACTTATAACCTAAACATAATCTCAAATTCCTCAAATCCCAAAACCCATAACCTAAACCTAAATCCTAACCTATAACCTAAACCAAAACCTATAACCTAAACCCGAACCCGAATCCCTAAACCTTAACCTAAACATATAACCTATAACCTATAACCCAAGCCTATACCTAAACCTAAACTTGAAAACCCAAACTTAAACCCGATCTCCGAACTCGAACCCGATTTTTCATAAACCTAAACCTTAACTTATAACCTAAACTTGAAAACCCAAACTTAAACCTAATCCGAACCCGACATTAACCCGAACCCGATTTCCTAAAAACCTAAACCCTAAACCCGAACCTATTCCAAACCCAAACCCTATTACCTAAACCTAAACCTTAACCTATAACCTATATTTATAACCTTAACCTAAACCTATTCTCAAATCCCAAACCTATACCTATAACCTAAACTTAGACCTTAACATAAACATAAAACTATACTTATAACCTATAACCTAAACCTAAACCTAAACCTTAACCTATAACCCAACCTAAACCTATACTTATAACCTAAACCTATTCTCAAACCCAAAACCCATAACCTAAACCTAATCCTTAACATGAACCTATATATACTTATAACCTAAACCAAAACCTATAACCTAAACCTAAACCAAACCCGAACATGAATCCTAAACTAAACCATAACCTAAACATATAACTTTAATATAACCTATAACCTAAGCCTATACCTAAACCTAAACTTGAAAACCAAAACTAAACCCGATCCCATAAACCGAACCTTTCTAAACCTAAACCTTAACCTATAACCTAAATTTGAAAACCCAAACTTAAACCCAATCCAGAACCCGAACCCTATAACCCCAAACCCGATTTAACCTAAACCCCAAACATAAACCCAACACGATTTCTTAAACCTAAACCTTAACCATATAACCTATACATATAACCTTACCTAAACCTATTCTATACCTAAAATCCCAAAACCTATACGAACTATAACCTTAACTGGGGTCTAAACCTTAAGTTCCTAAACATAAACTTATACTTATAACCTATAACTTGAAACCTAAGCCTAAACCTAAACCTTAACCTATAACCCAACCTAAACCTATACTTATAACCTAAACATATTCTCAAATCCCAAAACCCATAACCTAAAACTAAACCTTAATGTAAACCTAAACCTATAACCTATAACATAAACCAAAACCTATAACCTAAACACGAACACCGAACTCAACAAATCGAGATCCACTAAACCTTAACCTAAACATATAACCTATAATCTATAACCTAAGCCTATACCTAAACCTGAAAACTTGAAAACCTAAATCCGATCCCAAACCTCGCTCCAATCTACCGATTTCATAAACTTAAACCTTAACCTATAAACTAAACTTGAAAACCCATGAACTTAAACCCAATCGATATTATGGTTTGAGAATCCGATTTCCTAAACCATGGAACATAAATCAATCCAGAACCAATACTAACTCCGATTTCTAAACCTAAACCTTAACCTATAACCTATACTTATAACCTTAACACTTTAGAGAACCTAACCTATAGCCTATACTTATAACCTTAACGTTCTCGAACCTATTCTCAAATCCCAAAACCTATACCTATAAACTAAACCTAGAGTCTTTATCAGAGGCACGAACATAAACCTATACTCATAACATATAACCTATAACCTAAACCAAAACCTAAACTTATAACCTCAGCACTGGCCTGAAACCTATTCTCAAATCCCAAAAAATCCTATATCCTACTCATCGCCAAACCTAAACCTCGACACGGTGTCCCAAACCTTCATAACCTTTGTAACCCAACATGTTAGTAAGCAGCGATGGTCGATAAAGCATGGTTATAAACAACCTAAATCCTAAGGTAGTTGAGAATATTCTCAAATCCCAAAACCTATAACCTAAACTTTAACCTAAACCACTATAACGAGCCAAACTTAAACCTAAACTTATAACCTAAACCTATCCTAAAATCCCAAACCTATAACCTAAACCTAAACCTTAAATTAGTAACCCAACCTAAAGCCTAAACCTTAAATTATAACAACATAATCCAACACTAAACCTATTCTCAAATCCCAAAACCCATAACCTAAACATAAACCTAAAACCTACATGGACCTAAACTAAAACCTATAACATTGTCCGAACTCGTGAGAACACGAGACAGGATCCCTCCAAGCCTTAACCTATAACCCAACCTAAACCTATACTTATAACCTAAACGTATTCTCAAATCCAAAACCCACAACCTAAATCTAAACCTTAACATATAACCCAAACTAAACATATACTTATAACCTAAACCTATTCTCAAATTCCCAGAAACCCATAACCTAAACCCTATAACGTTAACCTCAAACCTATTTCAAAATACCTAAAGCATTTTCCCTTGAGCCAAAGGTGTGACTTAAACAGCATTGATCCTATATCCTTAACCTAAACCTATAACCTCAAACCTAAATCTGAACATATGTTTATGAAACCTAAACCTAATTCTCAAATCCCAAAACCCATAACCTAAATTTAAACCTAAAAGATAACTATAACTGGCCCTCAAGCTTAACACCTGGGACACTAATCCTGAAACCTTAACCTAAACATATAACCTAAAACTCCGAACACAAACCCAAATCCCTAAACCTTAACCTAAACATATAACCTATGATTCTATAGTTTGGGTCCTAAACATAAACTTGAAAACCCAAAGCCTAAACTTTGTCTCAATCCAGAACCCGAACCCGAGGATTTCTTAAATCCTAAACCTTAACCTTAACCTATAACCTAAACTTGAAAACTCAAACTTAAACCTCATCCGACGAACCCGAACCTGGATTTAAACCTAAACTCTTGAAAATCCAGCCTAAACCCAAACTATACCCGAATCGAACCCGAACCCGATTTCTAAACCTAAACCTTAACCTATAACCTATACTTATAACCTTAACCTAAACCTATTCTCAAATCCCAAAACCTAAAACTATAACCAAAACCTCACACCTTAACCTAAACATAAACCTATACTTATAACCTATAACCTATAACCTAAACCTAAACCTTAACCTATAATCCAACCTAACCAATACTTATAACCTAAACCTATTCTCAAATCCCAAAACCCATAACCTAAATCTAAACCAAAAACCTATAACCTAAACCCGAACCCGAATCCCTAAACATTAATCTAAACATATAACCTAACCTATAAAACCCAAACCAAAACCAAATCCCGAACCCGAACCCGAACCCGATTTCCTAAACCTAAACCTTAACTTATAACCTAAACTTGAAAACCCAAACTTAAACCCAATCACGAACCCGAACCCAATTTTCTAAACCCAACCAAACCTAACCCACCCGAACCCGATTTCCTAAACCTAAACCTTAACCTATAACCTATACTTATAACCTTAACCTAAACCTATTCTCATATCCCAAAACATATACCTATAACCTAAACCTAGACCTTAACCTAAACATAAACCTATACTTATAACCTATAACCTAAACCTAAACCTAAACCTAAACCTTAACCTATGACCCAACCTAAACCTATACTTATAACCTAAACCTATTCTCAAATCCAAAACCCATAACCTAAACCTAATCCTTAAGCAAACCTAAACCTAACCTAACCTTAAAAACCTATAACCTAAACCCAAACCCGAACTCAAATCCCTAAACCTTAACCTAAACATATAACCTATAACCTATAACCTAAGCTTCATACCTAAACCTAAACTTGAAAACCCAAACCTAAACCCGATCCCGAACTCAAACCCAATTTTCTAAACCTAAACCTTAACCTATAACCTAAACTTGAAAACCCAAACTTAAACCCAATCCCGAACCCGAACCCGAACCCGATTTCCTAAACCCAAACCTAAACCCGATCCGAACCCAAACCCGATTTCCTAAACCTAAACCTTAACCTATAACTATTCTTATAACCTTAACCTAAACCTATTCTCAAATCCCAAAATCTATACCTATAACCTAAACCTAGACCTTAACCTAAACATAAACTTATACTTATAACCTTTAACCTAAACGTAAACCTTAACCTATAACACAACCTAAACATATACTTATAACTTAAACCTTTTCTCAAATCCCAAAACCTATAACCTAAACCTAAACCTTAACCTAAACCTAAACCTATAACCTATAACCTAAACTAAAACCTATAACCTAAACCCGAACCGAACCCGAATCAAACCTTAACCTAAACATATAACCTATAACATATAACCTAAGCCTATACTTAAACCTAATCTTGAAAACCCAAACCTAAACCCGATCCCGAACCCGAACCCGATTTTCTAAACCTAAACCTTAACCTATAACATAAACTTGAAACCCAAACTTAAACAAATCCGTACTCCGAACCCGATTTCCTAAACCCAAACATAAACCCGATCCCAACCCGAACTCGATTTCTAAACCTAAACCTTAACCTATAACCTATACTTATAACCTTAACCTAAACCTATTCTCAAATCCCAAAACCTATACCTATAACCTAAACCTAGACCTTAACCTAAACATAAACCTATACTTATAACCTATAACCTAAGCCAAACCTAAACCTTAACCTATAACCCAACCTAAACCTATACTTATAACCTAAACCTATTCTCAAATCCCAAAACCCATAACCAAAACCTAAACCTTAACCTAAACCTATAACCTATAACCTAAACTAAAACCTATAACCTAAACCCGAACCCGAACCCGAACCCGAATCCCTAAACCTTAACCTAAACATATAACCTATAACCTATAACCTAAGCCTATACCTAAACCTAAACTTAAACCCCCGATCCGAACCCGAACCCGATTTCCTCAACCTAAAGCTTAACCTATAACCTAAACTTGAAAACCCAAACTTAAACCCAATCCCGAACCCGAACCCGATTTCCTAAACCAAACCTAAACCCGATTTCGAACCCGAACCCGATTTACTAAACCTAAACCTTAACCTATAACCTATACTTATAACCTATAACTTAAACCAAAACCTATAACCTAAACCAAAACCAAAACCTAAACCTAAAACTTAAATGTATTCTCAAATCCCTAATCCTAAACCTACACCTAATCCTAATCTCAACTCCCTAACCTAAACCTAAACGTAAACTTGAAAACCGAAACTTAAACTCAATCCCGAACCCAAACCTGATTTCCTAAACCTAAACCATAACCAATTCTCAATTCTAAAAACTATAACCTATAACATATAACCTATAAGCTATAACATATAATATATAACCAATTCTCTAGGTTCTCAACTATTCTATTTCTATGTTTTCCTTGCATTTAGTTTTCATCCTTCTTTAATTGACTGATTCTTTATTTTTATGTTGCAAAGTCCTCTAGTGGTGGTTCACCCTCGAATAATTACAGAAGACACACAGGAGAAGTTATTGGTATAGTTGTCGGATGTGCACGTGGACTACTGATACTCGTATTCATTTTCTATCTATGGTGGATGAAGGATGCACCTGGCCATATGCGAGTGCACACAGACTCACTGAGATTTGTATTTTCAGCATTATTGTAATTATAATTATAATTGATTGAATGAATGATTGTAATTGAATGAATGAATGATTATGCAGGTGGTAATTGAATGAATGAATGATTATAACACGGATATTGACCGTAGCTATAAGTTTATGGCTATGGATTGATTAAATGAACGAATGAATGAATGATTGTAATTGAATAAATGAATGATTATGCAGGTAGTAATTGAATAAATGAATGATTATAGCACAGATATTGACTGTAGCTATAGGTCTATGGCTGCGGATTAAATCCGTAGCCTTTGGTTTTAAAATATATAAAATAGCTACGGATATTGACCGTAGCCGATAATCTGACAGTTGTAGCCGTTATTAAATTTGGCATATTGCTACGGACTTTTAGCTACAAATAATATCCGTATCTGTTTATGCTTATTGCTACAGATATAATTGCTACGGATTATATCCATAGCTGTTATAACCTATGGCTACAAATTAAATCTGTAGCTATAGGTTGCAGACCTATTGTTATGGCACCTACGGCCACGGTCATGCTACAGACTAAAACCGTAGCCATAGGTCTATGGCTACGAATTTTATCCATAGCCTTTGCCCATTTTTCTGGTAGTGTAATAATAATAATTCAGGATTCAAATCCTAAAGATCTAAGTTTAAGACTAAACCCTAGGATGAAAATCCTAATCTTACATTGAAATCCTAAAAGTAAGTAATCCAAACCCTAGGTTATAATCTCAACCGTAAATAGTATGTAGAACTTGGATTTGACCATGCGATTTTATAATTCATGATAGGGTTTAATTATAAGGGCACACGTGCTTCTTAGCAACATTAATGGCGATCTAACCTATAAGGTGATGATTCTTCCCCTTGAGCTTTCAATCTTCTCATTAGCTTAAGTTATAGTTTTTATTTAAATTCATAATTGATATCTCCCTTTATAATCACATGTGTTAGTTGGTGGAAATTGAATTACTGTATTAAATGCTTTATAATTATCTTGTATAATTGTTTATGCTTGTGGATTTCTTTTTGTAGATTGCTTATGGAACTTAAACTGATACATTAGTGGGAAATTCTCACATATGAATGTACACCCATACTTGGGATATAACTTTACTAGTTGTGATCGTAATGGACCTTCGATCTAGTAGTTGTTGAGTGGTGGTCTAGATAGATCATTGATATGGGCCTACCATCCAGGGTTGTTGTGCCCAATGGGTTTTTAAGGATGGTTTTTTATCGCATGGTTCTGATACTCGCCCTATGTGGCCTACTTTGATATCGCCCTATCTGGCTTTGTTTTAGTATTTTCCCTATATGGGTTGGATGTTTTATATTATACAATCATGCGATGGTAAGCCCCATATATTGTAATATGATTGGCCACTAGTCGACAGGTTTCCATTAAACATCCTAAGATGGTAGTCTCATGAGCTGGGGATGGTGGTCATGGGATACTATGCCCAAGCTGTCGGCCTACACTGGTGACGAGCCCCCGTAGTGACCTTTGAGCTTATTTAAAATGGCTGGTTATAATTGGATTAATAACAAATTGGCTAATCATGCATATATAGCACAGATCAGCATCTATTGCTATCGTACGCGATGTACGTATTATTCCGACTGGATGATGTACCCAGGTTCGATGATCCTAACTGGATGATGTACCCAGGTTCAATGATCCCAACTGGATGATGTACCCAGGTTCGATGATTGCATGGGTGACGGCACACTGTCTGCACGGATGAGCATCCTCGAGGCGTGATTTCATATTTCATGCATCCATGCACCTAATAAGACCTACATCATATATTATTTTGTATGCTTTGTTTTATAACTATGCTTACATAATGCGGTGGTGTGTAATCTTGAGGAGAATTAACACTGAGTTAGCCACTCATCCATTAAATATATAACAGTACAGGTAGCACTGGTGGCTTAAGTGATTTTCAGGTTCGGGCTAATAAGGAGCTGGGTTTAGGTGCCCGAGGTCGCATGACTGTAACTACTTTGAGGAGCTAAGGAGTCTTACGACTCAATTCTACTTGCATTCTACTATTTCCCATGTATTGGATCATGTAATTCTTGTATTTGTTAATTTTGGAGACATTAGTTTTTATAAGTCATTATGGGCAACTACTTGTATATTCTAAATGAAATTTGAAAATTTTCTTTACGTTAATTTGTCCATTCTAAGCTCATCTGCTTACTCTGATGAAAGAAAAAAGATAAAATAAATATGGAATTTGGTTCTCTATAAGTTAACACTCGGGTTTTTGGGAAACTGGTCGTGTTCTCGGGTCCTAAAGATTCGAGGCGTTACACTTTGCAATCCCCCATCTCATCTCCTACTCAAGAAAAAAGGTGTTAAAATGCTGACTTGGCAAAAACCAATTTGTCAACTAAAAAAGTAGGCTTGAAATCCCCTTTTCAGAAACCTCCTTATTAAGAAGAGTATCCAAACTGGCCCTTACCAAAAGAACATGTGGAAAGATTTTTTGTACAATCAATATTAAGAAATAAAAATAGAAATACTAATTAATATTTAGAAGTAGTGAGTACTACAAAATTACAAATCAAATCAAATTAGAAATCAAACCTCTGTCCTTGAGCTAGTCGTTTTAAAAGGAGAATAAAGCATATCTAAATTTTGTTCTTGATTTAAGTAGAAGAAACCCTTTCAGAACATGTCTACTTGTCCATCGTCACTAGTCAAAAGGGAATTCCTGATGGCTGGATTCTACTTGTTTATTGTCCCTAGGACCAATAAATTGTACATGTGTTGGCCTGCCATTTGATGATCCATAACTGTCCAAGTGATCGCTTTGAAGGAATATAGATACACTAGTAATGCAACCCGCATCACATATAATGTAATATCAACATCTTAGTCATAATCAACTCAAAATCAACCTAGTACATAAAAGGAATATATATACACTAGTAATTCCCCTCAATATCTTCATATGGATGTTTCTTACTTTACTTACCTTTTATATTGTTTTTAAATGTATTAGCTCGAAATTGATGGAATAGACCCGGATGTGCATCGAAGCTATTTGGATGTTGAGCGGGGTCCAGGGAAGGTGGGGACCGCTATTATGACCATGATGAAGTTGTTCATTTCCTATGGACAACATTAGAGTGACCTGACCATTTGGATAGGCTGTGTTTATGTATTTGCTCGAAATTGATGGAGTAGACCCGGATGTACGTCGGAACTATCCAGATGTTGAGTGAGGGTCCTTGAAAGGTGAGAACTACTGTTATAACCATGATGAAACTATTCATTTCTTATGGACAGGATTGGAGTGACCTGACCATTTGGACAGGCCGTGTTTATGTATTTGCTTGAAATTGTTGGAGCAGACCCTAGTATAATCCTAAACCTAAACCTATTCTTAAATCCCAAAACCTATAACCTAAACGTAAACCTATAACCTAAACCTAAACCTAAACCTTAAACCTTAACCTAAACCTAAACCTAAACCAAAACCAAAACCTATAACCAAAACCTTAACCTATAACCTATAACCTATAACATAAACTTATAACTTATAACTTAACATTAACCTAAACGTAAAACCTAAACCTAAACCTATAACCTAAAACCTAAATCTAAACATAAAACCTAAATGTATTCTCAAATCCCTAAACCTAAACCTACACCTAATCTTAATCTCAACTCCTAACCTAAACCTAAACCTAAACTTGAAAACCCAAACCTAAACTCGAACCCGAACCCAAACCCCATTTCCTAAACCTAAACCTTAACCTATTCTCATTTCCCTAAACCTTAACTTATAACCTAACCTAAACCTAAACCTATAATCTACACTTATAACCTAAACTTGTAACCTTAACTTAAATGTAAAACCTAAACCTAAACCTAAAACTTAAATGTATTCTCAAATCCCTAAACCTAAATCTAAACCTATAGCCTAAACCTATAACCTATAACATTAACATAAACTTATAACCTAAACCTATAACTTACAACATGAACCTAAACAACATTAACCTATTCTCAAATCCCAAAACCTATACCCTTTATAACCCAAACCTATTCTCAAATAACCCCTAAACCTATAACCTATAACCTAAACTCCTAAACCTTAACCTATAATAACCTAAACCACTTATAAACACTAAACCTAAACCTAAACTTAAACCTAAAGCCTAAACCTAAAACCTAAAACCTAAATGTATTCTCAAATCCCTAAGCCTAAACCTACACCTAATCCCAATCTCAACTCCCTAACCTAAACCTAAACGTAAACTTGAAAACCCAAACCTAAACCCGATCTCGAACCCTAACTCGATTTCCTAAACCTAAACCTTAACCTATTCTCAATTCCCTAAAGCTATAATCTATAACCTATAACCTATAACTTAACTTAAACCTCAACCTAAACCTATAACCTAAACTTAAACCTTAACCTAAAATAAAACTTATAACATTAACCTAAACCAAAACCTATAACCTAAACCTTAACCTACAACCTATAACCTATAACCTAAACTTATAAACTATAACCTAACCTTAACCTAAACCTAAACCTAAAACCTAAATGTATTCTCAAATCCCTAAACCTAAACCTACATCTAACCTAATCTCAACTCCCTAACCTAAACCTAAACTTAAACTTGAAAACCCAAACCTAAACTTGATCCCAAACCCGAACACGATTTCCTAAACCTAAACCTTAACCTATTCTCAACTCCCCAAAGCTATAACTTATAACCTATAACCTAAACCAAAACATAAATATATAACCTAAACCTAAACCTAAAACCTAAATGTATTCTCAAATCCCTAAACCTAAACCTACACTAATCCTAATCTCAACTCCTTAATCTAAACCTAAACTTGAAAACCCAAACCTAAACCCAAACTTAAACCCGAAAACCCGATTTCCTAAACCTAAACCTTAACCTATTCTCAAGTCCCTAAACCTTAACCTATAACCTAACCTAAACCTAAACCTATAACCTACACTTATAACCTAAACTTGTAACCTTAACCTAACCATAAAACCTAAACCTAAACCTAAAACTTAAATGTATTCTCAAATCCCTAAACCTAAACCTAAACCTAAACCTATAACTAAACATATAACCTACAACATTAATATAAACTTATAACCTAAACCTATAACCTACAACATTAACCTAAACCTACACTTATAACCTAAACCTATTCTCAAATCCCAAAACCTATAACCTAAACCTAAACCTTAACCTATAACCTATATCCTATAACCTAAACTCAATTCCCTAAACCTTAACCTATAACCGAACCTAAACCTAAACAAGATAACCTACACTTATAACCTAAACCTAAACCTATAACCTAAACCTATAACCTAAACCTAAAGCTAAAACCTAAACCTAAACCTAAAACCTAAATGTATTCTCAAATCCTTAAATATAAACCTACACCTATTCCTAATCTCAACTCCCTAACCTAAACCTAAACGTAAACTTGAAAACCCAAACCTACACCTAATCCAGAACCCATACCCGATTTCCTAAACATAAACCGTAACCTATTCTCAATTCCCTACAAACTATAACCTATAACCTATAACCTAAACCTAAATCTAAACCTAAAACCTAAACATAAACCTAAAACCTAAATGTATTCTCAAATCCCTAAACCTAAACCTACACCTAATCCTAATCTCGACTCCTTAACCTAAACCTAAACTTGAAAACCCAAACCTAAACCCAAACCTAAACCCGAACCCGAACCTGATTTCCTAAACCTAAACCTTAACCTATTCTCAATTCCCTAAACCTTAACCTATAACCTAACCTAAACCTAAACCTCTAACCTATACTTATAACCTAAACCTGTAACCTTAACCTAAATCTAAACCTAAAACTTAAATGTATTCTTAAATCCCTAAACCTAAACCTAAACCTAGACCTATACATAAACCAAAACCACTTTCACCGCGAAAATTTTCAATCTAAAAAATATAACACTTTTACCGATGAAACTTTTCGTCGGTAAAAAAATTATTCCTGATAGTTTTAGTTCGTCGGTAAAAATCAGCTCGAAAATTGTCTTAAAAATATGAGTTTTACCGATGAACATTTTCATCGATAAAAGTGTTTTTGTGCTTTTTACTGACGAAAATATTCGTCGGTAAAACTCTTGGTGGAAAATTTTCTATCTTACAAATATACTACTTTTACAGACGAAAATTTTCGTCGATAAAAACATTATTCCTGATGGTTTTAGTTCATCGGTAAAACTCATCGCAAAAAATTTCAAGGCAACGAGAAAATTTTCTAAGTTAAAAATACAACACTTTTACCGACGGAAATTTTCGTCGGTAAAAGTGTTTTTTGTGCTTTTTACTGACGAAAACATTCGTCGGTAAAACTCTTAGTGGAAAATTTCTATCATACAAATATACCACTTTTACCGACGAAAATTTTCATTGGTAAAAACATTATTCCTAACAGTTATAGTTCGTCAGTAAAACTCAATGTGAAAATTTTCAAGGCAGCGGGAAAATTTCTAAGTTAAAAATAAAACTCTTTTACCAATGAACATTTTCGTCGGTAAAAGTGTTTTTGTGCTTTTTATTGACGAAAATATTCATCGGTAAAACTCTTAGTGGAAAATTTTCTATCTTACAAATATACCACTTTTACCGACGAAAATTTTCATTGGTAAAAATATTATTTCCGACGGTTTTAGTTCGTCGGTAAAAAAAAAAAAAAAAAAAAAAAAAACTAAACTCGGTGCAAAAATTTTCTAACTGAAAAACCTAACACTTTTACCGACGAAAATTTTCGTCTGTAAAAACATTATTTTCCGAAGGTTTTAGTTCGTCGGTAAAACTCAGGGCGAAAAATTTCAAGGCAATGAGAAAATTTTCTAAGTTAAAAATACAACCCTTACCAACAAACGTATTCATCGGGAAAAGTGTTTTTGTGCTTTTTACCGATGAAAATATTCGTCGGTAAAAGTTTGTGGAAAATTTTCTATCTTACAAATATACCACTTTTACCGAGGAAAATTTTCGTCGGTAAAAATATTATTTCTGACAGTTTTAGTTCATTGGTAAAACTTAGGGCGAAAAGTTTCTAAGTAAAAACGTAACACTTTTACCAATGAAAAGTTTTATCGGTAAAAACATTTTTCCCGACGGTTTTAGTTCGTCGGTAAAACTCAGGGTGAGAATTTTCTAAGTGAAAAACAAACACTTTTACTGACGAACATTTTCGTCGTTAAAAACATTATTCCTGATGATTTTAGTTCGTCGGTAAAACTCAGCCTGAAAATTTTTGAAGTGAAAAAAATAACACTTTTACCGACGAAAATTTGTCGGTAAGAGTGGTTTTGTGCTTTTTTCCAATAAAAATTTTCGTCGATAAAACTCTTATCGCAAAATTTTCAATACGGCACGAAAATTTTCTATCTTAAAAATTAAAATAGTTTTACCGACGAAAATTTTCATCGGTAAAAACATTATTACTGACGAGAAAAAATTTCGTCGGTCCGACGACAAAATTTTTGTCAATAAAAAGGTACTTTTACTGACGAAATTTGTTTCGTCGGCAAAAATTTCGTCAGTAAAAGTGCTATTTCTTGTAGTGAGGCCTTTTTTAAAATTATTATTAAGGAAAGTGGGTTCTTGCCATTGAAATTTCATTGATCTGAGACATCTACAAGCTTTCGGGAGGGACCAAATAAAAAGCTATGGACCATTCCTGTCGTGTCACCCCTCTAGAAAAAAAAATGAACAAAAAGAGATTCCTATCTTGCCTCAATCTGATAGAAACAACCATATACAAACTGAACTAAGGCCTTCTCAAGGATCCAAGGCCAGAATTGTCCAAAACAAGTGCACCTCTGATAAGCCTGGGAAGGTCAGATGGACGCCAGAAGGTTCGGTCTAAGCAGCCCTCACTAGCCAATTAAGCTAGAGCATCCGCCACAGCGTTACCTTTTCGGAAGATGTGCGCAAAAATAAGATTAAGAGAATGCCTTTTGGAGTGAAATTTGCCCATCCTATACCAGAAACTCCAAGGGTAGGCCGATAGGGGGTCCTCTGCTGCCTGAACGATAACCTTGGAGTCTGATTCAACTATGACATTTACCAAGCCCAGATTGGAGCATATGTTGAGGCCATTGATCATATCCTGAGCTTCCGCCACCATGTTTGAGACTATCCCATATTGTATGCAGAAGGCAAATACCATTTTGCTAGAATGGTCTCTGCAAACTCCTCCTCCACCGCCTTCACCTAGGTTGTTTCTAGACGAACCATCTATATTTAATTTGAGCCAACTAACAGGGGGCTTTAACCATCTGACAAAAGGGGGGTACCTCTAGGAGGGGGGTAGGGCCTTTGATGTTCAGGGACAAATTGATGATGTTGGCAGCCATGAATGGCCTATCTTCCTCATGAATTGAAGCCCCTGCCTCTTTCAACCAGCTGGAAACCTTAAAAATGATTAATGTTACAGACATTGTGTGGCCTTCGAACTGGGAGGAATTCCTACTTAGCCATATCTCCAACAAGACGAAGCTGGGGAGGAGACCGGTTAGGGTGGAAGCTCGGGATTTAAAGGTGGCCATTAAATACCATTGCCTGATGCAAGGAAGAACGGACTGATGGGGGATAAAAGGGATGCCGAATACACTACGTGAAAAATGGAAAAAAATGACGGATTTAGAGACGGTTCTGGACCGTCTCTAAAATTGCTTGGTTTAAAGACGCTTTAGAGACGGCCGTAAACCGTCTCTAAAATTAGGACGGCTTCTGGCCGTCCCTAATATTGTCTTTAAATGTTTAGCGTCCACAAATAATTTAAGACGGTTTTTAACCGTCTTATATAGGTCATCGAGGAGACGGCCAAAGACCGTCCGTATTAGAGACGGTCGAAGACCGTCTTATATCTGATCATCCGAGACGGCCACGGCCGTCCGTATTAGAGATGGTCATTGGCCGTCTTTTACTTGTAATCTGAGACTGTCAAAGACCGTCTCTATTAGAGACGGTCGTTAGCCGTCTTATTACCCTGTCAAAAACCATCTCTATTAGAGACTGTCAAAGACCGTCTCCATTAGAGACTGTTATAGACCGTCTCTATTAGAGATGTCAATGACCGTCTCTATTAGAGATCTGATATTGACCGTCTCTATTAGAGACGGTCCTTAGCAAATCTTCTAGGACCGAGTGGAAGACTGTCGTATTAGAGAGACGGTCTTTAACCGTCTCTAATGCTCAGGTACTAGTTGAACTATTTGGTTTAGAAAAAATAATTAACAATGTGATTTTATAAAATTCTACATTTTGAAAAAAAAAAATTAAGAACTTTGAATAATGTTGATAACTTTGAAGAAAAAAAAGATTTCAATAAAAAAAAATGATATTTTGAAAAAAAAATATAAAAAATAAAACAAAATTGTGAAAAAATTGACAAATTGTAAAAAATATATATTTTAAAAAAAAGAAAACTAGATTTTGTATTTTGACAAAAAAAATTAAAAAGTTATATAACAAGATTTCGATAAAAAAATGATATTTTGAAAAAGAAAATTTAAAAAATTAAACAAAATTGTGAAAATTTTGACAAATTGAAAAAAAAAAAAAAAAATTTTAAAAGAAAACTAGATTTTGCATTTTAACAAAAAAATTGAAAAGCTATATAACAAAAGTGATATTAAAAAAAATGATATTTTGAAAAAGAAAATTTAAGAAATTAAACAAAATTGTGAAAAAATTGATAAATTGTAAAAAAATATATATATTTTAAAAAAGAAAACTAGATTTTTTATTTTGACAAGAAAATTTGAAAAGTCAGATAACAAAAGTGAGATTTTGATGATGTGTTGTATATCCTTGCCTTCCTATGTTTTTCCAACCCATTTTTTGGGTGGGTATAAAAAATTGTGTAGATTTAAATCTTAAGTGGACCACACGACTCAAAAGAATGATAATATAGTACCTCGCCATTAAAAATTATAAAGAGCTCATCGTAAGGTTTTATTAATGTTTATTTGCAATCCAACTTGTTTATAATGTAAAGAATATCTAGATGAAGGTAAAGCAAAGATCAAATTGATCCAAAACTTTTGTGGCCTTCAAAAGGTTTTTAATAGTTATTCATCATTGTTTTGATCGATATGGCCCACCTGAGATTATTGAGTTCTTGTGATTTGAAATCACATCCTAAAATATGATGGAAAAATATATGGATGGTGTCGATATACATAAAATATATCAAGGTGGGCCCTACACGGTTAGAGTAACACTCATGAAGGAGTTGCATAAATAGTGAAATGGTACTATAAGGTCACCTGGGAACTTCCCATGAGGTTAATCTGTGTGCGCCCCACCATGATGTGTGTAGAACATCAGCACCATGCATTTGATGTGTCCCCTTTAAGTCCAAATATCAGTCATATAAGAAACTCAAGTGGGCCATAGCATCTAAAACTATGCGAAGACATCCATAAAACATATAAAAGCATTTGGTGGGGCCCACATGAGTTTTAGATGTGTATGAAACTTGGTCGACTCCTCATCTAAGTGGGACACACATAATGAATGGGCTGGATCTATGAACCACATCTAGGTGGGCCCAATAAATGATTATGAATGTTTTAATGGGAGGGTAACCCTCTCAACTATAGTATGTGGTGTGGCCCACCCAAATCATGGATTGACTTTATTTTTAAGCTCGTGGCCCACCATGGAATGGTGCATCTGATTACGGGGTAAATCCAAAGTTCAAGTGGACCCACCATAGAAAAGAGTGGGATAGTGACACCCACTATTGAAACCTTCTTAGGGCTCATCGCGATGTTTATTTGAGATCCAATCTGTTTATAAGTTAATACGAGGCATGGATGCGGTTGAAACTTGGTCGATTCCTCATCCAAGTGGGACACACATAATGAGTGGGTTGGATATGTGAATCACATTTACGTAGGGCCAATATATGATTATAAATGTTTTAAGGAAACCCTTCTCCATTACATTTAAGTGAGTTACTCGTTACCCTTACCAGAGTAAACTCTATGGGGTCCACCATTATTTATTTATTTTATCCACTCCATTCATCCATGTTAATGAGATAATTTGACGTCTAAATAACAAAAAAGGAAGCATATCCAAAGCTCAAGTGGACCACACCACAGGAAATAGTGTGATTGAACCTCTACCATTTAAAATTTCTTGGAGGCCATAGAAGTTTTGGATTAAGCTGATGTTTGTGTTTTCTATTCATTTATATATTTTTGATATTATGAACAACCTTTAACGTTTTTTGACAACCGATCAGTCCGATTGAAGAGTAATAACTTCAGATGTTTAAATCAAAATTCACTTAAATTGTTGATCAATTTTGTTTGCCCAATATCTTTCTCATATGTAGCATGATTGGGGCGAGTAACTGGATTTTTGGATGTTGGTCGGTGCTCTATGGGTCCCACCATGATGTATGTGTTTCATCTATGCCGTCCATCCATTTTTACAAATCATATTAGGCCCTGATATAAAAAATGAGAGGGATATAAATCTCAGGTGGACCACACCACATGAAAACAATAGTGATTGGATATCCACCATTAAAACCCTTCTAAGGCCCACTGTACTTTTTATTTGACATCCTATCTATTGATTAGGTCATACGAGCCCGAGATGAAGGGGAAAAAACTATGCGAAGACATCCATAAAACATATAAAAGCATTTGGTGGGGCCCACATGAGTTTTGGATGTGTATGAAACTTGGTCTGACTCCTCATCCAAGTGGGACACACATAATGAATGGGCTGGATCTATGAACCACGTCTAGGTGGGCCCAATAAATGATTATGAATGTTTTAATGGGAGGATAACCCTCTCAACTATAGTATGTGGTGTGGCCCACCCAAGTCATGGATTGACTTTATTTTTAAGCTCGTGGCCCACCATGGAATGGTGCATCTGACTGACGGGGCAAAGTTCAAGTGGACCCACCATAGAAAAGAGTGGGATAGTGACACCCACTATTGAAACCTTCTTAGGGCCCGCCGCGATGTTTATTTGAGATCTAACCTGTTTATAAGTTAATACAGACATGGATGCAATTGAAAATTGGTCTGACCCCTCATCCAAGTGGGACACACATAATGAGTGAGTTGGATATGTGAATCACATTTAGGCAGACCCAATATATGATAATGAATGTTTTACCGAAAATTTAGGATTAAAATACACTGTTCATCCATTTTTTGAGATCATTTTATATAAATATATAAAAAATGAATCATATTCAAAGATTAAATGGACCACACCACAAATAAGGGGAACATATTGGCTACTCCCCCTACACCATCAAATGGCTGGTGGTTGGTGCGGTGTGGGCCCCACCATGATTTATGGCCTCACGACCATTTTTTATTTTTTTTTAACTTTTAAACTAGTTGGATTTCAAATAAACATTACGATGGGCCTTGGGATAGTTTCAATGGTGGGAATCACCCTCCCGTTGTTTTCTGTGGTGGGGTCCCCTACAAATTTTTATCTGTCTCATTCTTTGGCTCGTGATATCTCAAAATGGATGGACGGTGTGGATATAACGAATATATCATAAGTTTTTATATATATATATATATATATATATATATATATATATATATATATATATATATATATATGAGAACTCCCCATGAGGTCATTTGTGTGGGCCCCGCCATGACTTAGTGTCGTAAATCAACACCGTGCATTTGATGGGTCCCCTTTAAATTATGGGATATCCCAAAAATCAGCCGTATACAGAACTCTGGTGGGCCATACCATCTAAAATCATGTGAAGACATGCCTAAAACATATAAAAGCACTTGGTGCGGCCCACCTGAAATTTGGATGCGTCTAAAACTTGGTATGACCCCTCATCCAAGTGGCACACACATAATGGATGGGCTAGATTTGTGAACCACATCTCTGTCTCAAGTGGATGATAAAAAAAAATGAATTATATCTCAATCTCAAGTGGACCATGTTACAGGAAATAGTGTCGAATGAATTTTGACCTTTAAAAATGTTTTGGGGGCATAAAAGTTTTGGATCATGCTGATATTTATTTTTTTCCTTCATTCGGTCTTTATGACCAAATTAACAGATTAGATGTCAAATAAAAGACAAGTGGGCCTAGGAGGATTTTAATTGTGAATATCCATTCATTATTTTTGTCTGTGGTGTGGCCCACCTAGGATTTATATCCCTATCATTTTTTGTATCAAGCACTAAAATTATCAGTAAAAATGGATGAATGGAATGGATGAAACATGTACATCATGGTGGGGCCCCAGAGCACCGACCACTACCATCGTCCCGCCTAAATTTAAGCGGCTTTGTTTGAGCGCCCAAAATTGGTGGACGTGGGTCGGTGCTCTATGGGTCCCACCATGATGTATGTGTTTTATCCATGCCGTCCATTCATTTTAAAAATTAATATTAAGGATTGACACCAAAAATGAAAGGGATATAAATCTCAGGTGGACCACATCACATGAAAACAATAGTGATTGGATATCCACCATTAAAACCCTCCTAAGACCCACTGTACTTTTTATTTGACATCCAATCCGTTGATTAGGTCATACAGGCCCAGATGAAGGGAAAAAAAATTATCCCATTGATCCAAAACTTTATGTGGGGCCCAGAAGGTTTTTAATGGTCGACGCTCATTCAACACTGTTTCCTATAATGTGGTCCAGTTGAGATTGGGATGTACCTCGTTTTTTGCCTCATATCATAAAATGAAATTGAAAAATAGATGGACGGCAGTGATGAAACACAAACATTATGGTGGGGCCCGCAGAGCACCGACCACGTGGCAACGCGAGAGAGACTTAGTCTCACTCTCTCGCGCCCCTCTCACTCTCTCGCTGTCTCCTCTCCTCTCGGCGCTATCTCGTCGTCTCTCCTCTCTCTCGGCCGTTTGTTTCTCTCTCTCGGCCCTCTCTCTCTCTCGTTTCGTCTTCTCTCTCTCGGCCTTCTCTCTCTCCATTGTCTTCTCTCTCATCGTTTGTCTTCTCTCTCTCGGCTCTCTCCACCGCCCTCTCTCCATCGCCCTCTCTCCACCGCGCCCTCTCTCCAACCGGAAACAGTATGTATCTCTCTCTCTCTCTCTCTCTCTCAATCTCTCTCAATCGCAAAACCGATTGAAACGATTTGGAGATTTAGGGATTTAAGGATTTGTGGATTTGGGGATTTAGGGATTTGGGGATTTAGGGATTTAAGGATTTGGGGATTTGGGGATTTAGGGATTTAGGGATTTGGGGTTTAGGATTTAAGGATTTGGGGATTTGGGGATTTAGGGATTTAGGATTTGGGGATTTAGGGATTTGGGGATTTAGGGATTTAGGGATTTCATGAATTTTGCACCAAAATAGACTGATTAATCATGAAATTTCATGATATTCGGTGCAACTAAATGCAACCTTAATCAATATATAATAATTCATGATTGTTAATGACTTTTCATTTCATGATTTTCTTTTAGGTTGTGGTTGATTTAGGGATATCAAATATTAATATTGATTGAGGTTTATAATACTAATCTTCAATCTTTTACATTGGCAAAAGGTGTTTTTGAAAAATTTTAATTATTTGTATTTTTTTTTCTAAAATCTCAATTTTTTATTTTTTTTCAATCTCTTTAACTCTATTCTTCTTGCCATGATGAGTTGCCTTGCACCATACCCCCCATGACATGTATGTATGATGCATGTGGAAGTATGGCCATTAGCATGTAAAACTTCCCATTAGTGAATAATCATAGGCACATGAGATGGATGATATTAGTTGGGCCAACAGAGAATGAGACAACCAAAGATGGACAACCCAACAAATTAGGTGACTTCCATCAATACTCCCATAAAAATTGCAACATCCCTTTCTGATGTTGCAACTCATACCCATCATTTCCATATCGTTGCCACCAACTACATATATATTCAAGATCATGTGATTGTTACCCGATCCACCATACCATCCCCATGCAATGCATGGACGAGGATGTTGTACATCTCCCTTTGATACTTTGGTTTCTACAAGTGGGACCCATGGTTCAATAATCCAAACGTTCTGTATCATGGGACCCACCACATTGATGGCTCATCCGGGAAGAAATCTCAAAAATAAAAAAGTCCCAACACTTCAATAGATGCCCAATAAAGACACGGCCAAGATGGAAAATACAGCACGGTCCACATTTTCCAACAATAAGGATATATATTCTACCGCTGAGATCTTAAATTTTGGGAATTTTTTTTTTTTTTAATGCATGGGCGAAAAAGATCAGATCGTCAGATTTGGATCAGTGAAAAATGGGCCCCGCTTGTACAAACCGGAGATCAAAACACATGGCTTTGTGTTTGAGCATCGTTGGTACATTATCTACTGATTGATATGCATATGCCATGACATATGAAACTTCGAGCATCAAAAATGAGGTAAGATTAGGTAGGGATTTCTTCCTCTCTTTCCTATTGGGAAGATCAAACCTACTAACATCATGTTTTCTACATTAGTTTGACAAGCATGACCCACTAGACTTTAATGCAGTTTTCCCACTGTAATCTTATTTGGGTTTTACTTAAAAGGTCCCAATTCTCCAATCAGACCATTTAAATCATGCCACGTGTCAGATCTTACGACATGCTTGATACAGGTTTTCTAAGCCCATGCATGCACAAATCTACACTTTGAAGACTATTGGGAGCACATCCAACACATCCATCAGGAGGGCCTCACCATGTAGATGAACTGGCCCGGGTCACAACTCATCAGGTGGGCCATGTTTGTAGAGAATGAGCATCCTAGAAAAAGTTGCTGATGGTCCACATTTCACGCGTGCCCCACTTCATGATCCAATGGCCCTGATTTTCTGATCAAGTGATTGACACAGTGGGCCACGTGATCGACAGCTCGAATATTATGTCAGCAATGTGGACCAGTTGTCATGAGTAGGGCTAAAAACAAAAAGTCAAACTCCACTTGTATGGTCGGATGAGCTTAATGGGACTTTAACTTGGGGTGGACAGTCAATATTGCTTGTTAGAAAAGTAATTTCACCGCCCATTAGGAAAATGTGAAACAGTTTTTCATTTCTTCCTTTCTTTTTGGCCATGTACAAAAACTTTGTTGTCCTTGAATGGGAGTTATTTGATGCTCGGCAAAGATAGGATGCATGATATGCATGCACTTAAAAGTTATACATGTAGCTCAAATTAAATCTTCTAAATTGTTTAATCCACTGTTCAATAAGTCACTGTTCATGAACAATGTCAATCTCTGATTCATATATACTTGTTTGTTCAATAAGTCACTGTTCATGAACAATCTCAACCTCTAATTCATATATACTTGTTTGGTGAGATTGGACCATGGACATCTTTCATTTTTAGATGTCTAATAAATGTCCACCAATTTAATATTTAGATAATAAGCATTAATTTTAGTTCATGAAACATCCCAATGCATCTAAATTAGGATCACAATTTGAATAGCCTTATTGGAATTACTTTTGTGTTAAGAATATAATTTCTAAGCAATTGTATATGATCATCCTTCAAACTTTGGCAAAGTTTGAAAGTGTTTGTGTGTGGGAGTAGCTACGGCTAAGAGAACTGGGCTCAAAACCATTCAATGGTTGGTATTCCAGCCTTATTCTTTCTTGTATTGTGGCCTACTTTAAACCTTTGGAATTAGCAACATGAACAAGAAAACAAATGTGAGGAGCAAATGTCTAGCAGTCATTATGGTGGGTCACACAACTTTTTATTTGATGGTGATGTAAGATGTGCCACGATGTATTCTTAACATGGACGAGCCAAAAGAATTTTAAATTTGAGTGAAAGTAGTTTGTTAAAACTGGACCTAAATCCTACATACAACATGATGTAATTGGGACTTAGGCGTATCTAATTCAAAGAGATTTATTATAGATATGGAGAAACTATCATTTAAAGTGTCAACATAACCGTAATTTTTTATTCGGACACCGTCATGAAACGCATGACCTATCAATATTTATGTAACGATGCTTATGGAGTAAGTAGATCGCAGACGTATGTTTTATGAGAAACATTTGTCTTGAAAGTCAAAATTGAGATTTTAGAAGAAAAAAATTACTACTTCAGTAATTTTCATTTTTTTTTCTTATATTCAGTCTTCCAAATTATTTTTCACTACATTAAAATCAATAAATGTTTTCAATGATTTATTACATTTTTCTATTTTCAATCAAAATTAGTTAATCTTTTCAATGCTTTTAGTAAAATAATACAAGTAACTAATTCATGGCTTGGTTTTATTTTCAATTCTCCTTGACATAATGCAAGTAACTAATTCCTCAACCATCTCATGGCCAATTTCAATTTGAGTCAAGATAAACCTTGGATCCTCTTTTTGAAAGGTATATTCACTCTAATCCAACTCCCAAGCCCGCAAATAAATTCAGCCCACAAATGTATTTCTTGCAATATTTCAAAATCTGAATGATATTTGTTACATTACTGACAAGTAATATTGTTTTCTAATATGTGCCACCAAAAAATTTGTTTATATAAAAAAATTTCCATTTGATTTTTTTTTTTTTTGTATGGATGCATCATGCATGGTTTTATGATAAAACACATGTATGTATAAAACAAATTATTTGTTCCAAACATTTATGATAAGACATTTATCAAAGGAGCACTATCGTGTGATATTTAAGATTTTCATTATAAATAGATTAAGAGCCAATGATAATTATAAGTAGACTTGCAAAAAAAATAAAGAATTTAATTTTTTTCAAAACATGGAAAGACTAATCAGTCCTCTTCTTGTAACTTTACCCTAATCGCTTCAAATGGAGGGATCTGCACAAAGATTTGGTTAGGGAGACTATTGATGGTGAACTAGCAGTGCCGCATGAACAAATATGAGAGCTACAAAGGTGAAAAGAAACATAAGGATGTCGGTAAGATAAGATAGATTGACAAGATTTTGTTTCAATTTTCTTGGATGGATGATGAATGTATTTGGGAATGTAAATGAAAATAAAAAACTTATAATATATATATATATATATATATGTTATCAATGGAGGATACCTTGTTTAGGGGGACATGAAATTCTTGTAGCTTATGGTATGGTGCCCCAATATTGGTTGTATGTTACTAGTATGTAGTAGATAATACTAGGTTCAATAGTAGATAATACTAGAGAATCCCTACACCTAATCCTAATCTACTCCTTAACCTAAACCTAAACTTGAAAACTCAAACCTAAATCCATACACAAACCCAAACCCGAACCCGATTTCCTAAACCTAAACCTTTACCTATTCTCAATTCCCTAAACCGTAACCTATAACCTATACTTATAACCTAAACCTAAACCTATAACCTCAACCTGCAACCGTAACATAAACATAAAACCTAAACCTAAACCCAAACCCGATCTCGAACCCAAATCAATCCCTAAACCCTTAGCCTAAATCTAAAACCCAAACGTAAACCCGATCTCGAACCCGAACTCGATTTCCTATACCTAAACCTTAACGTATTCTCAAATCCCTAAACTTAAACCTACACCTAATCCTAATCTCAACTCCCTAACCTAAACCTAGAGATAAACTTAAAAACCCAAACCTAAACCCGATTTCGAACCCGATTTGAATTCCTAAACGCTAGCCTAAACTTAAAACCCAAACGTAAACCCGATCTCTCGAACCCGAACCCATTTCTATACCTAAACCTTAACGTATTCTCAAATCCCTAAACCTAAACCTACACCTAATCCTAATCTCAACTCCCTAAGCTAAACCTAAACCTAAACTTGAAAACCCAAAACTAAATCCGAACCCGAACCCAATCCCGATTTCCTAAACCTAAACTTATGACCTTAACCTAAACCTATTCTCAAATCCCAAAACCTAAACCTATAACCTATAACCTAAACCAAAACCTATAACCAAAACCAAAACCTATAACCTAAACCGAACCCATTCTCAAATCCCATAAAATATAACCTAAACCTAAACCAAAACCAAAACCAAAACCTATAACCTAAACCCGAACCCAAACCCAAACCCAAACCCGAACCCGAATCCCTAAACCTTAACCTAAACATATAACCTATAACCTATAACTTAAGCCTATACCTAAACCTAAAACCTTACTTATAACCTAAAACTATTCTCAAATCCTTAAACCTTAGCCTATAACCTAACCGAAACCTACACTTATAACCTAAAACTATTCTCAAATCCCAAAACCTATAACCTAAACCCAAACCCGAACCCGATTCCTAAACCTTAACCTAAACATATAACCTATAACCTATAACTTAAGCTTATACCTAAACCTAAAACCTTATAACCTAAAACTATTCTCAAATACCAAAACTTATAACCTAAACCCGAACTCGAACCCGATTCCTAAACCTTAACCAAAACATATAACCTATAACCTATAACCTAAGCCTATAACTTAAACCAAAAGCTAAACCTATAACCTAATCCTAAACCTATAACCTAAACTCAAATCCCTAAACCTAAATCACACCTAATTCTAATCTCAACTCCCTATCTTAAACCTAAACCTAAAATTGAAAACCCAAACCTAAACGCGATCCCGAACCCGAACCCAATTTCTAAACCTATACCTTAACCTATTCTCAATTCCCTAAACCTATAGCTTATAACCTAAACCTAAACCTAAACCTAAATGTATTCTCAAATCCCTAAACCTAAACCTACACCTAATCCTAATCTCAACTCCCTAACCTAAACCTAAACCTAAACTTGAAAACCCAAACCTAAAACCCGATCCCGAACCCGATTTCCTAAACCTAAACCTTAACCTATTCTCAAATCCCTAAACTTAAACCTACACCTAATCCTAATCTAAACTCCCTAACCTAAACCTAAACCTAAACTTGAAAACCCAAACCTAAACCCAATCCCGAACCCGAATTCCTAAACATAAACCTACACCTAATCCTAATCTCGACTCCCTAACCTAAACTGAACCTAAACTTGAAAACCCAAACCTAAACCCTATCCGAACCTGAACCCGATTTCCTAAACCTAAACCTTAACATATTCTCAATTCCCTAAACCTATAGCTTATAAGACCTTAAAACCTTAACCTTAACGTAAACCTATAACCTTAAAACCAAAACCTGTCCTAAAACCTAAACTTATAACCTATAACCTAACCTAAACCTAAAACCTAAACCTTAACCAATACCTAAAACCTAAATGTATTCTCAAATCCCTAAACCTAAACCTACACCTAATCTTAATCTCAACTCCCTAACCTAAACCTAAATCCGATCCCGAACCCGAACCCGATTTCCTAAACCTAAACCTTAACCTATTCTCAATTCCTAAACCTATAGCTTATAACTTAAACCTTAACCTAAACCTATAACCTTAACCTAAACCAAAACTTATGACCTAAAACCTAAATGTATTCTCAAATCTCTAAACCTAAACCTACACCTAATCCTAATCTCAACTCCTTAACCTAAACCTAAACCTAAACTTGAAAACCCAAACCTAAAACCCGATTTCGAACCCGAACCCGATTTCCTAAACCTAAACCTTAACCTATTCTCAAATCCCTAAACTTAAACCTACACCTAATCCTAATCTAAACTCTCTAACCTAAACCTAAACCTAAACTTGAAAACCCAAACCTAAACCCAATCCCAACCCAAATTCCTAAACCTAAACCTACACCTAATCCTAATCTCGACTCCCTAACCTAAACTCGAACCTAAACTTGAAAACCTAAACTCGATCCCGAACCCGAACCCGATTTCCTAAACCTAAACCTTAACATATTCTCAATTCCCTAAACCTATAGCATATAAGACCTTAAAACCTTAACCTTAACCTAAACCTATAACCTTTAAAACCAAAACCTATGTCCTAAAACCTAAACTTATAACCTATAACCTAACCTTAACCTAAACCTAATACCTAAACCTTAACCAATACCTAAAACCTAAAAATAAACCTAAAACCTAAATGTATTCTCAAATCCCTAAACCTAAACCTACACCTAATCCTAATCTCAACTCCCTAACCTAAACCTAAACCCGATCCCGAACCCGAACCCGATTTCTAAACCTAAACCTTAACCTATTCTCAATTCCCTAAACCTATAGCTATAACCTAAACCTTAACCTAAACCTATAACCTTAACCTAAACTAAAACTTATGACCTAAAACCTAAATGTATTCTCAAATCTCTAAACCTAAACCTACACCTAATCCTAATCTCAACTCCCTAACCTAAACCTAAACCTAAACTTGAAAACCCAAACCTAAAACCCGATCCCGAACCCAAACCCGATTTCCTAAACCTAAACCTTAACCTATTCTCAAATCCCTAAACTTAAACCTACACCTAATCCTAATCTAAACTCCCTAACCTAAACCTAAAACTAAACTTGAAAACCTAAACCTAAACCCAATCTCGAACCCGAATTCCTAAACCTAAACCTACACCTAATCCGACTCCCTAACCTAAACTCGAACCTAAACTTGAAAACCCAACCCTAAACCCGATCCCGAACCCGAACCCGATTTCCTAAACCTAAACCTTAACATATTCTCAATTCCCTAAACGTATAGCTTATAAGACCTTAAAACCTTAACCTAAACCTATAACCTTAAAACCAAAACCTATGTCCTAAAACCTAAACTTATAACCTATAACCTAACCTTAACCTAAACCTAAAACCTAAACCTTAACCAATACCTAAAACCTAAATGTATTCTCAAATCCCTAAACCTAAACCTACACCTAATCCTAATCTCAACTCCCTAACCTAAACCTAAATCCGATCCCGAACCCGAACCCGATTTCCTAAACCTAAACCTTAACCTATTCTCAATTCCCTAAACCTATAGCTTATAACCTAAACCTATAACCTTAACCTAAACCAAAACTTATGACCTAAAACTTAAATGCATTCTCAAATCTCTAAACCTAAACCTACACCTAATCCTAATCTCAACTCCCTAACCTAAACCTAAACTTGAAAACCCAAACCTAAAACCCGATTCCGAACCCGAACCCGATTTCCTAAACCTAAACCTTAACCTATTCTCAAATCCCTAAACTTAAACCTACACCTAATCCTAATCTAAACTCCCTAACCTAAACCTAAACCTAAACTTGAAAACCCAAACCTAAACCCAATCCCGAACCCAAATTCCTAAACCTACACCTACACCTACACCTAATCCTAATCTCGACTCCCTAACCTAAACTCGAACCTAAACTTGAAAACCTAAACCCGATCCCGAACCCGAACCCGATTTCCTAAACCTAAACCTTAACATATTCTCAATTCCCTAAACCTATAGCTTATAAGACCTTAAAACCTTAACCTTAACCTAAACCTATAACCTTAAAACCAAAACCTATGTCCTAAAACCCTAAACTTATAACCTATAACCTAACCTTAACCAATACCTAAAACCTAAAAATAAACCTAAAACCTAAATGTATTCTTAAATCCCTAAACCTACACCTAATCCTAATCTCAACTCCCTAACCTAAACTTAAACCCGATCCTAACCCGAACCCGATTTCCTAAACCTAAACCTAAACCTTAACCTATTCTCAATTCCCTAAACCTATAGCTTATAACCTAAACCTTAACCTAAACCTATAACCTTAACCTAAACCAAAACTTATGACCTAAAACCTAAATGTATTCTCAAATCTCTAAACCTAAACCTACACCTAATCCTAATCTCAACTCCCTAACCTAAACCTAAACCTAAACTTGAAAACCCAAACCTAAAACCCGATCCCGAACCCGAACCCGATTTCCTAAACCTAAACCTTAACCTATTCTCAAATCCCTAAACTTAAACCTACACCTAATCCTAATCTAAACTCCCTAACCTAAACCTAAACCTAAACCTAAACTTGAAAACCCAAACCTAAACCCAATCCGAACCCGAACCCGAATTCCTAAACCTAAACCTTAACCTATTTTCAAATCCCTAAACCTAAACCTACACCTAATCCTAATCTCGACTCCCTAACCTAAACCCGAACCTTTTTTTCCTTTTTTTTTTTTTTGTACTTATGAAGTTAAACTTTATATGTATTATGCGTGGATGAATAATGTATTGTGGATAAGATTGTTTGTGTTTGGATGGATGTAGTTTATGTTTGGATGAATTTACGTCATTTGGGTTTAGATGGATGTGAATGTGAATGTGAATGTGATGAAACCGGTGTATATCAGTCCTGTTTGGATGAAACAGGTGAATGTGAATGAAACAGGTGTGAATGAAACAGGTGTATATTAGTCTTGTTTGGATGAAACAGATGTATATCAGTCCTGTTTGGATGAAACAGGTGAATGTGAATGAAACAGGTGTATGTCAGTCCTGTTTGGATGAAACAGGTGTATATCAGTTCTGTTTGGATGAAACAGGTGTATGTCAGTCCTGTTTGGATGAAACAGGTGTATATTAGTCCTGTTTGGATGAAACAGGAGTATGTGAATGAAACAGGTGTATATCAGTCCTGTTTGGATGAAACAGGTGAATGTGAATAAAACAAGTGTATATCAGTCCTGTTTGGATGAAACAAGTGAATGTGATGGAACAGTTTGGATTTACGTATGTGAATGAAACAGGTGTATATCGGTTCTGTTTGGATGAAACAGGTGAATGTGAATGAAACAGATGTATATCAGTCCTGTTTGGATGAAACAGGTGTATATCAGGTGTATGTCGATCTGTTTGGATGAAACATGTGTATATCAGGTGTATGTCAGTCCTGTTTGGATGAAACAGTGTATGTGAATGAAACAGTGTATATCAGTCTGTTTGGATGAAACAGTGAATGTGAATGAAACGGTGTATATCGATCTGTTTGGATGAAACAGGTGAACGTGAATGTGATGAAACAGTTTGATTTATGTATGTGAATGAAACAGGTGTATATCAGTCCTGTTTGGATGAAACAGGTGAATGTGAATGAAACAGGTGTATATCAGTCCTGTTTGGATGAAACAGGTGAATGTGAATGTGATGAAACAGTTTGGATTTACGTAGTTTGTATAACAGGTGTATATCAGGAAGAATATTGTAACAGGTCAAATTTAAAAATGTCCTTAAGGGTCATAAGAGATGGCTCTGTAGCAGTCATTTTAAAGGACGGTCCATGACCGTCCTTTTAACGGACGGTCCATAACCGTCCTTTTAAGGCTCATAAGAGACGGTCTATGACAGTCATTTTCAAGGACGGTCTATGACCGTCCGTTTAAAGGACGGTCCATGGCCGTCCTTTGAAGGCTCATAAGTGACGGTCCTTTTTAAGGACGGTCTATGGCCGTCCTTTTTAGGATCATAAGAGACGGTCCATGACAGTCCATTTTAAGGACGGTCCATGACCGTCCTTTTTTAGGACGGTCTATGGCCGTCTTTTTTTCGTCAATAAGAATGACGGTTTTCAACCGTCCTTTAAAAAATAAGACACGTCAAAATTTGACGGCCTATGCGACGGTCCATGACCGTCCTTTTTGGTCATTTGAGACGGTTTTGGACCGTCATTTTTTCGCTGTTTTGGCGTAGTGATAGGTGATGGAAATGCTTCCAAACGCTATTTGCAATTGTCCCCTGACTAAAGAGATGATCAAAGGATTCCACCACTCCCCCTGTTTGGGCAGCAGTGTCTCCCTATTGCTGACCGCCTGGCTGAGAAGACTGAGGAGCTACCATGGAATAGGGGACAAGCGGGAGGATGGGGGAGAAGCTCTACAACATTCGCATCTAGAAACCATGTTGACGCCAAACCTTTTGAAAAGGCCAAGCTATATGTCCTAGAGGGGGGGTGAATAGGACTATGCCAAATTTAAAATAAAATCAGTGGAAATAAATTAAACCAATATCCTTACAATATGAATCAATTCACAATGCTAAATTTTAAATCACCTTGATAAATAAGTATTGAGAAATTGATACAAATTCAGTTCTAAGGACAACCTTACACCATAATAAACAAGGGCTTATGGTAGGACAACCTTATTTCTAGAACCTCTTTTGGATCAAGGACTCAATTTTAATATAAGTAAATGAAATAGCAAGGAATTGAAATTAAATGCAGAAGTATAGATCTAAATTATTACAACAATCCCCACACTTGCTTGAAATGTAAATAGTTACAACATTCACATCCACTTGTACATTCCACACAATCGAATGATAAAAGATATGAAAATTAAGCAAGCATTCAATCCACAAGACAAAGAGTTATAGTGGTTCGCTGTGTGTACACCAACTGCTTTCCAATGACCACACGAAAGTTACTCCACTCCTAATATCCTCACACGGGGGGATATTAGCGTTCACTATCAAATAGGTTTCACAGTTCACCAAAAACCTTTACAATTGTGTCTTTTCACTTAGGCTTACACAATTCAAAAACCCCTCTTTTCTCGAAGTTTTCTGGTTTTCCTCAGACAACCAATACAATGAGATTTTTCTGGCTCAACCTCAAACAAAACCAGTACAATGAGATTTTTCTGGCTTAACCTCAAACAAAACCAAAAGTAAATAAATTTTATAGAATTGTAAAATACCTGGATTTCTCCTTTTCTTAGCAGCCCGGTAGAACCAATCGGAGTAGATGATTGAATGTCAAAGTTCAATTTCCAATACTCACATTCATAAGGTTCTAAATTCTAATAGATTTTGGATTTAACTTCAAGGCGTAGCTATATTTGATTTTGATTCCAAGAAGAAGGAATAAGATAATTCCTCTTTTCAAATAAGATTGGAATATAGAAACAAAATCAAATTAAATAAGCTAGCAAAAAGGAATATTAAATAAGCACAATGTAGCTTAAAATAAACACAGACTTATCTCAGAGTGATCACTTGAAAATTCTTGAATTGAATAGATTTGAAGTGTGAAAACTCTGAATTTCGTGTTCAATTTATAGAAGCAAAAATCGTTCCTACGACTGGTCTTAGAAACCTTCGATTGGTCGTAGCTCTAACAGATTTTTGAAATATTGAGCGCGATCTTTGAAAGTCGTTCCACGACTGGTCGTGGGTCACCTACGACTGGTCGTAGATCCCTACGACTGGTCGTGGGTCACCTACGACTGGTCGTAGATCCCTACGACTGGTCGTAGGACCATAGATAAAGTTGCTGGACTTTGAGTCGTAGCTCCACGACTGGTCGTGGACGAAGTCGGCCACACCTACGACCGGTCAAGGACCTCCAGACTAGTCGTGGGCGTACCAAAATTTCGAAAAATCTTCAACTACTTAGACCGGTCATGGAATTTCTTGGACTAGTCGAACCAATGCCAGATCGGTCGAACAAGAGCTAGGACTGGTCGTAGAATAGACCAAACTTATGTAAAATAAATATTTGATTTATGTATCCAAAGTGACCTACTTAAAGGGTCAACCTAAGGTCATTCAAACCTGAATCATGTCGTATGGACATTGAACTTCAACCATTCAACGAATGTAGATTGTTTGAACCATATCAGGCTTGGGATCTTGAACTTGTTATAGCTTCAAACTTGAGATCTTCATTAGCAAAACAACTACTTCATGCATTGCTTATTAGTCTTGAAGTCATGAGTTGTTTCTTAAGACTTGAACATCAACATTGTAGCTTCTTGAGACTTTAACATGTAGCTTCTTGAACTTCAATATGTAGCTTCTTGAAAAGTTCAACTTGTAGCTTCTTGAAGTATTTATGCAGTGTCTTGAATTCATATAAATCATCATAAAAGCAAAGGACACAGATAGATGTTTTGACACATCAAAATTTGACAACCAAAGGAGCATGAGACCATAACACTTACAATCTCCCCCTTTGTCAAATTTGTGACAAAACACCCAAATAATAATACTTCTAATAGACATAAGAGAAGTACAAACACAACAGGTTCTCAATAGAGAAGCATGCACAGATATATAGAAATGATAAGTAATAACTAGCATCATTCTCCCATAACTACCCCTGAGAAGCTTAACTCCCCCTGAGTAATAGCCTGAGTACCCCTGAGAAGCTTAACTCCCCCTGAGTAATAGCCTGAGTAATAGGAGCATATCATAAAGACAAACTTCAACTAAATCAAATAAATCAAAAGCCTCCAAAACTTCTCCCCCCTTTTGACACAAAATGACAAAGGAAGAAGAGCATCAATAATAATGAAAATAGGAGTTGATTCAAGAGAGCATAGTGCATAATTCAAAAAGTCAGTAAGCACGAAAAGTTCAGAAAGAAAAAAAAAATATTACAGACCCATTAAAAATTCAGTCAGAACCAGAAGAGGGTGCAGGATTAGATGGATCAATTTTATGTAAACCCTTAGCAATCCGCCTCATATATTTGCGTAAATATGAAAATTGTGTGTCTTGGGTAACACGAATTTGAGCCACCTGCTCTTGAAGGGAATTCAATCTCTCATCAAAATCAGAAGGCTGAAAATCAGGATCATCAGCCGAGTCTGATTCAAGTTCTTCAAATAAATCATCCATATTCACGTCTTCAGGAAGATCACTAGCTTGAGCGTTTCCAGCTTCAGCACCACTGCTACCAGCATCCACTTGGCCATCAGCCAATTCTAAATTCATCTTGTTAAGATTAGAATTATTAAAAGGGAGATGATGAATGGGTTTTTCTCTAGTAGGCATAGCTACGAGCATATGATTTGCCAGCATAGTCAATAAATAACCAAAGGGTATATCATTATGTCCAGGATGGTGACGAGACAAAGTAATGGAATGACAAATTAAAGACGGTGGACATATTTTTGCACCAGAGACTACAGAATGCAAAACACGAACCATGAAAGCAGTGAGTTCGGTTTTATTACCAGAACGTGGATAAAGATTTGAGATGAATATCCTATGAAGTACTCTGTGTCTGGGTAACAAATACCTTGAGGGAAGTACATGACCTTTATGAGTCCAATGAACATCCAAATTACATAAATCTCTAGTAAGCATTTTTCGTTCAAATTCTGAGAGACTGTCATGTAAAATATGAATTGGAATGCTCTCATCATTGACAGGTATTTCCATAATGTCAGCAATCAAATGTCGATCCACTAAAAACAATCCTTCTTGAGTATCAACTTTAAAAGTAAAATCCTCAAGAGAAAAATCACAGATACATGCAAACATGGATTGGGCAATGGACTGGTATGCAGCTCCACCCCAATGTAAGATGTTATCCCATCCCACAGATTCCAACAGAGGAGGGATACCAAATGAAGCAATGTGATTAATATTAACATGACGCTCAATAATAACATTGCGCATACGCAAATCCCGAGCATCAGAAGGATCATTTTCGGGAGAGCGAAGATGACGTTGTACAATAGAAGCTGATCTAGATGAAGAGGGACCTCGAGTAGTTTTCTTTTTACCTCTAGCATCCATTTTCAAAGAAGGATTTCAAGGAAACAACAAGATGCAAGATAGAAGAAATGAGGTTTAGATAGAACAAATTTTTCAAGATAAAACCTCAAACTTGCAATGAACGACCAAATAGATTCCACAAGAATGAGATTTGAGACACTAATAGCAAGAATCTAAAAAAAAAATGCAAAAGAACTACTAACCTTGAAGTACTATGAAGGTGGGTTCGACCGGTCGTAGCTAGAACCGTTGGAGAGTAAAAAGAAATGAAGAAGAAGAGTCAAAATTCCCAAATTAAAGTGAAATCCCAAGTTTCACGACTGGTCGTGTAAGTGCTCGACCGGTCGTAGCATGACCGGTCGTGTACACTCACGACTGGTCGAGTACAACTCAAAATTTGCAATTTTTAGATAATTTTTAAATTTAAGCAAATAAAACATCAAACTTATGTACATTATGATACACCAAATCACGCAAATTCAATTTAAATTGCACATACCGAGATCAAACTTTAATTTATTAAACCTGCTTTTGTCGAGCGATTTAGTGAAAATGTCCGCAAGTTGAGTCTCGGTTGGAATGTAATCCAAATATATTAATTTTTCTTCCACTAATTCACGAATGTAATGAAATCTAATGTCAATATGCTTAGTACGTGAATGCTGAACTGGATTTTTAGAGATATTTATTGCACTGAAATTATCACAAAATAAAATCATAGAATCCTGAGTAATTCCATAATCGCTTAACATTCGTTTCATCCAAACAAGTTGAGTACATGCATTTTCAAGAAGAATGTATTCAAATTTCACTGTTGATAGCGATATAGAACTTTGCTTCTTACTAAACCAAGAAACAAGACAATTTCCAATGTAGAAACAACCACCACCTGGTTGATTTCCTATCATCAATGTTTCCAATTTACCAAGATAAGATCGCAGCACCGACTAATTGAACATTAGTTTCATGTGGATACCAGAGACCCAGTTTAGTAGAACTTGCGACATATCGCATAATCCGCTTAACAGCAGTTAAGTGAGATTCTTTAGGATTTGATTGAAAATGAGCACAAATACCAACACTCAAAGCAATATCTGGTCTACTAGCAGTCAAATAAAGCAAACAACCAATCAAACTACGATACAATTTAGGATCCACATCATTACCTGTAGAGTCTTTTGAGAGTCTCAAAGTTGTACTCATAGGAGTATCAAAATTTTTACCTTTCTCAAATCCAAATTTCTTAATTAAACTCTGAGCATATTTGGTTTGAGAGATAAAAATTCCATCAGGTTGTTGTTTTACTTGCAACCCTAGAAAATAGTTTAATTCTCCAACCATGCTCATTTCGAATTTAGACTTCATCAAATCTGCAAACTCAATAGTCATGTTAGTACAGGTTGATCCATAAATAATATCGTCAACATCTATTTGAACCATTAGAATATCATCGCTATGTTTTTTAACAAAGAGCGTCTTATCAACACACCCCATCTGAAAATTATGACTCAGTAAAAACTTAGTCGGGTTTTTCGTACCATGCTCGGGAGCTTGTTTCGCACCATAGAGAGCCTTCTTAAGACGATACACATGATCAAGTAAATTTAGGATCTTCAAATCCTCGTAGGTTGTTCAACATATACCTCTTCATGTAAATCACCATTCAGAAAGGCACTCTTTACATCCATTTGGTAAATTTTAATCTTCCTAAAACATGCAATGGAGATAAAAAGTCTGATTGATTCAAGATGAGATACAGGAGCAAATGTTTCATTATAGTCAATACCTTCAATTTGTGTATACCCCTGTACAACTAGTCTTGCTTTATTTCGAATAATATTTTCAAGTTCATCAGATTTGTTTTTGAAAATCCATTTTGTTCCAATAATATGTTTATCTTCAGGTCTAGGAACAAGGTGCCAGACATCATTTCTGACAAACTGATTAAGTTCTTCTTGCATCGTAAGAATCCAGTTTTCATCCGAAAGTGCTTCTTTTACGTTAACCGGTTCAATCTGGGATGTAAAGCATACGTAGTTACATATGTCCTCTAATTGTCTACGAGTGCGCACACTAGTGAGAGGGTTTCCAAGTATTTGAGAAGTTGGATGATCTTTAACAGTCCTTAATTCTGGATTAGTTTCACTTGATGAAATTTCTTGTTTTTCAAGTATAAGAACTTCATCATTATCTGAACTAGGGACAGGTGTATTCAAAAGATAGTCAATCACAACATTTATTGACTCTTGAATCACACCGGTCCTGTTGTTCAGAACTCGATATGCACGACTATTTAAAGAATATCCTAAAAAGATCCCTTCATACTTTTAGTGTCGAACTTTCCCAAATTTTCACGGTCACGCAAAATATAGCACTTGCTGCCAAAAACTCGAAAGTATTTGACAGAAGGCTTTTTCTCAAACCACATTTCATAAGCCGTTTTATTATTAGATTTACAAATATAAACACGGTTAATAATGTAGCAGGTTGTATTCACTGCTTCAGCCCAGAGATTCCTAGGGAGCTTCATGCTATTTAACAAACATTTCCCATTTCTTGAAGCACTCTATTCTTCCTCTCGACAATTCCATTTTGTTGAGGAGTTTTAGGTGCAGAGAATTCATGCGATATTCCCTGATCGCTACAAAATTTCTCAAAACCGTTATTTTCGAACTCGGATCCATGATCACTACGGATCTTGCTGACTTGAGAACATTTTTTAGTTTGAATCCGTTTTATAATCTTTTTCACTTCATCAAGGGTTTCTGATTTATCTCTTAAGAATGAAACCCAAGTATATCTTGTGTAATCATCTACAATAACTAAGATGTACTTTTTGCCACCTCGACTTTCCGTTCTTGTTGGTCCTATAAGATCCATGTGGAGCGACTCGAGTGGTCTTGTGGTGATATTGGAGTTCACCTTTTTGTGAGAGCTCCTAGTTTGTTTACCATATCGGCATTCACCACAAATCTTGTCTACTTTTTTGCATCTTAGGTAGTCCTCTAATTAGTTCACTTTTGCTCAATGTATAAATTTTGGTAGTGTACATGTCCAAGGCGTTTATGCCATAATTCTATCTCATCGGTATGGACCATGTAGCACGTTTGTTCAGATGAGCTACCATTGCTTACTATATAGTTTTAAGTTCTGCGACCAGCTAATATTACGTAACCCTTTTCATTTATAATTTCACAACCTTGATTAGAAAATTTAACATTATGGTTGTTATCGCATATTTGAGATATGCTCAACAGTTGTGTTTTAAACCTCAACATATAAAACATTTTTAAATAAGGGAAGGTTATAGAGTTGAACCATACCTTTGCCAATTATCTCATAGCTTGCTACCATCACCAAATGTGACTCGACCCATCAGTCATATCTTTAAGATCGTGAATAGTGCTTTGTCGCTCGTCATATGTCCGGAGCATCCACTGCCTAGGTACCATTTCGAATGGCTTGTAGCTTTGAAAGAAAGTGTGAGCAACCAAACAGTAACCTTAGGAACCCATTTCAAGATCGTTTTGGGTTTAGGAGAATAATTGGTCTTCTTTTGTTTATAGTTGTAAGAGTGACCTACCGAGTTAGATTTTAATAGCTCCTTAAGTAAATCAACAATTTTTTCAAACTAGTGGGTTTCGAATCGATTTTTGAAATTTACATAGTCGCTTTTGTGTTTTTGAAAAGTTTTTGTATTTTTAGAAAAACTTGACTAGTACCTTTTCCTTTTGAGTTAGAAGTCTCTCCTTTCACAAAATTGGAACGAGTATTCTTCGTTTAGGAGATGTGTTTTTATCATAGCCCAACCCAGATCGATCGCCACATTTTCTTGATCCAGGATAATAATTTTTCTAATTTTGGATCACCTTGGGCATATCTCCATGTGTCCTTCAAACTCGTAAGAGAAGATACTTCATTTTTAAGTTTCTCATTTTCGATTTCAAATTTTCAATTAGGAGGTTTTGAATTCTAGATCACACTTTGATTTTTCAAAACAATCAAATTTGAGATTTTTCTAAAACAAGGGTTTCAAAACATTCTTTAAGTTTAAAAACTTTTCTTTTTGAAGTTTAAGTTTGATAGCAATTTTACAACTTTCCTTATATAAGGCATTGTAAGCATCTTGAAGATCTTCATCATATTCATGATCACTATCCAAATTTTCTTCACTTGTTGAATCATCGTGATCGGAAAAGGTAAACTTTGCTAGAGTCATAAGGGCCTTAAGTTCATCGCTCGACTCGGTTTGAATTTTCTGATTCGGGAAGAGGCTTTAATCGACGATTCATCCCAAGTAGCCAACATACCCTTCCTTTTGGATCTGTTCTTTTTAGGACATTTGTTTGCTAAATGCCCATATTCTTGACAGTTGTAGCATTGACTATCTTTCAATGATTTTCAAGTTTTAGACTTAGGTTTAGAACGTTTCTTTTCATTTGCCTTTTGAAAGTCGACTCTTTTCTTACTTATGAAAATCTTATAAAACTTTTTCGCCAAAAGGGCCATATCATCTTCAAACTTTTCTGAATCTGAATTTTCTTGAGTAATACTTTTAGATGACTTCAAAGCAATAGATTTACCTATAGGAGCTTTAAAACTTAATTCATAGGTTTGTAAAGAACCAACTAATTCTTCTACCTTCATATTGTCCGTATCACGAAGTTCCTGGATTGCGGTTACCTTAGAATTGAACCGTTCAGGAAGAGAGCGTAGTATTTTTGCACACACTTTACTTTCTGGGATCTTATCGCCAAGACCCCACATTGAGTTTACAATGTCATTCAATCTAGTGTAAAAGTCCATAAACATTTCATTTTCCTCCATATGAATTTCTTCAAATTTAGTTGTGAGGAGTTTGACTTTAGATTTCTTGACAATTGATGTACCTTCATGTGTCATTTCTAAAATATCCTGTGCTTGCTTTTTAAAGATCACGAGGATATGATTCTTTTGAACTCATCCAAGTGATAGTGCTAAGTGATTGCATTTAGTGCTTTAGCATTAGCACTACTCTCATTTTTCTGAAGTGTGGTCCATTGGTAATAAGGTGTAATTTTCATAGATTTTGAACCATCAACACCAGTTACTTCCATGGTAGGAGGATTCCATTCAGTCACTGTGGCTTGCCACACACTTTCATCCATTGATTTGAGGAAGATCCTCATTCTGGCTTTCCAATAGGCATAGTTGGAACCATCAAAGGGTGGACGCCTAGTAACTGAAAGACTATCAAAATTTGACATCTTTTTAAATAGCTTAGATCGTTAGCACAGGAAATAAATCCAAATAAAAAGAAACAAAAATGAGCTATTAGGCTCTGATACCACTTGAAAAGGCCAAGCTATATGTCCTAGAGGGGGGGTGAATAGGACTATGCCAAATTTAAAATAAAATCAGCGAAAATAAATTAAACCAATATCCTTACAATATGAATCAATTCACAATGCTAAATTTTAAATCACCTTGATAAATAAGTATTGAGAAATTGATACAAATTCAGTTCTAAGGACAACCTTACACCATAATAAACAAGGGCTTATGGTAGGACAACCTTATTTCTAGAACCTCTTTTGGATCAAGGACTCAATTTTAATATAAGTAAATGAAATAGCAAGGAATTGAAATTAAATGCAGAAGTATAGATCTAAATTATTACAACAATCCCCACACTTGCTTGAAATGTAAATAGTTACAACATTCACATCCACTTGTACATTCCACACAATCGAATGATAAAAGATATGAAAATTAAGCAAGCATTCAATCCACAAGGCAAAGAGTTATAGTGGTTCGCCTCGTGTGTACACCAACTATTTTCCAACAAACCACACGTAAAAGTTACTCCACTCCTAATATCCTCACACAGGATATTAGCGTTCACTATCAAATAGGTTTTCACAGTTCACCAAAAACTTTTACAATTGTGTCTTTTTCACTTGGGCTTACACAATTCAAAAACCCCTCTTTTCGAAGTTTCTCGGTTTTCCTCAGACAACCAATACAATGAGATTTTTCTGCTCAACCTCAAACAAAACCAAGACAATGAGATTTTTCCGCTTAACCTCAAACAAAACCAAAGTAAATAAATTTTACGTAATTGTAAAATACCCGGATTTCTCCTTTTCTTAGTAGCCCTAAGTAGAACCAATCGGAGTAGATGATTGAATGTCAAAGTTCAATTTCCAATACTCACATTCATAAGGTTCTAAATTCTAATAGATTTTAGATTTAACTTGTTGGGCGTAGCTATATTTGATTTTGATTCCAAGAAGAAGGAATAAGATAATTCCTCTTTTCAAATAAGATTGGAATATAGAAACAAAATCAAATTAAATAAGCTAGCAAAAAGGAATATTAAATAAGCACAATGTAGCTTAAAATAAACACAGCCTTATCTCAGAGTGATCACTTGAAAATTCTTGAATTGAATAGAGTTGAAGTGTGAAAACTCTGAATTTCGTGTTCAATTTATAGAAGCAAAAAATCGTTCCTACGACTGGTCTTAGAAACCTTCGACTGGTCGTAGCTCTAATAGATTTTTGAAATATTGAGCGCGATCTTTGAAAGTCGTTCCACGACTGGTCGTGAGTACCCTACGACTGGTCGTGGGTCACCTACGACTGGTCGTAGGACCATAGATAAAGTTGCTGGACTTTGAGTCGTAGCTCCACGACTGGTCGTGGACGAGTCGAAGCCACACCTACGACCGGTCGAAGGACCTCCAGGACTGGTCGTGGGCGTACCAAAAATTTCGAAAAATCTTCAACTACTTAGGACTGGTCGTGGAATTTCTTGGACTAGTCGAACCAATGCTAGGATTGGTCGAACAAGAGCTAGGACTGGTCGTAGAATAGACCAAACTTATGTAAAATAAATATTTGATTTATGTATCTAAAGTGACCTACTTAAAGGGTCAACCTAAGGTCATTCAAACCTGAATCATGTCGTATGGACATTGAACTTCAACCATTCAACGAATGTAGATTGTTTGAACCATATCAGGCTTGAGATCTTGAACTTGTTATAGCTTCAAACTTGAGATCTTCATTAGCATAACAACTACTTCATGCATTGCTTATTAGTCTTGAAGTCATGAGTTGTTTCTTAAGACTTGAACATCAACATTGTAGCTTCTTGAGACTTTAACATGTAGCTTCTTGAACTTCAATATGTAGCTTCTTGAAAAGTTCAACTTGTAGCTTCTTGAAGTATTTATGCAGTGTCTTGAATTCATATAAATCATCATAAAAGCACAGGACACAGATAGATGTTTTGACACATCAAAATTTGACAACCAAAGGAGCATGAGACCATAACACTTACACCTTTGCACTGCTAAGTCACCTAGGACTGCTTTGTGGACTGATTTCCATATAAAAATAGAAATTGAGGGAGAAGTTTGTGTCAAAGCCACTTAATCCACGGAACTTCCGATTGGTGCGCTCTCATTGTGTTTCGGGCTAATTTTAGAGAGAACCTACCTGTCGAGGCTAACTCCTAAATGAGCTGGTCTGTTCGGTTGGATAGGGCCACCTGGGTAGCTGAAATGGACTGCATAGCTGAAGGAGAGATGTAGCCTTGGATATCTGAAAGGCTCCATCGGCCATTGAGGGGGTTGAAATCGCTGACAGTAGCAGATAGAAGATGAGGAGGAACAAGTCTCACAATTGCACCAGTGAGAAGACCGCAACCCGACCAGTGGTGGATCCAGAAGCTAATTTTTCCTTCACCAATGAGCCATCTGGAGTGATGGAGAGTAAAAGGGAGAGCTTTAAGGAGCTCATTCCAGGTTGGAGAAGATACCGAGGATGGTACTCATTTTTTGAAGATAAACTTTCAGAAATATTTGGTAGAAAAGAAGGTAGCCCAAAGAGATTTGCTCTTTAGGAGATTCCAGCACATCTTAACTCTGAAAGCATGCATAACGTATTCAATTAGCCTAATTCCCAGGCCTCCTTCTTGGGTTGGGGAGAAAATCTTTGACCATTTAATCCAATGCCTTTTGTGCCCTTCTTCAGAACCACCCCAGAAAAAATTTGCAAAAGCTCTATCCAGGGATTTGCAGCAGATTTTGGAATGCAGATAGCTGAAAGCAAATGTACGGGGATGCTTGATAGAACATGCTTGATGAGCGTCAGTTTTGTTGCCAGGTTAAGGAATTTTGCTTACCAGCCCTCAATTTTATTGGTGATCTTCTGGACGATTGGTTACAACAAAGGACTCTTGATCTTACCTTTAGATAACGGGACACCTAGGTAAGTAATTGGAAAGGAAGCCTGGGTGAAACCTGTGAGATTGGTCCGACGTTGGGCTTTATGTCTGGCTAATTTCGTAGGGATAATTGATGTAGAGCAGGTCGCGGACAATTATATGGCCAAGATGGATCAGAAAAGGCCCGGTCGATGACAGAAGTGATCCAGACCATCCTTAAATCGGGCGTATCTTGTAATTCAAAATGAGTTATCTGACGTAAAATATATGATTTTGGGGTATTACGAGATACTTTAGCCAACCAACCTCGCTATGCTAGGTTGCCCACAAGTCGAATTTGCAAAATACTAGCAGATCGACTATCGTTTCCCTATTTTAATTTCATTTTTATTATAAATAGTAAGTTTTAGTTTGATTATAATTCTTGATCCGTTGGGCTTTAGGAGTTACATCCAACGTGAAAAGAGCTTAGAAAAAATAGGAGAACAACTTGGTAAAACCAAATAGGAAGTTGTAAATTCTAGGAGTTTTAGTTATAGTTTGATTTTTATTTCTTTCTCATTGCTTGGTACCCCTATTTAAAGGGTTGTGAACTCATTTTTATTCATTCATTAATCAATTCTGAATTTATTAGAATTTATATCTATTTTCTGCTTTCTTTTCTCGTGGATTCGAAAAGTCTCTATGAGGAGTCCAGAGAAGTTCTGTGGATTCAGAATAATTACCCTCTTGAGGAAGACGGTGGTCGACCTCATGTCCTTCCCTGCGTCAATTTGGTATCAGAGCAAGGTTTTTCCTCAGATAGATGGCTTCTAACGACGAGTCGGGCAACAATCCCATAGGCGGTGCTCTAAGAAATTACCTTTAATCGCGACAGCTTTTGAAGCAGCGCAACAAGAGAATCGCCAAGCCATACAAGGGCTATAGGCTTCCATCGACCACATAGAGAATCTCTTGGTGGAAACTTTAGGGAAACTCTGTATTCCTGGTGGTAATCCTCCACCGCCAATTGCTACAACTCGTAATCACCCTGATCATAGGATAGTACCGGCAGTGCATCCAAGGGTCATTCCTGAGGAAGGGGGATCCAGTGAGGAGGAGATCGACGATATAATCTTTCGACAACCCAGACAAGACGGCGATCGAGTAGATCAAACAGATCGAGAATTCAAGATGCGGGTTGATATTTCTAACTTCAATGGCCAACAACCACTACCAAAAAAATGGGCAAAGGATACAGACCACGTTAGTTTTTTGCTATGGATATAAACCTTCGCTAAATTTGCTACGGTTTTAATTCGTAGCAAAATCCTGATTGATCTGTAGCTAAAACTTACATCCTCATTAGGACCTTATTAGATATTGATTGTACTTAAGGGATCCATAGGGCCCATTGGAATATATGTGTTTGATCTAAGCCGTCCATAAATTCTGATATATAATTTCAGTGGATTAGTCTAAAAATTATGTAGATTAAAAGTATAAGTAGACCACACCGTAAGAAATAATAAAAATTAAATTTCTATTGTTAATATGTTGTGTAGTCTTCTTAAAACTTAGATTTGACTTATTTTTTCCATCCACCCATAAAATAATATTTTCAAATTAATGGACAGAGTGGATAAATAACATACATCACGGTGGGCCCCACGTCCCAAAAACGCACGGTCCTAATGGTCCGGCTGTCACGTGCCCCTCCCCAAATTTCATTCTGATTTTTATCTCCTGCCCGCGTCCGCCCTTTAATGCACCTGACCCTCTTCTCTCTCTCTCTCTCTCTCTCTCTCTCTCTCTCTCTCTCTCCAGCAAAACCCAATTTCTTTCAGCAACAGCAGTAGAAGAAGAAGCAGAAGAGATGTGGAGAAAGGGGAAGAGAAGGAACGAAGAGGAGCGGTTTGCCGGCGATGGAGAATCCAAGCCTCCCAATAAATTATTCAAGAAAGATGATCTTGAAGCCGACGATATCACGATCTGCGACATAGCTCCTTCTCCTTCTCTATCCGTCTATCTATTGTTGTCTTTTTCTTTTTTCTTTCTTGAAAGCCTACCTTCTTGGGGTTTTGTTTTGGATTTGCAGATATCGAAGAATTGGAGGGTTTCAGTTCGAACTTTTCAGGGGAAGGTCATGGTCGACATCTGTGAGTTTTACATGAAAGATGGGAAACAAATGCCTGGAAAGAAAGGTTGTCTCTCTCTCTCTCTCATGTCAGATATATTTAAATATTTGATGATTTCTATTGCATTTCCATTTTTTTTTCAAGTGTTCTGTGAGTTAGTCGTCATTTGGGCCCTATTTCTAGAATACAACTGTAATTTGGTTGTTTGTTTTAGAGCGTTGATTTCCATGAGCTGTGTCTCGTAACTATGGGAATCGAAATTTTATATGTTTTCTGGGAGAAATTTGTATCCATTTTTTAATGAGAAGCTTAGAAATGGAAATCGATTTCCAGGCCTGGTTTTTTTCCCCTTCTTAGACAGGGGAAAAGTAAATTTCCATTGGAACTCGAATTTTTTTTTTTCCATTGTTTTCCACATACCCAAGGAGTACCTTGAGGGCAGAGGAAAAATGGGAACGGTCTATTAGGATCGAAAGGGGAAGTTTGTGCAGTAATTACAGTTAGAAAAGAAATAGATATATTGGCTGATGGGAATGATTGAGACATAGTGTCCAATATAGTATTGAGACCTGAGATGGAATTATGCAAGAAGGTTTTTGTAATTCCATATGTGCAAGCTGGTATACATTGGGGGGTTAATTTTGTAGTTATTATCTTGTCACACACACAAAACCCAAAAAATAAAAATAAAAAAAAAATAAAAAATAAAATCTCAACTTTCCTTGATATGAAAGTGATTCATCAACTTAAATGATTCTTGTACTGATGGTGTGGATCTCCAGTGTATTTGAGCTCCTTCAGTTTTCTGTATCTAAGCTCTTGCTTCTGATCTGTACTTCATGCAATCACCAAAAGAGTGATGCTATAAACCGAATTTTAAAAACTTATAAACTTGATTTGACTCTATGTTCACCCATTTTGGGAAACAAAATAGTGTTTCTCAGGAAACCTTATTTCTAGGAATCTACCGTAAAAAGGATATGTAGTTTTGTTGTTTGATTTTTCAACTTATCTTCAAAGCTGTTGTTTGGCAGAAAAAAAAAAAAAAAAAAAAAAAAAAAAACATGAAGAAACATTTACTAATGGTTATCAACATGTGTTAATACATTTCACATGTATGGGACAGTTGCACATGTGGCATACACAACATATATGGGGCGCTTGAAATTGAATTGTGGCACATGTGAGGTATCTCATGGTTGAAGTTCTGATTATATTCAAATTCATGGCTTGGTATTAATTTCCATATCAGTTGTTTCTTATTTAGATATATAACAGAATGATGTTTTCCCAGCTCATTCCTTCAGGCTGTACCACTACATCTTCCTCTGGGTGACACATCAACAGAACATTGCCAGACATGAAAAGAAAATATGGATGCAGCTTGCATACTCTTAAGTTCCATGTGTAGATTATTAATACGATGCTCGACAGGTACAACACATTGCTCAACAATCTGTTTTTGCTATGAATGAATTCTCTTTGATGTTTTTTTTTTTTTTCTACCTTTTTTTTTTTGGATTTCTTTCATGAGTTTAATAGACAATTCCTTTTATTGGGATCTTTTTTTTCTACCTTGTTTCATTTACTTCATAGATACTATTTTTTGTTTCTTGAGATCTTTTATTGTGATAGAAGTTCTAAAGCTTTTCTTATAAGAATATTTTAGAATAGAAAAATAGAAATGATGGGCCCTTTATCCATTTTCTACAGCTTGATTCTAGGGATTTGCCCACCTTTTCTATTTTAGAATAGAAAAATAGAAAGCAATTGCTGTCTTACAGTTTGATTATTTCAGCTACATGTCTATCTTGCTCTCCTGCAGTTTAGTTATTTAAGGATTGGCTTACCCCCTGTGCCTCATCTCGAGATGGGGAATTGTTGTTGTATGGTTGAACTCTGATGTGCTCTCTTCCTTGCGATCACATGGCTATGAGCTGAAGATACTTGTGACTGCCTCTATGTAAAAGATTGTAATTTGGAAGGCAGTGTTTGGGCGTCCCTGTATGTTATGCCAAAAGTATGTCTGATGGTCATACAACGATCATCATGGATCCCCTTAAGTGAAGGTAGTGATGTATTGCACTGATTGTGGAACTATTAGGGCCATGATTCTCAGTTGCCAAGTAAGTTATAACATCGTTTATGTCCAGCTATCTTCTTAGTTTAAAATGTGAAGTGTGATGATGAGCTTTTGCTTCTTTTTTTTTTCTCCTCAGTTGACATGGGGGTGTGAGAATGGTTGTTGCTGGGATTTTAGGCATCAGATTATGTAATCAAATGCTTGCTGCACCTAAGATGAAAACTGTCAACAATCTATGTCCAGATCACCAGCTCTTAGTGAATTGCATGAGTGATGATCGTGTGTCAATCTGAGGATCATGCTCAAGATCCAGGATGTTTGTCAGGCAAGTACACAGTGAATTGCATGAGTCCAGAAATCAGGAAGATCAATTTATCAGGTAGTCACATATATTACTTGAATGTGGACAGTTGGTTATCCTTAAAAGTTGAATATGGACTGATTGATCCTTTTCTAACCATCCATTTCTTCATACACAAATTGCCACACGAAGACTTGATACTTTTTTCATTGCATTATTCCTTGGACTTTTTTCTTGTGAATTTTGTTGCTCATCTAGAGAATGGAAACTAATTTCTTTTGTTTGGTTATTTGTAGATTTAACATTCGGGTAGAAAAGAAGAAGAAGAAGAAGAAGAAGAAGACAATAGATCGACCCAAAACCAAGTGACAGCTAATGAGACAGGTTCGGATCTTCTTCCTTACTTGGAATTTATTTGGATTTGGACCATAACTGGACTTGACCCATGTATATACTAATGGATCAAGTTTGGGGCTGAGATGTAAATCCAATTAGTAAATAGGTCGGATCTAATACACCCATTGACTCGATCCTACCTAACACATTAGCGCCCTGATTTGCAAACCACTAACTGGGTATCCGGAATATTTTGATATGCCATTGTGGGAATTTGTAGATGAATGGTAGGATTCATATAAATATTAAAATACACATGCACATGCATGAAGAGTGATTTCTAGTTCTTGCTTCTAAAACTGGATACTGGAAACTGGACTCCAGTGGGATTTTAAAACATGATGGTTGTACTCCAATTATTTTCACGTGTTTTGTATTGAAGATAATCAAAAGTGTTTTATTTCAGTGATGAGGTATGTGATTGAAATTGATCGGGTGGGCCTTACTAGCACGGGGCATTGTTCAAAAACCCAATGTTGTGATTATGGACCATTGACCTTGTTTATTTCAACTTATCTTCACAGATCAATGACTGCCCAATTAGATTATTGTGAAGAAATTTCCAAAGAGATCTTCAACTTGGATGGAAGTTGTCTTTATCATCAATGCAACTTGCTTCAAGACATTCTTGAGGCATTTATTTATTCTCTAGGATTGCTTAAGAGCTTGGAAAACTAAAAGAAACATTTCCTTTAAAAAGTTATTTTCCAAGAAGTATTTTTGAGAGTGTAAAAAACAGAGGGAGGGCTGGGAAAATTCTCACCCATCGCACTTTTTTTTTGTTGTTTTCCGATTGTTTCAGAGAATCCTATCAGCAGACATCAAAAGAAGGTCCATCACAAAGTGCGTACAGGCACAACAACCTGCAGAGCATTACCACAAAAATTGGGAGTGGATTAGGTGTGCCCCGGCCTCACCCAAGATGGTGTGGCCCTAACCATGGGGCCCACCTTGATATATGTATTCTGTATCTATGCCCTCCCTCTGTTTTACCATATCATTTTAGAGCATGACCCCAAATGAAGCAGATCCAATTCTCAGGTGGACTGTACTGTAGGAAATAGTGGTGATTGACCATCAATGGGCAACAAAAGCTTTGGATCAAGTTGATATTTGTTTTTTTTTCCTTCGTCCAGGTTTGTGTGACCTTATCAATAGGCACACCTGTAATGGCTGTTACGACACACCATGTCCAGAAATCTCTCAAATCAGTTGCCTACTAAATCCAATTCTTGAATAATAATTATTATTTTATATTTTTTTAAAAAAGTGTAGCTAGATATGCAAATTCAGCAGCCCTTTTTCTCACGATATTGAAAGGGGAAAAAGAAAAAGCAGTCAGTCCTGATTTATTTATTTTTCACTTGATGGAATGATCTTAAATATAAGCTTTGCTAAGCAGTATGTCCCATGGGCCCCACTTTTACAAACTAAAAACCTGAACAGTAGCGCACAAACTTTTGGCCCAAGAATTTTATAATGCACCAATGACCATTGCATAGCTATCACTCTGTTCAACATCTATCTTCTCATGCATTCCTAAATCCTGTTTTGTTAATATCTTACACCAGCATTAACAAAGAAGTTAACTTATCATTAGAGAAAAGTAGTTGCATGATCCCTTCTAACTAGGTGCCACTCTTACTTCAATGACGCTTCAGAGTCGAGCTCCCACATTGTACAATGGGAATTGAACTTGGGATTTCTTCTGAAAGGATGATTCTTCTTGATACCTAGGTTCCTCTTACTAACCTTTTTGGTATTGCATTTCCCCCATACCATTAAGATCAATCCTCTTATTTGTGCTCCCGTAGGTGCAGATTTTAATGGGGATTGTGTTCATATATTTTATCCACAGTCTCTAGCAGCAAAAGTATGTGGTTTTGGAGCTGTTTAGTGTTGAAAAGCAAATCCGTAGTTCTCAGTGTAGTCTGAATTTATAACTGGTGCATGATTCCTTATTGTCACTTAAACTCGTGTTTAGGACTTTTTTCTTGAAGAAAGCGACTACGCAACAATTCTGGGATGATAAATTAAGGGAAGAGAAACTCCATTCTGGTCAGTGGAGAAAGTGAGGATGGTAAAACTGAAACGACAAAGATGCTCATGAGATATCTTGCATGTTTGGTTGGACGGTCTGGAATACAAGGAAGGACAGTTGAACAACAAGTTCTAGAAGTAAGATAATTAATCTTGCTTGTCTTGAAAATTGTCAATATGCCATTTTTTTATGCTTAAAGAGACATGATTTTGGAATTGTTGACTCAACCTTACAGGATATTGAGAAGTACAAATTGGGGAACCCTAAATCATTCCATTACCTCAACCAGATAGCAAGAACAGGTCACCTTTCCCCTCAATCTGATGATATATTGGGTCCACCTATGGGTATAAATTATTTCTTATATTTGGTTGCTCAATCAGATTTCTGATAGTTATGTTTTTCAGGAGATAGACTCATCTGTCGTTAAGGATGAAAAGTCTAGATTCCATCTTAAAATAACAGCTAAAATTCTCTTATTTTCCTTCTTCCTTAGGCTGAAACAGGCCTTAACCGGGCCTCAACCTTAGGCTGAAACCAAGTCTTCTTCAGGCCACACAAGGGAGCTGAAATACATCCTTCAGCCAGCCCCAAATCTGAGTCGAAATACCTCCCAAATACTCTCAACCAGCTGAAACAGTGTCTTTTCTTTATCGTCATGTGGGTTTTGGTTCTGTGTTGTGCAGTGTTTATTCACTTGAAGATGGTCCACTCATCATGTTGTTTGGAGAAACATAGGATTATCGCCACTATTCTAGCAATCAAGAACAAATCAAAGATTGCTATAGATTGGTTAAAGTAAGCAGTTATACTCTTTAGTATATCTTGTACTACTAAACATTAATTTTCGGGAATTTTTTAGAAGAAGCAAGAATAGCTAAGAGCCTTCTCTTTTGGCTAAAATGAGTTGTGCATTTCTAGTTTGAATGGTTTCGAATATCCGCTCATCTCAACTTGGAAAAAATCTACGAGAAACATTTGGTTACCAAAATTAATAATTTTGTTTCCAATATATAACTTACTTTATGTATGCGTTTGAAACTATGATGGTGTTCTCAATAATTCTCTCAAGGCTAGGGATGTCATGTTGTGGTAAATATATATTTTCACTGCCACTTTACTTATTTGAGAATGCTTTTCACTACAATTTGTTTCCTTCTCCTTTGTCTTTTCTTTTTCTTTCTTTTCTTTCTTTTCTTTTTGGTTAAAAATGCTTGCTGAAATGTGTCTTTGGTGCTCTTGGTTATGACTCAACAAGTGTGATCATATGCGCAATCGGATCGCGCTACAATAGCTACTGCTTAAACATTGCCAGAACATTTCTCATTGATGCAAATGCAACACAGAGTAAGGCTTATGAGGTTCTCCTCAAGGCTCATGAGGCAGCGATAGGTGCATTGAAGGCTGGGAATAAGGTCAGTGTTGTTTACCAAGCGGCCGGCCTCGGTGGTAGAAAGGGATGCTCTGAATTTGCCTCTCATCTTACAAAGTCACGAGGAACGGAATTGGTCTCGAGTTCCGTGAGTCGGGATTGAGTTTAAATGCCGTGAACGATTAGTCAATTGTGAAGCCTGGAATGGTTTTTAATGTATCTCTTGGGTTCCAGAACTTACAATCAGAAACCAACAATCCAAAGACTAAGATGTTCTCGTTGTTGCTTGCAGACACCATTATTGTCAATGAAAAAGCTGCAAAAGTTGTGACTTCAATCAGCTCCAAGTTAGTTAAGGATGTTGGATACTCATTCAATGAGGAAGAGGAGGAGGATGAAGAGCGTCCAAAGGTCCAAGATGAATCCAATGGATCTGAGACATTCTTGTCGAAAGCGACTCATACATTTAGGTTTCTGTGGCTTCTCATACATTTAGCTTTTTGTGGCTTGAAAATTTTATACTTAAGGGGCCTTATCGATTGTCACTTATTTATCTGCTATCGTTGAGACTCACTTTTTGTTTCATAGGATTTCACAAATCTGTCGTTGCTTATCTCTCGATCGGACAAGATCCTCTCTGTAAGAGCCTACCCTTTACTTCCAACTCCAACGTATCTGTTTAGTGACTCGTCTCTTCAGTGACTTAGTCTTTGGTTTTAGCATAATGGGTTTGTGGTTTTGCACATCCAAGGCTAGCTTCCTTGGATCCTTGAATCAGACGAATTTGATGGATCCTGGGGACAGGCCGTGTTTATGTATTTGCTCGAAATTAATGGAGCAGACCCGGATGTGCGTCGGAGCTATCCGGATGAGCGGGGGTCCCTGGAAGGTGGGAACCGCTGTTATGACCATGATAAAGCTGTCCATTTCGTATGGACAACATTGGAAGGGCCTGGCTATTTGGACAGGCCGTATTTATGTATTTGCTCGAAATTAATGTAGCAGACCCGGATGTGCGTCGGAGCTATCCAGATGAGCGGGGGTCCTTGGAAGGTGGGAACCGCTGACCATGATGAAGCTGTCCATTTCCAATGGACAGCATTGGAAGGGCCTGGCCATTTAGACAAGCCGTGTTTATATCTGTATTTGCAGGGACCACACCCTTAACGTATAACCTAAACCTATTCTCATATCCCAAAACCTATAACTACAACCTAAACCTTAACCTAAACCTATAACCTATAACCTAAACCTATAACCTAAACTCAATTCCCTAAACTTTAACCTACAACCTAACCTATTCTCAAATCCCTAAACCTAAACCTACACCTAATCCTAATCTTAACTCCCTAACCTAAACCTAAACCTAAACTTGAAAACCCAAACATAAACTCGATACCGAACCCGAACCCGAACCCGATTTCCTAAACCTAAACCTTAACCTATTCTCAATTCTCGAAACCTATAGCTTATAACCCGAACCTAAACCTATAACCTAAAACTAAAACCAAAACCAAAACCTATAACCTAAACCCAAACCCATTCCCAAATCCCAAAACCTATAACCTAAACCGAAACATTAACCTAAACCTATAACCTATAACCTAAACCAAAACCTATAACCTAAACCAAAACCAAAACCTATAATCTAAACCCGAACCCATTCTCAAATCCTATAACCTAAACCTATAACCTATATCCTAAACCAAAACCTATAACCAAAACCAAAACCAAAACCTATAGCCTAAACCTAAATCAAAACCTATAACCTAAACCTAAACCTTAACCTAAACCTATAACCTATAAACTAAACCTAAACCAAAACCTATAGCCTAAACTCGAACCCATTCTCAAATCCCAAAACCTATAACTTAAACCAAAACCAAAATCAATAACCTAAACCCGAACCTATTCTCAAATCCCAAAACCTATAACATAAACCGAAACCTTAACCTAAACCTATAACCTATAACCTAAACCAAAACCTATAATCTTAAACCAAAACCAAAACTTATAACCTAAACCCGAACCATTCTCAAATCCCAAAACCTATAACATAAACCGAAACCTTAACCTAAACCTATAATCGATAACCTAAACCAAAACCTATAACTCAAACCAAAACCAAAACCTATAACCTAAACCCGAACCCATTCTCAAATCAAAACCGAAACCTTAACTAAAACCTATAACTTATAACTAAAACTAAAAACTATAACCTAAACAAAACCAAAACCATTAACCTAAACCCGAACCCATTCTCAAATCCCAAAACCTATAACCTAAACCGAAACCTTAACCTAAACTATAACTTATAACCTAAACTAAAACCTATAACCTAAACCAAAACCAAAACCTATAACCTAAACCCGAAACCATTTCTAAAATCCTATAACCTAAACCTATAACCTATAACCTAAACCAAAACCAAAACCTATAACCTAAACCAAAACCTATAACCTAAACCCAAACCCTATTCCCAAATCCCAAAACCTATAACCTAACTGGCGAAACCTAACCAAACCTATAACCTATAACCTATAACCTAAACAAAACCAAAACCTATAATCTAAACCCGAACCCATTCTCAAATCCTATAACCTATATCCTAAACCAAAACCTATAACCTAAACCCGAACCCATTCTCAAATCCTATAACCTAAACCTATAACCTATAACCTAAGCCAAAACCAAAACTTATAACCTAAACCCAAACCCATTCCCAAATCCCAAAACCTATAACCTAAATCGAAACCTTAACCTAAACCTATAACCTATAACCTAAACTAAAACCTATAACCTAAACCAAAACCAAAACCTATAATCTAAACCCGAACCCATTCTCAAATCCTATAACCTAAACCTATAACCTATATCCTAAACCAAAACCTATAACCTAGACCAAAACTAAAACATATAGCTTAAACCTAAATCAAAACCTATAACCTAAACCTAAATCTATAACCTTTAACCTAAACCAAAACCAAAACCTATAGCCTAAACCCGAACCCATTCTCAAATCCCAAGACCTATAACCTAAACCAAAATCAAAACCTATAGCCTAAACCTAAATCAAAACCTATTACCTAAACCTAAACCTTAACATAAACCTATAACCTATAATCTAAATCAAAACCTAAACCTAAACCTATAACTTATAACCTAAACCAAAACCTATAACCTAAACCAAAACCAAAACCTATAGCTTAAACCCGAACCCATTCTCAAATCCAAAACCTATAACCTAAACCTAAACCTTAACCTAAACTTGAAAACCCAACCTAATCTCAACTCCCTAACCTAAATCTATACCTAAACTTGAAAACCCAATCTAAAACCCAATCCCGAACACGAACCCGATTTCCAAAACCTAAACCATAACCCATTCTCAAATCCTATAACCTATATCCTAAAACAAAACCTATAACCAAAACCAAAACCAAAACCTATAGCCAAAACCTAAATCAAAACCTATAACCTAAACCTAAACCTTAACCTAAACCTATAACCTATAACCTAAATCAAAACCTAAACCTAAACCGATAACCTATAACCTAAACCAAAACCTATAACCTAAACCAAAACCAAAACCTATAGCCTAAACCCAAATCCATTCTCAAATCCAAAACCTATAACCTAAACCTAAACCTTAACCTAAACTTGAAAACCCAAACTTAAACCTAAACTTGAAAGCCTAACCTAATCTCAACTCCCTAACCTAAACCTAAACCTAAACTTGAAAACCCAATCTAAAACTCAATCCCGAACCCGAACTCGATTTCTAAAACCTAAACCATAACCCATTCTCAAATCCTATAACCTAAACCTATAACCAATGTCCTAAACCAAAACCTATAACCTAAACCAAAACAAAACCTATAGCCTAAACCTAAATCAAAACCTATAACCTAAACCTAAACCTATAACCTAAATCAAAACCTAAACCTAAACCTATAACCTATAACCTAAACCAAAACCTATAACCTAAACCAAAACAAAAACCTATAGCCTAAACCCGAACCTAAACCTAAACCTTAACCTAAATGTATTCTCAAATCCCTAAACCTAAACCTACACCTAATCCTAATCTCAACTCTCTAACCTAAACCTAAACCTAAACTTGAAAACCCAAACCTAAACCCGATCTTGAACTCGAACCCGATTTTTTAAACCTAAACCTTAACCTATTCTCAATTCCCTAAACCTTAACCTAAATGTATTCTCAAATCCCTAAACCTAAACCTACACCTAATCCTAATCTCAACTCACTAACCTAAACCTAAACCTAAACTTGAAAACCCAAACCTAAACCCGATCCCGAACCCAAACCCGATTTCCTAAACCTAAACCTTAACCTATTCTTAATTCCCTAAACCTTAACCTAAATGTATTCTCAAATCCCTAAACCTAAACCTACACCTAATCCTAATCTCAACTCCCTAACCTAAACATAAACCTAAACTTGAAAACCCAAACCTAAACCCGATCTCGAACCCGAACCCGATTTTCAAACCTAAACCTTAACCTATTCTCAATTCCCTAAACCTTAACCTAAATGTATTCTCAAATCCCTAAACTTAAACCTACACCTAATCCTAATCTCAACTCCCTAACCTAAACTTAAACTTGAAAACCCGAACCTAAACCCGATCCCGAACCCGAATCCAATTTCCTAAACCTAAACCCTAACCTATTCTTAATTCCATAAACCTTAACCTAAATGTATTCTCAAATCCCTAAACCTAAACCTATACCTAATCCTAATCTCAACTCAATAACCTAAACCTAAACCTAAACTTGAAAACCCAAGCCTAAACCCGATCCAGAACACAACCTCGATTTCTTAAACCTAAACCTTAAACTATTCTTAATTCCCTAAATCTATAACCTAAACCTAAAACTTAAACATAAGCCTAAACCAAAACCTATAACCTTAACCTAAACCAAAACCTATAACCTAAACCTTAACCTAAATGTATTCTCAAATCCCTAAACCTAAACCTACAACTAATCCTTATCTCAACTCCCTAACCTAAACCTAAACTTGAAAACCCAAACCTAAACCCGATCCCGAGCCCGAATCCGATTTCCTAAACCGAAACCTTAACCTATTCTCAATTCCTAAACCTTAACCTAAATGTATTCTCAAATCCCTAAACCTAAACCTACACCTAATCATAATCTCAACTCTCTAACCTAAACCTAAACCTAAACTTGAAAACCCAAACCTAAACCCGATCTTGAACCCAAACCCGATTTCCTAAACCTAAACCTTAACCTATTCTCAATTCCCTAAACCTTAACCTAAATGTATTCTCAAATCCCTAAACCTAAACCTACACTACAAGAAACACCACTTTTAGCGACGACAATTTTCTTCGTTAAAAGTCAATATTTCGCAGCTAAAAATATTTAGCGACGAAACTTTTCGTCGCTAAATTCGTCGCTAAAAGACCGATGTACAAGGCTTTTATCAGCGAAAAATTCAAATCGACGCTAAATGAAAGATTTTTCGCGACGAATATTTTCGTCGCTAAAAAAGACCTTTAGCAGCGAAAACATTCGCTGCCAAAAAACTTTAAGACTTTTTAGCAGCGAAACATTTAGCTGCGAAAAAACTGCCAATACTTTTAGCAACGAAATTTTTTGCCGCCAGAAAATATCCAGGACTTTTAGCATCCAAAATTTTCGCCGCTAAAAAAACTTCCAACACTTTTAGCAGCGAAATATTTCGCAGCCAAAAAAATTTCCACGACTTTTAAGCAATAAAAGTTTCACGCAAAAAATCGCTAAGACGTTTAGCAGCGAAAAATTTTGCCGCCAAAAAATCGCTAAGACTTTTAAGAATAAACTATTCGTAGTAAAAAATTTCCACGACTTTTAGAAATAAATATTTCATAAAAGAAATTTCCACGTTTTTAGCAATAAAAGTTTACGCCACTTAAAATGAATAAGTCCTTTAGCAATAAACGTTCGCCAAAAAAAAAAATTTTCCACGACTTTTAGCAGCGAAAGATTTCGCCGCAATAGAAATTTCCACGACTTTTAGCAAATAAAAGTTTCACGCCATACGTAAAAAAATTAAGACCTTTAGCAAATGAAAATATTCACCGCGAAAAAAATAGCCAGCACCTTTAGCAGCGAAAATATTCGCCGCAAAAATAATTTCTACGACTTTTAACAGCGAAACATTTCACCGCAAAAAAATATCTAGGACTTTTTAGATGACTTTTAGTAGCGAAATGTTTCGATACAAAACTATTTTCCAGCAAAAATTAAGTTTTTGGCAGCGAAAAGTTTCGCCGCCAAAAGAATTCCAAAATTTTTTTGCAGCGAAAATTTTCACCGTAAAAAAATTTCAAAGACTTTTTAGCAGCAAAACTTTTCTCCGCCAAATATAATTAAAAAGTTTTAGCAGCGAAAGTTTTCGCCGCCAAAAAAAATTTCAAGAATTTTTAGCAACGAAAAGTTTCGCTGCGAAAAAATCATTCCACTTTTAGCGACGAAAATTTTCGTCACTAAAAGTCTTTTTTTTTTATAATGTACAGCCTAAAATTCCACACAAAATTCCTGATAGACACCTGTTACCAATATATCATCATATTCATCATAATATACACCTGTTATATAATAGATTTTCATCATATTCACATTCACATCCAGCTAAACCCAAACCCAAACATAAACTGCATTCATTCAAACACGTTCATTCACGCATTAATACATATAAACTTAACATAATAAACAAATATACAAAAAAATCACAAAGATGAAGGCGGAGGTGGTGGAGCATTGGTGGGTAAGCGTGCAGTAAAAGCCTCTAACATCTGCATCATCTGTCGCTCATGATCCACCCGGATCTCCTCTATCCTCCTCTCCCCGCTCCTCCTCTCGCCTCGCCATGGTGATCCTCCATCTTCTTCTCCTCGCTCCTCCCTCGCCTCGCCGCCTCCTCCATCATCTTCCTCTCCCGCTCCTCCATCCGCTTGTCTAGCTGATCTTTGATGTCATTGACGACGACCCGTACTGCTGAACCCTCTCTCTCTGCGGTATCAGCTCGGCGTACGGCGCTCTCGCCAATGACGATGGATCGACTGGAGGCAGCTCTAGCGGGTGCCATGAGCTTGACACCATGGCCAAACCCATGCACATATCCAGCACGGGTGCTAAGCACCTGACTCAGGATCTCTGGCTCACTCCGCTGAGTACCATCGGGAGTGGGCTGACTGCATAAAGTGTTCATCTCCTCCTGTAATAAAAACATATGAATTTTCATAATAAATGATATGATTATAATTTAATACAATTAAATTATACAATGTAAGGATTTTTACCCAAATCTCGCTGGCTCTGGGATGTACCCAAGATCCCGTGTCACGCCGACAAGTGAGTCCCTTTGTAGAAGCTCATCGGTCCGGCTCCTGGCCGTGTGATTTAATCTCGCTGCGCAATCGAAAGGACGATAGAGTTAATATAAATGCATGGAAAGAATATATAAACGTAATAATTACCAGTACTTTCTTACCATGTCGTGACGAAGTCGTACGAATGACTTTGAACCAGCTACATGGTTCACTTCTAACTTTCCTCTGTTGTCAGAATTTATTTTGCTCTTTTTCTGAACACATTATTCATAATACATTGTTATTAATTGCGAAATTAATTATTACGCTAAGATATCGTAAATATGTAAATATTACCTGAAAAGAATCAAACGAAAACCTATCACAGAGTATCCGCCAGTCCCCATCGGTCACGTGCAGTGGTGCGGACTGTACGGCCTCCTCATGGCTCACGCACCGCTTGTACTGCCAGTGTAACCTAGTGCGGTAATCTTTGAACCGCTCCTTCATCATGTCGTCGACGGCATGGGAGATGTGCGGAACACTCAAATCAAAGTCAAATTTATCCTGCAGTTTTGTAAATAATAGATTAAGACAATAAATTTATTAAGAAAATAACTTAACCGTAAATAAACATTTATAAAATAAATTTTATTTGACTAAAATTTACCTGAAGGCGCTGACGGATGAGCTGCCGAACATTATCTGTCACGTCTCTCTAACGGGGGGTGGTGGGGGGAATCAGAGATCGGCATAAGACACCGACCTCTGACGTAAACAACATGACATTGTTCCCAACAGGTCTAATGCAGTCCTGTGGGAACTCTACTGTCACCCTACCCTCACGCGTAAGTCGCTCTAAAAGTAACCCACGCGTGGGTCCACGTCCTCGCCGGCTAGTCGACGACGCTGTTGCAACAGAAGTATGTAAGTTTAAACATAAACAGAAATCATTAAAAGAAATATGTCTAAACTTACATGCAGTGCCTGGTGTATGCGCGACTGAGGGATCAGACGCCTGCGATGCAATATGCGACGGCGATGCTGGCTCCGTCGCATCACGGGTAGAAGGGGTAGATCCAATGCGCGAACGACGTACTCTCCCACCTTGTGCCATCACTGAATATGTGCGATCTACGAAATTTAAACAGTGTCAATACAAGTGGAATATACTAAAACATTATACAAGTAGTGTTAATGGTATAATGCATTTGTGCTTATGCTCAGAGAGATGAATAAAATATGATTAGACCATTACACTATAATGCAAGCATAATATAATAAAACTGTAAACTTTAATCTATAACCATTGGAAATTCCATTACACATTGTCATTGTATATTAAATACACATATTTGTTGTAATACGAAACAACTATGAGGTAAACTATCTGAAGTACTCCCTGCGTAAGTCATCGTATGCTTCAGAAGTGTATGTCATCCTGTGTGAATCATCGGACATTTTTATAGCCAACATGACAGTCACAATAGGAGAAATCTGATCCATCGGGACTCCGTTCAGATGTGCAAGTGACAGAGCCACATCTTCCATATCTCATTTCCCACGGTTATATATCTCCATCAGCTCCAGAATTTTTTTGAGATCGTATAATCTTTCGTCTCAGTCGTCGTCGATATATTCCACTCTACACTCATCGACCAGACCGGGTATCTCTATGGCCCTACCAGAAGAAGACAGGACCGAAACGTCCATCTGCAACAGCTGATGAAGTACGTTGCGTGCTTCTGCTATGCTCCGGTTTGAGGATGACATGATCAGAAATTGTCTCAACTGTAAATGTGAATTATAAACAAGTCAATAAAAGGAATTAATCATGACTTGTAATTTTCACGTATACATGGAATACATAAATTATTTGAATTGAAAAATGACATGTAAATCATGTGTACATTTAATAATCGTCGTCTATATCACTATCGCTTAGGGCTATTTCTTCTTCACCATCACTATCGCTGATTAGTATTTCCTCCTCATAGTCTCCAACGTTGTCATCAATGAAACCTGTATCATCTCTAATAATGTCTTGTATTAATGAGGCATCAACATGATCAGGTGGCACATCATCTCTGTCTAATTGCACCACATCAATATCAATACTTGAATCAGTCCCTGTATCCCTAGATGGCATGTCTTCTTGATATGCTTGTTCAACCCTAGACGTGTCATTTCCCCCGTCCTCTCTATCTTCAACTTCTGGTACGGGAACGTCAAATACGTTCCTGGGCTTTATTTTCTGCACCACGTGCCAAGAGCTGCCTAACTTAGTGTCAGCGAGGTAAAATACTTGTTCAGCCTAACTGGCGAGGACAAATGGGTCGTCCTTAAACCACTTTTGAGATAAATTTACACTCGTAAAGTAGTTGTCAGTCTGTATTCCCAACTTCTTATTTCCAATGTCCCACCAATCACATCTAAATAAGTACACCCGCTTTCTCGTACAATAACACAGCTCAATAATATCAGTCAAAATGCCATAAAAGTCAATTTCATCCTCCTCATTTGTTCCTTTTACAACTACCCCACTATTTTACGTGGTCCTGTACTTCTCACGTTCTTCAGTGTGGAACCGAATCTCATTTACAATACAACTTGTATATCTACATACACGTCTATCAGGGCCACACGCCAATGAGTATAGTGCATCAGACACATCTGCAGAGTTGCTTGTGCGCAACGTCTTTATCTATTATCATGTATAAAATATAATTGTTTAGTGATTTTGTTAGGTTGAAATAATGTGCAATACAACGAAAATTCTAAGTGTGGTGAGATACAATGTGAAATCTTACACGTTCGGTGAATCATTCTGGAAACTGATCCTGATGCATCCGATCATAATTTGTGGGGAAGTTGGACTTCATCTCGTCTATGTGTTCATTATACATAAATGGCACGTCGTCAGCAAGAAACATTAAGATCATCGTATGTAGGAATTACAATAATCGAGGGAAGACTTACTCCAATTATGACTCTATTTCTTCACAATTGTGTAACACATACCATCGCGCTTTTGCTAGATCCCCAAGGTCCATATCCTGAAACGTCGGGGATCCTAAAGGACGAACGTTTTGTGCAAATATAGATATGAGTCCTTGTTCATCCTCCTGCCCTTCATCGATATTCCGATCTTCTCGCTTGAATCTAGTCTCTATGCCACGAAGATACATGGAGCAAAATGTAAGGCACTCATTATCAATGTACGCTTCAGCTATCGACCCCTCCGGTCGTGCCTTATTCCTCACAAATTGTTTAAGTGTGTGAAGGTATCTGTACACAAAACCACTGTGTTATACGTATGAAAACATGAATATATGTAGTTTATGGAATGAATAAAATTTTCAACAGGTTCTACCACCTTTCGATCGGATACATCCAACGATATTGTACTGGGCCTGCAAGCTTCGCCTCGTGCGGTAAATGAATCGCTAGGTGTACCATGACATCGAAAAATGCAGGTGGAAATATTCTTTCAAGTTTGCAAAGGATTATGGCAATGTCCCTCTCCAGTCGTTTAATAACATCCACATTCAACGATTTTGAACACAAATCCTTAAAGAATATCCCCAGCTTAATCAGCGTCGCACTGATATCCTTGCTCAGGAATCCACGAATCGCAACCGGCAATAGGCGTTGCAGAAGAACGTGACAATCATGACTTTTCATTCCTGTTACCTTACAATCCGAAACAGTTACGCACCGAGATATGTTTGACGCATACCCATCAGGAAACTTCACCGATCTCAACCATTCACATAAACCCTTTCTCTTTAGTTTGGTCAACATGTAGCAAGCTGCTGGTATAGTATACGAATTTCCATGTGGTTGCAAGTGCAACTCTTTCCTTAAACCCATTTCTTATAGATCCAATCGAGCCTTGAAACTGTCTTTTATTTTCTTCTCTATGTTCATCACTGTTCCGAAGACATTGTCACATATATTTTTCTCAATATGCATGACATCCAAGTTGTGTCGCAATTTCAGATCACTCCAATAAGGCAACTCAAAAAAGATGCTCTTCTTCCTCCAGTTATAGTCCAATACTGTACGTTTCCTCTTCTTCAAGTGCGATGCCTTACCAAATCTAACTTCTCCAATGTTACTCAGTTGTTGCATCACATCTTCTCCAGATAGCTCTTTCGGGGGTGGCCTATGATCTTGTTTGCCATCAAAGATCATCGTCTTCCTGCGCCAACTATGATCGCTTGGAAGGAAGCGACGATGGCCCATGTAATAGGTTTTTCTACCATGCTTCAATGACAATGAACAAGTCTCAATACCACATGTAGGACAAGCCAACTTGCCCTTCGTGCTCCACCCAGATAAATTTCCATATGCGGGAAAGTCATTTATTGTCCACAAGACCGCTGCGTGCAATCGAAATGTCTGTCTTGCAAATGCGTCATACGTGTGTACACCTTGACTCCACAACTCGTTTAACTCATCTACTAACGGTCGTAAGTACACATCAATGTCATTCCCAGGTGACCTGGGTCCAGGAATAAGCAATGACATCATGAAAAATGACTCCTTCATACACAACCAAGGAGGTAAATTGTAGGGCATAAGTACCACTGGCCACATACTGTACGAGCTACTCATATTACCAAATGGATTAAAACCATCACTTGCAAGACCTAACCGAACATTGCGAGAATCCTCTGCAAACCAGTCATGTTGCTTGTCAAAATTTTGCCAGGCTTCAGAGGCCGCAGGGTGCCTCAGTGTACTATCATCATGAACGCGTTTCTCCTTATGCCACCTCATATCTTCAGCCGTATTATGAGACATAAACAATCTTTGCAATCTTGGTTTCAATGGGAAGTACCTTAACAGCTTTTGCGGGATGTTCTTATCCCTAGATTTGCCATACTTCCACCTAGACTCTCCACATTCTTGACACTCTCCAACATCCTCATGCTCTTTCCGATATAATAAATAATCATTTATACATGCATGTATGAGTTCATATCCAAGGCCCAAGTCTCGCATCAAGGATTTTGCCTCGTAATAGGACTTAGGCAATGTCTTCCGTCCAAGAATGCTTCTTTCAACAACTCTAGCAACATGTTGAACGATTTGTTACTCCAACGATTTATTGTCTTCAAATGAAGTAACTTTGTAAGAAAATTCAACTTGGAGAAGTTCTTACACCCCGGATAAAGTGGACGTTGCGCATCCCTCAACAACCTACTAAACTTTTCTCGATTCGACATCACCTATTGGAGGAATATCTTGAGCTCTCGCTTGTCGCCGCAAAATCAAGATCCATGTTGTTCCCTAAACACATCCCCTATGATATCTTGCATTTCGTCAATGTCTTCATCATCATCATCCCAAGCACAATTGGATCAACAATGACTTAGTGGGCTCAACTCTATGGGTCATATCTTCACCATGATAGATCCACCAAGTGTAACCCTGATCAATCCCAACTATGAACAAATCGTCCTCTACTTTGTCTAAAGTCTTAAATATCATGTTCTTGCATTTTCGACATGGACACCTAATCCTATTCCTTGAATCTGCCCGATTTCGCGCTAAATTCCATGAACTCTTCAACCCCTTATTTATACTCTGGGCCAAACCTGTTCTTAGCTAGCATCCAACTCTTATCCATGTCTACAATGAATAAGAGTAAAGTCAGTTTATGGAAATAGCTTTAAGATTATGCTAAGTTATAGGTTTAGGTTATATTATATGTTTAAGATTTGATAATAGGTATAGTTTAGGTTATAACTTTAGGTTATAGGTTTAGTTTTAGAGAATTGAGTTTAGGTTAAGGTTACAAGTTTATGTTAAGGTTGTAAGTATGGGTTATAGGTTAAGGTTAAGGTTAATGTATAGGTTTAGGTTATAAGTGAAGGTTATAGGTTTAGGGAAAGGTTAGGTTCTCTTCTGTTATAGGTTTAGGGAAAGGTAGGTTCGGGTTATAGGTTTTGGGATTTGAGAATAGTTTTAGATTTTAAGTATAGGTTTAGGTTAGATTATAGGTTAAGGTTTAGGGATTTGTGTTTAGGTTATAGGTTATGGGTTATAGGGTTAGGTTAGGGTTTAAAAGATATAGGTTTAGGTTTCGTGGAAGCGATTTTAGGTTTAGGTTATAGGTTTAGGTTTAGAGATTTAGGTTCGGGTTCGAGTTTGGGATCGGGTTTAAGTTTAGTTTAGGGTTCAAGTTTAGGTTTAGGTTATAAGGTATAGGTTTAGATAATTGAGAATTGGTTTAGGTTTAGGTTCGGGTTCGAGATCGGGTTTAGATTTTGGTTTTCAAGTTTAAGCTTAGGTTAATATTAGGGATTTGAGATTAGGATTAGGTGTAGGTTTAGGTTTAGGGATTTGAGAATAGGTTAATGTTTAGGTATAGGTTTAGGTTTAGGTTATAGGTTTTGGTTTTGGTTTTGGTTTTAGGATAAAGTTAAGGTTATAAGTTTAGGTAATAGGTTAAGGTTATAGGTTTAGGTTTAGGTTATAGGTTATAGCTTTGGGAATTGAGAATAGGTTAAGGTTTAGGCATTGGAAATCGGGTTGGGGTTCGGGATCGGGTTTAGGCTTGGGTTTTCATGTTTAGGCTTAGGTTTAGGGTAGGGGTTGAGATGGGAGTAGGTGTAGGTTTAGGTTTAGGGATTTGAGAATAGGTTAACGTTTAGGTAATAGGTGTAGGTTTTGGTTTTAGGATAAGGTTAAGGTTATAAGTTTAAGTCATAGGTTAAGGTTATAGGTTTAGGTTAGGTTTAGGTTTAGGTTATAGGTTAAGGTTTAGGCATAGGAAATCGGGTTTGGGTTGGGATCGGGTTTAGGCTTGGGTTTTCATTTTTAGATTTAGGTTTAGGGTAGGGAGTTGAGATTGGGATTAGGTGTAGGTTTAGGTTTAGGGATTTGAGAAGAGGTTAAGGTTTAGGTTATAGGTTTAGGTTTTGGTTTCAAGATATAGTTAAGGTTATAAGTTTAGGTCATAGGTTAAGGTTAGAGGTTTAGGTTATAGGTTGGGATTAGGTTCGAGTTTAGGTTCTGAGTTATAGCTTTGGGAATTGAGAATAGGTTAAGGTTTAGGCATTGGAAATCGGGTTGGGGTTCGGGATCGGGTTTAGGCTTGGGTTTTCATGTTTAGGCTTAGGTTTAGGGTAGGGGAGTTGAGATAGGGATTAGGTGTAGGTTTAGGTTTAGGGATTTGAGAAGAGGTTAAGGTTTAGGTTATAGGTTTAGGTTTTGGTTTCAAGATATAGTTAAGGTTATAAGTTTAGGTCATAGGTTAAGGTTAGAGGTTTAGGTTATAGGTTGGGATTAGGTTCGAGTTTAGGTTATAGGTTATAGCTTTGGGAATTGAGAATAGGTTAAGGTTTAGGCATTGGAAATCGGGTTGGGGTTTGGATCGGGTTTAGGCTTGGGTTTTCATGTTTAGGCTTAAGTTTAGGGTAGGGAGATGAGATAGGGATTAGGTGTAGGTTTAGGTTTAGGGATTTGAGAATAGGTTAAAGTTTAGGTAATAGGTTTAGGCTTTGGTTTTAGGATAAGGTTAAGGTTAAAAGTTCAGTCATAGGTTAAGGTTAGAGGTTTAGGTTATAGGTTGGGATTAGGTTTAAGTTTAGGTTACAGATGTGTTATAGCTTTGGGAATTAAGAATAAGTTAAGGTTTAGGCATTGGAAATCGGGTTGGTGTTCGGGATTGGGTTTAGGCTTGGGTTTTCATGTTTAGGCTTAAGTTTAGGGTAGGGTGTTGAGATAGGGATTAGGTGTAGGTTTAGGTTTAGGGATTTGAGAATAGGTTAAGGTTTAGGTAATAGGTTTAGGCTTTGGTTTTAGGATAAGGTTAAGGTTATAAGTTTAGGTCATAGGTTAAGGTTAGAGGTTTAGGTTAGGTTTAGGTTTAGGTTATAGGTTAAGGTTTAGGCAGGTTTAGGGAAATCGGGTTCGAGTTCGGGATCGGGTTTAGGCATGGGTTTTCATGTTTAGGCTTAGGTTTAGGGTAGGGAGTTGAGATAGGAATTAGGTGTAGGTTTAGGTTTAGGGATTTGAGAAGAGGTTAAGGTTTAGGTTATAGGTTTAGGTTTTGGTTTCAAGATATAGTTAAGGTTATAAGTTTAGGTCATAGGTTAAGGTTAGAGGTTTAGGTTATAGGTTGGGATTTGGTTCGGAGTTTAGGTTCTGGTTATAGCTTTGGGAATTGAGAATAGGTTAAGGTTTAGGCATTGGAAATCGGGTTGGGGTTCGGGATCGGGTTTAGGCTTGGGTTTTCATGTTTAGGCTTAAGTTTAGGGTAGGGAGTTGAGATAGGGATTAGGTGTAGGTTTAGGTTTAGGGATTTGAGAATAGGCTAAGGTTTAGGTAATAGGTTTAGGCTTTGGTTTTAGGATAAGGTTAAGGTTATAAGTCTAGGTCAAAGGTTAAGGTTAGAGGTTTAGGTTATAGGTTGGGATTAGGTTCGAGTTTAGGTTATGGAGTTATAGCTTTGGGAATTGAGAATAGGTTAAGGTTTAGGCATTGGAAATAGGGTTGGGGTTCGGGATCGGGTTTAGGCTTGGATTTTCATGTTTAGGCTTAGGTTTAGGGTAGGGAGTTGAGATAGGGATTAGGTGTAGGCTTAGGTTTAGGGATTTGAGAATAGGTTAAGGTTTAGGTAGTAGGTTTAGGCTTTGGTTTTAGGATAAGGTTAAGGTTATAAGTTTAGGTCATAGGTTAAGGTTAGAGGTTTAGGTTAGGTTTAGGTTTAGGTTATAGGTTAAGGTTTAGGCATAGGCACAGGGAAATCGGGTTCGGGTTCGGGATCGGGTTTAGGCTTGGGTTTTCATTTTTAGATTTAGGTTTAGGGTAGGGAGTTGAGATTGGGATTAGGTGTAGGTTTAGGTTTAGGGATTTGAGAAGAGGTTAAGGTTTAGGTTATAGGTTTAGGTTTTGGTTTCAAGATATAGTTAAGGTTATAAGTTTAGGTCATAGGTTAAGGTTAGAGGTTTAGGTTATGGGTTGGGATTAGGTTCAAAGTTTAGGTTACTGAGGTTATAGCTTTGGGAATTGAGAATAGGTTAAGGTTTAGGCATTGGAAATCGGGTTGGGGTTCGGGATCGGGTTTAGGCTTGGGTTTTCATGTTTAGGCTTAGGTTTAGGGTAGGGAGTTGAGATAGGATTAGGTGTAGGTTTAGGTTTAGGGATTTGAGAATAGGTTAAGGGTTAGGTAATAGGTTTAGGTTTTGGTTTTAGGATAAGGTTAAGGTTATAGGTTTGGGTTATAGGTTATAGGTTTAGGTTTAGGTTATAGGTTATAGTTTTGGGAATTGAGAATAGGTTAAGGTTTAGGCATAGAAATCGAGTTAAGGTTTAGGTAATAGGTTTAGGTTTTGGTTTAGGATAAGGTTAAGATTATAGGTTTGGGTTATAGGTTATAGGTTTAGGTTTAGGTTATAGGTTATAGTTTTGGGAATTGAGAATAGGTTAAGGTTTAGGCATAGGAAATCAGGTTGGGGTTCGGGATCGGGTTTAGGCTTGGGTTTTCATGTTTAGGTTTAGGTTTAGGGTAGGAAGTTGAGATTGGGATTTGAGTATAGGTTTAGGTTTAGGGATTTGAGAATAGGTTAAGGTTTAGGTAATAGGTTTAGGCTTTGGCTTTAGGATAAGGTTAAGGTTATAAGTTTAGGTCATAGGTTAAGGTTAGAGGTTTAGGTTATAGGTTGGGATTAGGTTTAAGTTTAGGTTAGAGGTTATAGCTTTGGGAATTGAGAATAGGTTAAGGTTTAGGCATTGGAAATTGGGTTCAGTTCGGGATCGGGTTTAGGCTTGGGTTTTCATGTTTAAGCTTAGGTTTAGGGTAGGGAGTTGAGATAGGGATTAGGTGTAGGTTTAGGTTTAGGGATTTGAGAATAGGTTAAGGTTTAGGCTTTGGTTTTAGGATAAGGTTAAGGTTATAAGTTTAGGTCATAGGTTAAGGTTAGAGGTTTAGGTTATAGGTTGGGATTAGGTTTAAGTTTAGGTTACTGAGTTATAGCTTTGGGAATTGATAATAGGTTAAGGTTTATAGGTTTAGGTTATATGCTTAGGTTTTGGTTTTAGGTTTAGGTTAAGGTTAAAAGTTTAGGTTATAGGTTATAGGTTATAAGTATAGGTTATAGGTTAAGGTATAGGTATAGGTTTATGTTTAGGTTACAAGTATAGGTTTATAGGTTGGGTTATAGGTTAAGGGAATTGAGAATAGGGTAGGGTTTTGGTTTTGAAAATCGGGTTTGGGTTCTGGATCGGGTTTAGGTTTGGGTTTTCAAGTTTAGGTTGACGGTTTAGGTTACTGAGGTTGAGATTAGGATTAGGTGTAGGTTGGGTTATAGGTTAAGGTTTAAGGATTTGTGTTTAGGTTAAGGTTATAACTTTAGGTTAAGATTATAAGTATATGTTATAGGTTAAGGTTAAGGTTAAGGTTAAGGTTAAGGTTAAGGTTAAGGTTATAGGTTTAGGTTTAGGGTTAGGTTAGGTTATAGGTTATAGGTTATAGGTTTAGGGAATTGAGAATGGGTTTAGGTTATAGGTTTGGGGTTATAGGTTTAGGTTAAGAGTGTGGTCCCCTGCAAATACGAGATATAAACACGGCTGTCCAAATGGCCAGCCCTTCCAATGTCTTGTCCATAGGAAATGGACAGCTTCACCATGGTCATAACAGCGGTTCCCACCTTCCAGGGACCCCCGCTCTTCCGGATAGCTCCGACGCACATCCGGGTCTGCTCCATTAATCTCGAGCAAATATAGATATCAACACGGCCTGTCCAAATGGCCAGGCCCCTCCAATGCTATCCATAGGAAATGGACAGCTTCATCATGGTCAAAACAGCGGTTCCCACCTTCCAGGGACCCCCGCTCTTCCGGATAGCTCCGACGCACATCCAAGTCTGCTCTATCAATTCTTAACTAATACAATTAAATCCTAAATTAGTTACTCATCCAAGGTTGGATAGATTGTAATAATTTCATATTCCCATTTAACCATCCACGCCAAAAATCCGGCAGCATCTCCTCATGCCTCTCCAGATAAGTTGATCTTACGTTACATTCTGATGCCAAATATCTAAAACAATGTGAAGATATTTGACATTGAATACGGAACGGAAGAAACATATCTAGAGAGAAACGAGGAGATCGACCGCGGATCAGGCATGAACATTTAAATAGATTATATGAAAGCATATACCTTCCATCTAACCTTGAACTGTCCAAAATGGGACAATTTGAGCGATTTCTATGCCACCAAAAACACACCATATCTATGTATGGCCCCATAGAAATTCTCAAACGAGTAACTAATTATCTAACTTACAAATCTATAAATTACAAGTCACAACTATAAACTAACTAATCACAATACGAATTTAAGGCAAACAACTGTAATATACAAGCTCATGAAGGTTTGTAAGGACAATTATAGGCAACAGATGACCATGGAACAATATAAGTTGCATTAGTAACAGAGCGTGTGGGCCACATTTTATTTGAACTATTTCAGTAGTCACTACTCCTTTATAACATTTATTTGAACTATTTCATTTCATTTCATCATTTTAAAGATGTTTTTCCGGTGCCTTTTGAGGACCAGTGCCCAAAGTATGCCCTTGGACATTCACTACGATGTGTATGATAGAAATGTCGTTTCCATTTCTGCCGAATATTGGCCAATCCATGGTTTTTTTTTTGTTTTTTTTTCTATCATACCTTGGGCACTATACAATGCATATTATTATGTATTGCCAATACAGGACTAAAAAAATCGAAGTTCACACAAATATGGATGAAATGGATGAATGTGTTTCAGGTATGGAGCCAACCTATACATGCTCCAATATTGATATTTTGAACGTTGGCTACTATGACCCCTACATGTGCATAGGATAATGACATGACTAGAGGTTAACCTTTCCCCTTCAGAACATTTTGGATTGACTGTTTTTTCAATTTTGCAATATCTTGATTCTCTGCTCAAGCTATAAGAGGTTTCCTTGGTGTCTATGCTTCTAGTGGATTTCAATGGTGAACCAATGTATGCACATGCACACAGCCAACCATGAATCCAAATGTGTTGAAATATCTCGTACACAGTATACAATATTAACAAAACAAATAATATAAGGTGTGTTTGGTTGCAACAAACGTCCTGAAATTTCATCATATTACATTATTAATCAGTCTAATTTGAAGCAAATTTTCATGATATTTCATGAATTTTGGTTGCAGCCAAACACACCCGTAGATACTAGTGTAAATTGTTATTTGTATAATGTTATATAATCAAGATAGGTAGACATCTTCTGTTTAGGCAGACATCTTCTGTTTGACAGAACTTTTTTCAGAGGATATTAAAGTAGTGGTGTCTAGTTTTGATGCTCCAGATGGTTGCTTGTTGGTGTTCTTTTAGGGGTTTGAGAAGATGTCTACCCTCTACAAAGCAACCATGATGTGCATGTGTTACTATATTTTCGTAGCGTGGCATTTATTTCACTATCTTCAGAGATTGGCAATGCAATGCAATGCAATGATTCAAAGAAGTTTAGGCTCTTTAACTTGGTTTTGTGGGTTTGCAAGAATCACTTCAAAGGTTCTAGCTAGAAGCGAGATGCTTGTATCAGAACACAAAGGTGAATTGAATCTGACAGCCAGAAATTATTTGCAACTACATCTGAATTTGATTATTGTGATTATGTAAACAGTCCATCCATTATTTAATTATGCTCTAAGGAACCTTTGATGTTTGTTCCTGTAACTTGCTGCTTCTATCCTTGATTCACCTCACCTACAGTTCATGCCTAGCAAAGGGTAGACTCTCAATCAAGTAGCTACTTTCTAAACAAATACGCCTCATAATTAGACATTTACCAAACAACCTAAAAGTGTGTGTGTGTGTGTGTGTATAAATATAAAATCCAATAAGCTGTATAAGCCAATAAGCTCTTATTTGTATAGATGCCAAATGCACCCCTATAAGAAACCTATTTCTTGGATCCATACAATATAGGCTAACTTTTCATCTCAGCCATTCAACAAATCTCCATTAATCAACTGGTTTAGCGGTCAAATAAGTGCAATTTTTTTAATGATCCATCTAAAGTGAGGTTCACCGTTTCGACGGTTTGATTTGATTTAATATTGTGCCACGTGTTTAGGGGGCTTTTTCCTAACACACATATTGCAACCTTCAGTCCTCCAATCAGGGGTATTAGATCATTCAACTGATGCAATTTTCGGGTAGGCCCCCTCCACACTAGGCACAATAGATGAAAGGTCCAAATCTCATATAGTGCATCCTATGCACCTGTTAGATGTATCGATGCTAAACAAAATCAAACAAGAGAGTTCAAACAAAATCTCAACCATTCGAATAATACACCGATGATAAAAATCACCAACTAACAAACGCATTTAATTGCAATAGATATAATTTAAATCTGCACATGAAAAATAACCTAATTCTCATAGAAAACCTCAAAAACTCAAAAACTTTCACAATATCAAAAGAACCCAAACACATCAAGGAACCAAACAAAATCCTATATGCAAACCATTCAAATCCGATATCAATCTACTCAAAAAACAAGAATCCCAAACAACCCAAACTACAACTACCCAAAATCATAACCAGTAGCAGAAACTGGCAAACCGACAAATCTGTCAAAGAAACAGTCACTAAAAGAAACAGATCTGTTAAGGCTCGCTTGCAAGCATAGGATATTTTGAGACTCCTTGCTCTCCTACCACATGCCAATGTGCACGCAAGATCTACGCCATCCATCAGGTCAGTACTACTACATAGGTTCCATCACCTGCAAATCAGGTCAGGATCCATGTCGGCCACACATCTTTTCCACCATTAATTCCTTCCGTGGAGCCCACCTGTTGAACAGGTCAGGATGATGCACACATGTACACATGGGGAGGCTAGGACCCAAAATCCTATTAAGGCTTTCGGAAGATCACACCTACTTGAAACAAAGTTCAAAGTTTCCTAAAAAATGTAGTTAAAGATTTGGTCGTGAAAACCAGAAATGCCAAAAAATTGGAGACAGATCAGTTCATGACAATACAGATCAGTTCATGACCTGGGTCCAGGGATATACCTTTTTTTTCTTGAAGTTCTTGCAATGGCGCCTCTCAATCCAGCAACAAAGAGGGAAACCAGTAGTCCGCGGATCAGGCACCGAGACAAGTCACTTTGTAGCTCCAATCAAGATGATGAAGGGTCCTCTGATGGTTTCAGAGGTGATGAATCTGATAGAGGGATAGGGAGCACGACACAGGGAGAGGGAGATGGAGAGGAAGAGGTAGCACGAGACAGGGAGAGGGAGATGGAGCAAGAAACGGAGAGGTAGCACGAGATTGGGGAACAGAGGAAGAGAGAGCGAGAGAGAGAGAGAGAGAGAGAGAGAGAGAGAGAGAGAGAGAGAGAGAGTGGGGATCGAATAGAGAGAGGGAGGAAGATGAGAGAGCCGGAGGAAGATCGGGGTCCTGGTAGGGTTAGGGATCGGGAGAGAGAGAGAGAGGGGGGGTTAGGGATTTGAGCGATTTGGGGTTTTTTTTTGGGCGGGCGTCGTATTTGGGCACCCGCCCAAATTTGGGACAAAGTGGGATCTAGCTCGTGGGCCCCACCATGATGCGTGTCAGACATCTACCCCATCATTCGGATGCACCATCCCATGGTGGGCCCAGGGATTAAAAATCAAATTAATCTATGACTTGTATGGGCCACACCACATTTCCAAGTTGAGAGGGGTTACCCTCCATTAAAACATTCATAATTATTTTTTGGGCCGCCGAGATGTGGTCCACAAATCTATCGTCTAAGTAACGCAAATTAAGCGAAAAAAAGTGGGTCCCGATTTAGACGGACGACAATGATTTTTATTTCATAGCGGCACATTGTTGGACATTAAATTAATAAAGAATGAAAAACATCAACGGTCCAATTGAGAAAACAAATGGCCATTAATCGGTGGTTATGATTGTTTGATCAACCTGAAATTTCGATGATCAATTATCTAGATTGGCTCCTAAAAATTGGATGACTTGCTTTAAGCTATTATATGATACTTGACAATATCTTAGTACCAAGTGTATCAAGTAACACACTCTCCCTGAGTATCAAATAACTCCCCTATAATTCTACTAATTTTTAGTTTGGTAATCTGCGAGTTATTAGATGCGAAAGTTGTTCTGCCACCTAATTTCAGGACAAATAAATCTGGGCATTACTTAATATACTCTTAGTATGTATTGATAGTTGGTAACTCAGAAATCTTACACTATGGACAAGTCACAAAATCAGATTGGTGTAAACATTAATTCTAACCTCTCTTGATACACAAGACTCTTTTTTGTTAAAATGTCCACCAATTAAAAACCAAATAAGATGAACGTTTTGTTCATGACAAATCTATAATGGGTCCCATCATTTTGACAGTTTGATTAGTTTGTATTACTTGTATGTCACCTAATCACTTTTTTTTTAAAAAAAAGTAATTTATAAGTGCTCAAGTCTTTTTCTTTTGCTTGAAAAGGCAATATATTTGAGCATCATCCGTTACACTCTTCCACTGTATCATAATAATGGAGATAGCCTGGGCTCCTAAATGCTATACATCATCAAGTAATTAATATGTATTTTTATGGCTAAAATGATCATATGCAAGGGTTGAAGCCTGAGTTACTGTAAGCTCATAATTTTTTTTAAGAATAACCATGATTTTGTATGACGTCACACCGTTCGTTACTTGATTCAACTCATGCAGTTCATGGAAGCGAAAGCAAAGCGGATTGCCTACCACCTCGGCACAGAGATATTCCTGTGCATAGCCTTGTGTGGGGCCCACAGGGATGTCAGTGACAAATCTACTCCATCCATCTATTTTGCAAGATCATGGTAGGACATTATTCTAAAATAAGCAAAACTCACGTGGGCCATACCGCACCAAACAGTGGGGACTGAATGTATGTGGTGACGGAAGTTTTGTATCAGGGTGATATTTGTGCCTACAGTTTATTTGAGTGGTAATAACCTTACGAGTGGTTTGGATTATATATAAATGTTATGATCAGTTTCAGGAAAGTGGGTGAAGATGTTCATTTAACTAGTTAATAAAAGGTACAACACATACCGTTGGGCCTGTGAGTAAGGAAGTTCCAGAATCAGCGATGGCAGCACAACCATCAGCACAAAAACCTGAAAGAAACACGACAACGTCTTAAAATTCCACCACGTGGTGCATGCGATGGAATATAGAAAACAAACATAGATTTAAGAGATGTTTCCTCACCTGTTGAATAGTTCCCAACAAGAAAGTCTCCCATGAAAACCATTATCTGACAGCATCATGAAATTAAAATAAAATGGAGCGGATTTACATGATAATGCCGCGATTTTTATGCCGACCAATAAACAATTCATGCGTTTCAAAAAAAAATAAAAAAATCAATAAATAGGGAAATTATAAAAGAATGGGAGACACGATCTTAGGTACAATGCCACTTCTATTCGGTGGGCCATATTTTTTTAAACCAAATGGACTATCATTAGTCAAGACTTTTAAGGGGGAAAAAAATCACATATATCTTTCACCAGTGAAAACATGCCAACATGGGAAAAACATATTTATTTCCTCCAGAGATATGAGTCCCAGAATACTCTATCAGACTTGAAACAAGGCACCTATTATGAGATTTACTTGTTCTTGCAAACCAACAACATCTTTTTTCTCTGCCTGTTAAAAGATCATTGTTAGCAAGGCTACCAATCACAGAAGGAAAAGTAACATTTGGGAGTAGACAAGATATCTGAAGCAATAGAAAGTCATCTATCTAGCTAATGCATGACAAACAATCATTACATCCCTTCCCTTCCCCCTACCATCTAGCATATTGAATTCAGAAAAAACTGAAAGCATCCTTGGCATTTTTTACGGTAAAGCATCCTTAACAGTTAACATGATCCAATCTCGTGAGTCGTAATTGACATCAATGTACCATCCATGGGATCCACATCTTCAGCCACTTAAGAAAATCCAACATCTTCACCCACTTACCTTTGAAAAATAATAATAATAATAAAACAACCTGCTGCAATAAATTAGAGGTTTTCTTTGTGGAAGCGGATAGCATCTGATCATGTCCGGACATTAATCTGAATATATAGGGACTCCTGTGGGGCCCACTGTGATATATCTGTTTTTCCACGTCATCCGTTTATTTTCTGAGGTCATTCTAAGCATCAGCCCATAAATGAGGTAGATCCAACGCTCAAGGGTACCACACTTATTTTACTTAATGCTTTGTGCATTTAATGCAACTCAAGCTAACTTTTGGTGTGGTCCACTCGAGCGTTGTATCTGCCTAAGTTTTGAACCCAGACATTAAAATCATTTGGAAAAAATGGATGAACGGCGTGGATATATAAACAGACACATCATGGTAGGCCCCATAGAAGCCCATGAATGGTTGGATTATTGCCTGGGCAGGGTTAGGGGTGTACATGAACCGAGCTCGACTCGACTCAAAAAACCTCAATTTGACTCGGTTTGAAGCTAAGTTCAAGCCGAGTCGAGCTGTTTTTTTTAGCTTGAAAATGAGTTCAAGTCGAGTTCGAGCGGGCCCCAACTCGACTCGACTCGGATCGAATCTAGCTCGAATCTAGCTCGGTTACTTTGCCATTTATTTTGCTCACCAACGGCTTCAACTGCCTCTTGACCTTTCTCATCTGCAATCATTTCTCTGCCTTACATCTCAATTTCCATCAGATCAATTCTCTGCAACCTACGTCACACTAAAGCTAAGGCCCGCCACCAGTAGAAAAGGAGAAAGGAAGGAAAGCCCACCTCAGCTCAAGTAATTCAAGTGAACCACACGAGAAAGCAATGGCTGATTTTGGGTCGTCTAGGCCCACGATGGAATGGTGCATCTAGTGGACGGTGTTGATGTTCGAAAGGAATCACGGTGGGGCCCACACAACTCGACCTCATGGACGACCGTAATACGCTCGACCTCATTGTACCTTTTCCCTATATATATATATATATATATATATATATATATATATATATATTAAATTAGGTCATACAAGCCCACTGTGATCCAACTAATCGTGCGAAGTGAGACCCTGGATCCACCGAGGCCTTGACTGTGGGGCCCACTATGATGTTTGTGACTGCATACGGTCCATTTGTGTTGAGAGCTCATTTTAGGGCATGATCCAGGGAACTTCCTGAAGACACAGATGTTAGGAAATTCAATTTTCACCCATGGCATAGAATTGCAAGTGTTCCCGCACTTGTTAAAATTAAATGACACTATCAGTGCCACCTGTCCTTAGGCCAAGACATAACCCTGATTGCTTGTTGAGTGGACTGCTACTGAATTAGTTTAGTGGGTGTTTACACAAAAAAATATAATGATAAGACATCTACAAAAGTGTACGTCTTGCACGAATTACCTCAAACTTACAATACTTGTTTATTACCAAATAATTATGAATGTTTTAATGGAGGGTAACCCTTCTCAACTTTTGTATGTGGTGTGGCCCACAATTATCATAGATTGACTTGATTTTTAATCCCTGGGCCCACCATGGAATGGAGCATCTGACTGATGGGGTAGATGTTTGATACACCTCATGGTGGGGCCCACACTACTCTCCCCACTGTGGAGATTTCAAATAAACATTACGATGAGCATTACGATAGTTTCAACGGTGGGAATCACTCTCCCCGCTGTTTTCTGTGGTGGGGTCCACTACATCTTTTTATCTGCCTCATTATTTGGCTCATGACCTAAAATAATATCTCGAACTGGATGGACGGTGTGGATACAACACATACATCACAGTGGGGCCCACATTTCTGGGGTGACGTCACTTCAGTAGCCAAGAAGCTACTCAACCTGTTGAAGCCCGCCCGCCCGTGAGACTCTCTCTCTCTCTCTCTCGTGCCTTCTCCCTCCTCTCGCTCTCTAACTCTCTCTTCTTCTCTCTCTGATCTCTTTATACGATCCTATCTGTCTCTCTCTCGCATCCACTCCCTCCTCCCCTCTCTCTCGTCTCTCTCGATCTCTCTTGCGGTCCGCGTCGAACGCCCTACCCACGCACGCGCTCTCTCTCCCGCTCTCTCTCTCTCTCGAAGCTCGGTTGCACGGTCATTCACGACAGTGAGGTATCTCTCTCTCTCTCTCAATATCGATTTAGGGATTTGGGGTTTGAAGTACTCAAGGATTTGGGGATTTAGGGCGTGTTTGGGCAGTGGGATTAGAAGGGATTAGGTGGGGTGGAATTGCAATTGGTCCTGTGCCTAAATCACTCCATGTTTGGCAGTGGGCCCCATGATTGGAAACCCCCTGGATTCGGAACCCCCATGATTAGAAACCCCCTGGATTCGAAACCCCCGTGATTAGAATCCACGGTGCCAATTGACCCTAAGGGACTGTTTGGGAGCGTGGATTTGGAACCCCCTCGATTCGGAATGGGAGGTGTTCTTATCATGATCCGGTTGCAATCATATGGTTGCAATCCAAGTGGTGCCTCTTGCTGGTGGCTGTTCTTTGGCATGTGTGGGCACATGGATGTATTCTAGCAGACATTCATCTTTGGATTTTTGAAATACAATCTCATGTATGATGAAATAAGGAGTAGAGCATACATACCATCCTAACAGTGAGCATCTGAGCAGTGAGCAGTGCATAGGCTAGCTCCCATTGTGAAAATGATCATATACAATAAAAAATCACCTTGGTTCACTCATCATGTTGTGTATGCATACGAGTTGCATTTGGACTGTTAGATACTTGATCAAATCCATCTGTAAAATGGTCTTTTTTCATAGCTTGTGTAAAAGAGATTTTTATTTTCTTTTTCTTTTTTGCTTCAAGAGAGAGAGACGAAGAAGTGAGAGTGGGGAAATCGAGGGAGAGAGTGGGGGAATGAAGTGGCCGCGTGAGATTTGAAAAAGCGAGTGTAGTTTGGTTTAAAAATGACGTTTCACATGCATGGCGTGCATGTCTATGAGAGGTGTCTACGGACGCGGATTATTTACTTGTGTTTGGATACTCTAATTTGCTAATAAATCTCCCCTTCTCATTTACCAGCAAAAAGCTGAGTTTTCATTTACTAGTACATGAGGAGATGGAAACGGCTCTATTTTATCGAATGAAAGCCTGTAAAGCAGAATAAGAGGAGGTAGATATGATGCTCAATCAAAAGCAATGATGTCCTTCTATATTCATCCTAAAAATGGTATAGGTGAGGCCCATCTTTTGGTAATCTAAGCCTTTCATGTGGCTGGCTAATGGCGAGGCCCCAACCACAAATCTTCCCTTTCAGATGATCCAGGCCTTTTAATGGTGGCTTGCAAATGAATGATTACAACAAATGATCTACTTGTAGGTACATGCAGGGTCATCGATGTGGAAGATTTTGGGGTACCTTGTATACCCCATCCACAACATGACATATCATATGAACGGTTTGGGTCACCGAGAAGGTGCTGTCTGTCTATGTAACTCATTGGCTGAGTAAGGTGCTTGATTGAACATTGCAAAATTTCCTCCGTAGGGTATATCTAGGATTCTAGATGAACAATTTTATTACTATTATTTTTTATTTTTTTTTGTGCTCTCATGTGATTTGTTCTTGAGGAGAAGATCATGTGCACCGACAATTAGTGGACACCTCTATCAGTACAAATAAGTATCCCGACATAATTGAAATGGATTTTGAAAATCCCATTCAGAATATGAAAGATAGCATTTTAGTATACATGTTGAATTTCGCCCACCTTGTCCGGGCAAAAGGAGAGTCATGAAGTTGGGCATTGCCCCTTTATTCTTTATCGATTTATCTTTGATTTGTAATCATTGTCTTTATAGTCACTGTTGCTTTTATTCACATTGATCTTTTAAGCTGCCTTTGGATGCACAATCAAATTGAAATGCAAACATTCAGTTTAAATGTTTCCTAGTATACATAATAATATTTTACCCTTAAAATTTGGAGACAGATCCTCAATATGTATGTGAAGAAAGGAATTTCTATGTGATTGATTATCTCCACTTCAATAGACTAGTAAATAGTAATTCGATTAAACCATGCATCCAAATGCATCCTTGAAAAAATAACACTTTTCTTGCTCGTATTCCACTCTTCAAACTACCAAAACTTACCTTGCTTCTATGTGGTGGTTTCGTTGCAATTGAATAAGTGGTAGCGACAGTATCATTTGTTGAAGTGGCTGATGATTTTGGTTAGAAACTTAGAATAACTTCATAATTTTGCTTAGTAGTCTTAAGTCATTAGATAGTTAGAGAGATGCTTCCATTACACCTTTCGAGAAAATAAAAAAGATGTTTCCATTACGATGTAACTTAGATGAAATCAGGCATCTCGCAATATTGTGTATTTATTGATTCTCAATGCATTACGTTTTTGTTTAGTATATTGATTCTTAATTTTTATGAAGTTTTATATCTTTGTTTTGTGAAGAGCTGTTTCACTATTGTTGGATCAAGGATTCAAAGCTCGGGAATTCTTTTTCCACCCACTCTCAAATGACATGACCATTTGTAAGTGAGAAATTTCTCTTAATATGGATTTTCTTTTATTTTGCCTTTGTTTATTTGTTGGATTTTGACATACAAGTAAAAAATTGTTTATTGGGTTTTCTTTCTTTCCTTCTTTTTGTATGAGTGATTGTGCATTTATTCATGTGTGGATGTATCCTGTGACAAGCTAGATGAGTGCTTGTGCTTATAGTGCGATGGGACCATTATAATCTCTACAAATATAAGATCATTTGCAAATTAGCCCGTGTAGCCATCCGCAGTGGGATCTACTAGATGAATGTTTTGGATCACCATGTGGTTGGGCAGAAGGGACAATCCTCATGGGTGAGTTCCTTAGCAACCAATTCTTGAATAGATACATTATTGCAAGGGAAAACAGGTTCCTGCTTTTCAACTGCTGGTCTAGAAGCATGAATTAGTTGAAGAGAAACTACGATAGGTGTGTGAACGAGCCTTGTAGATGTTAACTATTAAGTGGAGAAGGGATAGTGGGAGGTGAATTAGTTGAAGAGAAACTACACTTTCTTTTCTAATGTTTTGGCTACATATTGCTATGTACATTTCTTTGAAAGTTTTGTTCTACCGTTTCTACTGAGTTAGAGACCGAATGGTGTGATATACATTAACAAAATGTCGTGCTTTTGTGGCGCGTACTGGTGCTAGTGTTACATTGAGTACTCAAAAGAACTTCTTGAATCAAATTGACTCAATATTGATCTGATGTCCATAGAAGTGCTAACTTGACTTTATAGAATCCAAAATACTAGATTGAGTACTCAAACATCTCGTTTGAGTCAAGTTTTGAGTTTTAAAATTTTGTAACAGTTTTTTCTAAACATGGGTCCCACTTGCAACTCAGACCGAGGATCATATAACTCCTCTTAGTATAGTTGGGTATATCCTGTTAAATTCCTTTTTAAGAATAGAAAGGTAATATCTTTAGAAGTCCTAAATCTAACAGTTTGGAAAAAACAATTGGAAACAACAATCTTATTATTTATGGGAAGTAAAACTATAAATGTCATAATGGTAATCCAATCCTACATGGTAATTTATCATGCCCGAAGATTCAAAGCATGTGGCCCATCCCATGTGGAGTTAATCAACTCAATGGTTCCCTATTCTAATGTTATTTTTTTTTAAATGACCTTTTTAAAAAAAAAAATTTGTTTAAATCTTGATAGAATTGGCCAACCTGAGCAAACTGGTGGTTTTGAATTTGGGAGGTAATCAACTCAATGGTTCCCTATTTCTGCAAGGTAAAAGCACTTGGATCTTTTCTAATAAATGCTGGAGTTGAGTGTCTTTCACATGCACCTCAAAATGGCATTTGAAAATTCACATTTGAGATGCTTTTCATGACATTATTCTTTCCACCACTAGTAGGAAAATATATTACATCTTTGTGTGATAATAATCTTTAACTTTGAAAATGATAATTGTACATTTCCACGGAGGATTTTGATAATATTTTACCCTCTTAGCGATGATTTTTGCTCTCATTATCCTTAATGAAGAGTTGCAAGGAATACATTTGGAATCCTTAACTGATTTGCTCACCTCCACATCAATCTCCAATCAGATGGCCTTCATGGCTTTGACCCAAGAAAACCCATTTGCTCAGCCAAGACCTGTACATTGTCACTCCAATCAGATGGCCTAGCAGCCAAATCCTCCACCTCCACATCAATCTCCCGTTGTTCTTCTTCCCCTTCTTCTAAATTCCCTGCAATCAGCTCCTCATTCAGTAATTCTTCCCACAAAATGTCATTTGCGGAACCCGAATCCTAGTCGCTGTGGCCAGGGATAACTTCAACAGTTGGATTTGTATTAGAACTGCCTGAGTTGTTATCCATGGCAGAAAATAGCATCTCAATCTCTTTTCAATCGCAACTTCTTCCTCAACCACTGTCTGATGTGGGTAGCTAATGCCCGAGCACCCATGGCCGAGATCACTTCCTCTTGCGGGTTCTCTTCGAACTTCGCCTCCCAAAACCCTTCATTTGCAAACTCCCATCGATCGGATCAACCTTTCTAAAACCCCGTAACCATCGTTTCATACAGTGTACAGTTGAGATCCGTAGTAGAGATAGGGGAAATGTAGATGATCAGATTCTGTTGAAACAAGATAGACATGTTTTCTCGGATTCAAACTCACAAGCGATATACAAACATTGAATTCTGGGGAGAAAGATCTATGCAATTAAACAATAATAAAAAGAACCTCTAGACTCAAATACACCAAAATTTGAAGAATTGTTAAAGAATCTTCAAGAACACCAATGTCACAAATATCTAGTACTTTAATTGCAAGCATTCAACATCGAAGTTTCAAGAATTTGGGAACTGTCAGAAAGAAGAAACATCTGCGATATCAACAAAATCCTCTTCAAAGAGCTTACTATAACTCGTGGATTTCGTTTCAAATATATGGAAGATTCATCAGAGAGAAATATTTGCAAGACCCAAGAAGCATTAGCTAACTGAAATCTCAAAAGCCATCAGCACCACCAAGTCCAGAACATTTCAGAACATTGAATTCAAAGGTTTCAGTGGCAGAAACTTCGAACCCAATTGCAGATTTTTCTCTTTTTTTTTGGAAAGATTCAATTGCAGAATATCAATAACGATGTCATGAAAGTCTAGAACACTTCCAATTCCTCATTTGAGCTGATTGGACTCCAATAAAACAATAACAAAAAAGAAAAATGCAAGACCAACTCTCCAAATTCAATATCTGAGATGTCCTAAGGACTCGAGAAAATAAAAAATGAGAACGAAAATCTGCAAAACCAACTATTCAAATTCAGAATCGCCTTCGAGAACTCAAGAAATCAAAATTAAAACCTTTTTCAAAATAACTCATGGATCCATTCAAAGTACTCACATTTCAGTAGTAAACTAAAATATATGTAAAACCCACAATCATTTCTTCCCAAGAAACTCATCACAAAACACGAAAATTTTCACATTTGAATATTTCGAGTTCCAAACATAAAGAAAGAAAACGAACTCCAATCAATCATAAAACACCAAAATCAATAGAAATAACTAGCTTTAAACCTCCCATCAAAACCTAACAACACTTTTAAAGCATCACCATTATAAATGGATCAGATCAGATCTTTATGTGTCAGATCTGATCCTTAACAAATTGAGTCATGGTATATCCAAATCCCATACCATTATAAACGGATCCCGTGTTCAGGATCTGAATTCGATCTGATAGATCCGATTAACGATTCAAATTCGATTTAAAAGGATTGAATTCGGATCGGATCCAGTTCAAGATCCGATCTGTTGAGCCCTACAACCCACCATCTGCATTTTGTGGGACATACTGAATGGCACCACTTATGCAAAATGCACATGGGTGGCAAGTATTCCATTCCATTCCTCATTCTGGGGTATGACCAAACAGGTCCTTTTGTTCCTTCAAAATGCATCCAATTTATGCCATGAATTATGGGTTGTATGCACTTAATCACAAAGCACAGGTTAATTATGCATTGGGTGTTATATTTGACTGACCAACAAAAGAATCCCAGTAAAATGAGGATACAATGGTTCTAAAATATGAAACTGGCATACTTTCTTTCTTTTTTTCGTAGGCAACACCATTCAAAAAAAAAAAGAGAAAAAAGATGGATTTCCTAATTTGGTTGGAAGAAATTGGTGTGTTTTTACCTTCTATTGGGTACTTTTAGTAACCGAAATTCAAAGGTTGAAGCAATAGATTAGTAATTGAAATTCAAAGGTTGAATCAATAGATTAGTAATTGAAATTCAAAGGTTGAAGCAATAGATCCATAACGGTTAGCACTTTGCATCAGTAATTTGGTTAACACATTGATTAATCAAAATCAAATAACTAATCAACCACCTCATGGATGGCCTAATGGTAAAAAAATGCATCCGTTACTGTTTATAACTTCCATCATTTCGATTTTATTTTCATCTGAACTACTGTCTAAACTTTTCTTGGGCCATCCAAAAATAGGTCACAGATCAGATAATTAACTTCTGATCAGCACCATTTTTGGGGATGGCTCATCCAAGAGGTGGTCCATGAATTGGACAGTAAGGATCTGTTACCAAGTGTATTACATTAAAAGGAAACAAGGTGAATTTTATTTACATCTTACAAAATATAGTCTGGCTAAGGATTTGGGAACAAAAATAGTTAACCATCTTTGGTTTGAGAATTGTATGAAGGAAGGGAAATGCCTACCAGAGAGTCCAGTGGAATCTCAAATCCAGATTGTTTTGGTTATTGTAGAGTTTGATTAATGGACATTTTTTTGCAGAATTTTGATCATTGTACTGCATTTCAACCATCTATTATACTTCCAATGATCTGAAGTTAGAAGATCAAATTAGTGTAGATTTTTAGTTTATGATCTATCAAATTAGTGTAGAGTTAATGTGATCCAAATCAATTTAGCTTCACCAATCTCACATACGTATGTCTTAGCGTGTGTGTCCATGTATAGTCAAGACATGTTCTTGTATAAATGATAGTACACAACTACACATTATCCACAAATACATAATCCACAAATACTACACAAGGGATTTATATATATATCTTACTACATATAGATTGTCACACCATTTTAATCCTTGGTTTTCAATGACAGATGGGGTCCATGGTCCAATAATCCAAACACATGCATGTTTGTCCCAACAGCAGATGGACTACGCCCAACAATCTCCTCGATAGGACAATCCCAACCTATCAATTTCTGGCTTCTATATAAAAGGTTACGTTGTCTTCTCTCACTCATGTACTATTTCACGTTATGAAAATTTCAAGTAAATTGTACGAGGTTTACAGTAATCTTGGAGATTAGAAAATTTTCAAGTATGTGCATTTCAGTCTGAGTTATTTCTCTAATGACGATAGCCTTGAGAGGGTTGATACGAGGGATAGGTTGATTGCAAGAGGCCGATTAAAACTATATTGAGTTATCTTCTTTGGTCTTGAAATGATTATGTCCGGCAAGATAACCCACTATAGTTTTAATCGGCCTCTTGCAATCAACTCATCCCTCGTATTAACCCTCCCAAGGCTATCGTGATTAGAGAAATAACTTAGACTGAAATGCACATAATTAGAAATTTTCTAATTTCTAAGATTACTATAAACCTCGTACAATTTACTTGAAATTTTCATCAGCTGTAGGTCATATGGTATAAAGAGCTTGTCCGTCTCTACCAACCGAATATAAAACACTATCTCAATGGTAAATTTTCAGCCTATGAATCTTGTGTATATGCAAAAATGCAATAGAAGTGGTTAATGCTTTTAATTATTCAATGTCTAACTACTATCCATTGTAGGGACTGTCTGATAAATAGTCTTCAAGATTAGTTTTCATTCATAAAAAAAAATAGATGCCTACCTTGTTTTTAAATGTATTTGATCGATATTGATGAAGCAGACCCGGATGTGCGTCGGAGCTATCCGGAAGAGCGGGGGTCCCTGGAAGGTGGGAACCACTATTATAACCATGATGAAGCTGTCCATTTTCTATGGACAACATTGGAAGGGCCTGGCCATTTAGACAGGCCGTATTTATTTATTTGCTCGAGATTAATGGAGCAGACCCGGATGTGCGTCGGAGCTATCCGGATGAGTGGGGGTCCCTGGAAGGTGGGAACCGCTGTTATGACCATGATGTTATGTCCATTTCCTATGGGACAAGATTGAAGGGAACTGGCCATTTGGACAGGCCGTATTTATGTATTTGCTCGAGATTAATAGAGCAGACCCGGATGTGCGTCGGAGCTATCCGGATGAGCGGGGGTCCCTGGAAGGTGGGAACCGCTGTTATGACCATGATGAAGCTGTCCCTTTCCTATGGACAACATTAGAAGGGCCAGGCCATTTGGACAGGCCGTATTTATGTATTTACTCGAGATTAATAGAGCAAACCCGGATGTGCGTCGGAGCTATCCGGATGAGCGGGGGTCCCTGGAAGGTGGGAACCGCTGTTATGACCATGATGAAGCTGTCCATTTCCTATAGACAGCATTGGAGGGGCCTGACCATTTGGACAGGCCGTGTTTATATCTGTATTTGCAGGTACCACACCCCTAACCCTAAACCAAAACCTTTAACCTAAACCTTAACCTAAACCTTAACCTAAACATAAATCTAAACCTAAACCTATACCTATAACCTAAACCTATACTTATAACCTTAATCCAAACTTATAACCTTAACCTAAACCTCTTCTCAAATCCCTAAACTTATACTTATAACCTAAACCTAAACAAAAACCTTAACCTATAACCTATACTTATATCCTAAACCTAAACTTACAACTTTAACCTAAACCTATACTTATAACCTAAACCTTTTCTCAAATCCCAAAACCTATACTTATAACCTAAACCTAAACCTTAACCTATAACCCAACCTAAACCTATACTTATAACCTAAACATATTCTCTAATCCCAAAACCCATAACCTAAACCTAAACGTTATTCTAAACTTATAACCATAACCAAAACCAAAACCTATAACCTAAACCCGAACCCAAACCCGAACTCGAACCCGAATCCCTAAACTTTAACTCAAACCTAAACCTATAACTTTAATTCAAACCTAAACCTATAACCTAAACTTATAACCTTAACCTAAACCTAAAACCAAAACCAAAACCAAAACCTATAACCTAAACTTATAAACTATAACCTAAACCTAAAACCTAAGGGCCTGTTTGGACGGGTGGATTGGAAGGGATTGAATGGTATTAAGGTGGATGGCATGGATTTCAAGGCAACGATGGTGTTGTCAGTGCATTGTCTTAAGATCCATGGGATTGCTATATCCCAGGATTGCTATATGGAGTCTGTTTGGCACGCCCAGCCAATCTCGGGATTAAACCTTCCCATCCCTTCCAATCCCTCGACCCAAACATGTCCCAGGAAAATTTGAACGGATTAGGGTGGAGCTGGATGGGATTTAAAGGTAGTGATGGTGTTGTCAGTGGATTGTCTTAAGATCCATGAGATAACTATATCCCGAGATAAGATCACCCAGTCTGTTTGGCACACCTGGCCAATCCCGGGATTTAACTTCCAATCCCTTCCAATACCATCCAATCCCTTCCAATCAGTCCGGCCAAATGGGCCCTAAATGTATTCTCAAATCCCTAAACCTAAACCTACACCAAACCCCAATCTCAACTCCCTAACCTAAACCTAAACCTAAACATGAAAACCCAAGCCTAAACCCGATCTTGATTCCGAACCTGATTTCCTAAACCTAAAAACTAAATGTATTCTCAAATCCCCTAACCTAAACCTACACCTAATCCTAATCTCAACTCCCTAACCTAAACCTAATCCTAAACTTGAAAACTCACACCTAAACCCGATCCCAAACCCGAACCCGATTTCCTAAACCTAGACCTTAACCTATTCTCAATTCATTAAAGCTATAACCTATAACCTAACTTAAACCTAAACCTATAACCAACACTTATAACCTAAACCTAAACCTAAAACCTTAACTTAAACTTAACTTATAATCCATAATGTAAAACCTAAACCTAAAACCTAAATGTATTCTCAAATCCCTAAACCTAAACCTACACCTAATCCCAATCTCAACTCCCTAACCTAAACCTAAACCTAAACCTAAACTTGAAAACCCAAGCCTAAACCCGATCCCGAACTCGAACTCGATTTCCTAAAGCTAAACCTTAACCTCGTTCTCAATTCCCGAACCTATAACCTATAACCTAAAACCTATAACCTTAACATAAACCAAAAACATAAACCAAAACCTATAACCTAAACCAAAACTGTAACCTAAACCTAAACCAAAACTTATAACCTATAACCTAAACCTAAACCAAAACTTAAACCTATAACCTAAACCTTAGACCTAAACCTAATCCTAAACCTATAACCTAAACCAAAAGCTATAACCTTAACCTAAATAAAAGCTATAACCCGACACCTAAACTTATAACCTTAACCTAAACCTAAAACCAAAACCTAAACCTATAAGCTAAAACCTAAACCTATAACCTAAAACCTATACCTAAACCTTAACCTATAACCTATAACTTATAACCTAAACCTATAACCTTAACATAAACCCAAAACTAAACCTTAACCAAAACCTATAACCTTAACCTAAACAAAAACCTTAACTTATAACCTTAACCTAAACCTAAAACCAAAACCTAAACCTAAACCTATAAACTATAACCTAAACCTAAACCTAAACCAAAACCTATAACCTAAACCAAAACCTATAACCTATAACCTAAACCTAACCTAAACCTAAACCTAACCTAAACCTATAACCTTAACATAAACCCAAAGCCTAAACCTTAACCTAAACCAAAGCCTATAACCTTAACCTAAACCAAAACCTCAGTAACTTCCGAACCTTAACTTAAACCTAAAACCAGAACCTAAACCCATAACCTATAACCTAAACCTATAAACTAAAACCTAAACCTAAACCAAAACCTATAACCTCAACCTAAACAAAAACCTATAAACTAAAACCTAAACTTAAACCTATAACCTAAACAAAACCTATAACCTAAACCTAAACCTACCTAAACATTAACCTATTCTCAAATCCCTAAACCTAAACCTACACCTAATCCCAATCTCAACTCCCTAACCTAAACCTAAACCCGATCCCGAATCCGAACCCGATTCCCTAAACCTAAACTTAAACCAATTCTCAATTCCTAAACCTAGACCTTATAACCTAAACTGAACCCAACCTAAAACTAAACCCAATTCTCTAAACCTAAACCTAAACCAATTCTCAATTACCTAAACCTATACCTTATAACTTAAACCTAAACCCGAACCTTAAACCGAACCTAAACCTATAATCTTAACCTAAACCAAAACCTATGACCTAAAGCCTCATCCTATTTACCTCGTAACCTAAACTTATAACCTATTACCTACCATTCACCTAAACCTAAATCCTAAACCTTAACCTATAACCTAAGACCTAAACCTAAAACCTAAATGTATTCTCAAATCCCTAAACCTAAACCTACACCTAATCCTAATCTCAACTCCCTAACCTAAACCTAAGCTTAACCTTGAAAACCCAAACCTAAACCCGATCCCGAACCCAAAACCAATTCCCTAAACCTAAACCCAAACCAATTCTCAATTCCCTAAACCTATACCTTATAACCTAAACCTAAACCGAACCTAAACCTTAACCTTAACCTAAACCAAAACCTATGACCTAAAACCTTAACCTATTACCTATAACCTAAACTTATAACCTATTACCTACCATTCACTTAAACTTAAATCCTAAACCTTAACCTATAACCTAAGACCTAAACCTAAAACCTAAATGTATTCTCAAATCCATAAACCTAAACCTACACCTAATCCTAATCTCAACTCCCTAACCTAAACCTAAGCTTTAACTTGAAAACCCAAACCTAAACCGATCCCGAACCCGAACCCGATTCCTTAAACCTAAACCCAAACCAATTCTCAATTCCCTAAACCTTAACCCATTCTCAAATCCCTAAACCTAAACCTACACCAAATCCCAATCTCAACTCCCTAACCTAAACCTAAACCTAAACATGAAAACCCAAGCCTAAACCCGATCCAAAACCCGAACCCGATTTCCTAAACCTAAACCTTTACCTATTTTCAAATCCTCAACCTAAACTTACACCAAATCCTAATCTCAACTCCCTAACCTAAACTTAAACACGAACTTGAAAACCCAAACCTAAACCCGATCCCGAACCCAAACCCGGTTTCTAAACCTAAACCTTAACCTATTCTCAATTCCCAAAGCTATAACCTATAACCTTAACCTATAACCTAAACCTAAAACCAAAACCAAAACCTATAACCTAAACCTATAAGCTAAAACCTAAACCTAAAACCTAAAACCTAAATGTATTCTCAAATCCCTAAACCTAAACCTACACCAAATCCTAATCACAACTCTCTAACCTAAACCTAAACCTAAACCTAAACCTAAAGCTAATCTGGAAAACCCAAACCTAAACCCGATCCCGAACCCGAACCCGGTTTCTAAACCTCAACCTTAACCTATTCTCACCCAAAGCTATAACCTATAACCTAAACCTAAACCTAACCTAAACCTATAACCTTAACCTAAACCCAAAACCTAAACCTTAACTTAAACCAAAGCCTATAACCTTAACTTAAACCAAAACTCAGTAACCTAAACCTAAACCTAAACCTAAAACCGAACCTAAACCTATATCCTAAAACCTAAACCTAAACCTATAACCTAAACCAAAACCTATAACCTCAACCTAAAGAAAAACCTATAAACTAAAACCTAAACCTAAACCAAAACCTATAACCTCAACCTAAACAAAAACCTATAACATAAACCTTAACCTATAACCTATAACCTAAACCTAAAACCAAAACCTAAACCTATATGCTAAAACCTAAACCTAAACCTAACCTATACCTAAACCTTAACCTATTCTCAAATCCCTAAACCTATACCTACACCTAATCCTAATCTCAACTCCCTAACCTAAACCTAAACCTAAACTTGAAAACCCAAGCCTAAACCCGATCCCGAACCCGAACCCGATTTCCTAAAGCTAAACCTTAACCTTAACCTATTCTCAAATCCCTAAACCTAAACCTACACCAAATCTCAATCTCAACTCCCTAACCTAAACCTAAACTTAATCATGAAAACCCAAGCCTAAGCCCGATCCGTAACACGAACCCGATTTCCTAAACTTAAACCTTTACCTATTTTCAAATCCTTAAACCTAAACCTATACCAAATCCTAATCTCAACTCCCTAACCTAAACCTAAACCTAAACTTGAAAACCCAAACCTAAACCCAATCCCAAACCCGAACCCAGTTTCCTAAACCTAAACCATAACCTATTCTCAATTCCCAAAGCTATAACCTATAACCTAAACCTATACCTAACCTTAACCTATAACCTAAACCTAAAATCAAAACCAAAACCAAAACATATAACCTATAACCTAAACTTAAAACCTATAACCTAAATGTATTCTCAAATCCCTCAACCTAAACCTACATCAAATCCTAATCCCAACTCCCTAACCTAAACCTAAACCTAAACTTGAAAACCCAAACCGATCCCGAACCCGAACCCGGTTTCTAAACCTAAACCTTAACCTATTCTCAATTCACAAAGCTATAACCCATAACTTAAACCTAAATCGAACCTAAACCTATAACCTTAACCTAAACCTAAACCTAAACCTAAAACCAAAACCTAAACCTATTACCTAAATTTATAACCTATAACCTAAACCTATAACCTAAACTTATAACCTATAACCTAAACCTAAACCTAAACTCCCTAACCTTTGTTATTTTTTGTTTATTTGTTAATGTTAAATTTATATGTATTTATGCGTGAATGAATGTGATGCAGATAAGATTGTTTGTGTTTGGATGAATGTAGTTTATGTTTGGGTTTGGTTTTGGGTTTAATTTGGATGTGAATGTCAATATGATGAAATATATTATATAACAGTGTATATTAGGATGAATATGATGAAATATATTGTTAACGTGTATATCAGTGTATATCAGAATTTTGTATGAATTTTGAATCGTATATTAAAAAAAAAAAGACTTTTAGCAACGAAAATTTTCGTCGCTAAAAGTGAACATTTTTAGCAGCGAAAAGCTAAAACATCATAGAATTTTTTTGGCGGCGAATATTTTCGCTGCTACAAGTCTTTTTTTTTTTTAAATATACTAAAAGTATTTTTTTAATTCAAAATTTGGCACCAAATTCCTGATACACATTTAGGATTTTTTTTTTTTAAAGTCATTTTTTTTTCATATACAGTTCAAAATTCTGCACAAAAAAATATCTAGGATTTTTAGCAGCGAAACTTTTCGCTGCTAAAACATCTTGGAATTGTTTTGGCGGCGAATATTTTCGCTGCTAAAAGTCTTTTTTTTTTAAATATACAGTTCAAAATTCGGCACCAAATTCCTGATACACATCTAGGATATTTTTTTTAAAAGTCATTTTTTTTTTCATGTACAGTTCAAAATTCCGCAGAAAAAAATATCTAGGATTTTTAGCAGCGAAAATATTCGCTGCTAAAACATCTTGGAATTTGTTTGGCGGCGAATATTTTCGCTGCTAAAAGTCCTAGATATTTTTTGGCAGCGATAACTTTCGCTGCTAAAATCTTGGAAATGTTTTTTCGAGCATGACAACCAGATGCTGCAAAAGTCATTGAAATTTTTTGGCGGCGAACAGTTTCGCAGCTAATAGTCTTGGAAAATTTATTTTGCCGCAAATATTTTCGCTTTTAAAATCTTTTGAAAAATAGTTTTAGAGCGAAAAATGTCGCTAAAAGTATTGTATAGTATTTTTTAGCGTTAAGAGTTTCATGACTAATAATGTTGAAAAATTTATTTTGCCGCAAATATTTTCGCTGCTAAAATCTTTTGGAAAATAGTTTTAGCAGCAAAAAATTTCACTGCTAAAAGTCTTGTATAGTATTTTTTAGTGACGAACATTTTTGCCGCTAAAAGTTTATGTTGTTTGGATTTAAATTAATATAAATGTGAATGTGATGAATATGATGAAATATATTGTTAACCGGAGTATATGCGGAATATTGTATGTATTTTGAACTAGAATAAATTTTTTTAAAAGCAAAGTTTTGGCGACGATAATTTTCGTCGCTAAAAGATGTTTACTTGTCTTGTAAATTATAAGAGTTTTAGCAGCGATAATTTTCGCTGCTAAATGAATTTATCCGCGAAATATTTCGCCGCTACAAGTATTTTTCGTCGCGAAAAGTCTCATACTATAAAGAAATTTATTCCGCATCGATTACGCATTTAACGGCGAAAATTTTTGTCGCTAAAAGTATGGTGCACTACTTTTAGCGACAAATATTTTCGCCGCTAAAAGTTTCGTCGCTAAAACCCACTTTTAGCGACGAAAATATATTTCATTGCTAAAAGTGACTTTTGGCGACGAAAATAAGTTTCATCGCTAAAAGTTTCGTCGCTAAAAACCCTCTTTTTTGTAGTGCTACACCTAATCCTAATCTCAACTCCCTAACCTAAACCTAAACCTAAACTTGAAAACCCAAACCTAAACCCGATCCCGAACCTGAACCCAATTTCCTAAACCTAAACCTTAACCTATTCTCAATTCTAAACCTTAACCTAAATGTATTCTCAAATCCCTAAACCTAAACCTACACCTAATCCTAATCTCAACTCCCTAACCTAAACCTAAACCTAAACTTGAAAACCCATGAACCTAAACCCGATCCCAAACCCGAATCCGATTTCTTAAACTTAAACCTTAACCTATTCTCATTCCCTAAACCTTAACCTAAATGTATTCTCAAATCCTAAACCTAAACCTACACCTAATCCTAATCTCAACTCCCGAACCTAAACCTAAACCTAAACTTGAAAACCTAAACCTAAACCCGATCCCGAACCCAAACCCGATTTCCTAAACCTAAACCTTAAACTATTCTCAATTCCCTAAATCTGTAACCTAAACCTAAAACTTAAACCTAAACCTAAACCAAAACATATAACTTTAACCTAAACCAAAACCTATAACCTAAACCTTAACCTAAATGTATTCTCAAATCCCTAAGCCTAAACCTACACTTAATCCTAATCTCAACTCCCTAACCTAAACCTAAACCTAAAATTGAAAACGCAAACCTAAACCCGATCCCGAACCCGAATCCGATTTCCTAAACCTAAACCTTAACCTATTCTCAATTCCCTAAACCTTAACCTAAATGTATTATCAAATCCCTAAACCTAAAGCTACACCTAATCCTAATCTCAACTCTCTAACCTAAACCTAAACTTGAAAACTCAAACCTAAACCCGATCTTGAACCCGAACCCGATTTCCTAAACCTAAACCTTTTCCTATTCTCAATTCCCTAAACCTTAACCTAAATGTATTCTCAAATCACTAAACCTAAACCTACACCTAATCTTAATCTCAACTCCCTAACCTAAACCTAAACATAAACTTGAAAGCCCAAACCTAAACCCGATCCCGAACCCGAACCCGATTTCTAAACCTAAACCTTAACCTATTCTCAATTCCCTAAACCTTAACCTAAATGTATTCTCAAATCCCTAAACCTAAACCTACACCTAATCCTAATCTCATCTCCCTAACCTAAACCTAAACCTAAACTTGAAAACCCAAACCTAAACCCGATCTTGAACCCGAACCCGATTTTTTAAACCTATAAACTAAACCTTAACCTATAACTTATAACCTAAACTTATAACCGATAACCTAACCTATGGATTTTGCTATAGTTTAGAAGATTTGTAGGCACATTTTTTATATCGTTATATATAATTATTTTTTTCCAGCTCTTTTTTTTTTTTGTCTTTCTTCCTTTTGAGATGTGTACAAAGGCATGCTTGTTTCATTGTGTCTACAATTGTTGTTTTATACAGGTTGACAAGCTAAAGAAGTCAATGAATGATGAAATTCATTTTCTCAAGGGAAGGGTTTTAAAACTTGAAAGTGATCTTGTGTCGAAGTCTACAGAAGTTACATATATAGTTTCAAGGAAAGAAGAAGCTCTATCTTTGTGTTTCTTGATAAACTTGACCGTCTCGAAGAAAGAAAAGTGCAGAAAAGCGCGAGCATTATTTAATGCATGAGGGCACGCCTTTAGTTGTAATTCTTTTGATAGGTTGAGCAAAGTGAAGTATTGTTTATTTAGAAATGTGAATGTAGGATGCATTGTAGATTTGATTGCTATTGTAATAAATGCATCATTTTTTCCCGATTGCATTAAGCTTAGATGAGTTATCAATCATAGTGGTTCTCTAATGGAAACAGGGAAAATAGCTACGAAATATAATCCGTAGCAAAGCTACATCATTTCACCATAGCTATTACTATCTGTTGCTACGGATTATATCCATAGCTATTGGTATCTATAGCTACGGATTATATCCGTAGCTCTCCGTATGTAGTGCTGCAAATACCGTAAATATTGGTATCTATTACTACGGATATAATCCGTAGCTATTGTTGTATATTGCTACGGATATTATCCGTAGCTAATGGTCTCTATTGCTACGAAAAAGATCCGTAGCTAATTGTATCTATTGCTACGGATATTGTCTGTAGCTAGACCTTTAACTACCCCACCAATTGCGACGGACGTGATACGGACTAGATCCGTAGCAAAAGCCCTTTTGCTATGGATCTAGTCCGTAGCCTTTGCCCATATTTCTTGTAGTGAACACATTAAGGATTTCCTCGATTGACTTTCTGAAGTTGAGCAATTTTTCGACTATATGGACATCCCTAAAGCAAAGAAGGTCAAGCATGTGGCCTACAAGTTGAAATGATGAGCTTCAGCTTGGTGGGTACAACTATAACTCGTACGAACTAGGCAGATGAAAGCACCAATCCGCACATAGCAACGAATGAAGCAACTACTATGTGCCCGATTCATCCCTAGCGATTACGATAAGGTATTATTCCAATAATACCAAAATTGTCGACATGGTAGTCGGTCGATGAGAGAATACGCAGAAGAATTTTACCACCTAGCAGCGCGTTACGATTTGGTCAAGACTAAATCGCAACAAGTCACCTGATTCAATGGTGGATTGCATATAGCGATCCAGGATCGGGTCCAGATGTAGTTCGTCTGGATGATGAATGATGTGATCAAGTTGGCTACTCAGGCGGAAGCATAACTTGAACGCCTAACACACGAACCTATCATACCGCAAGGATTGCTACGGCAGGTCCACCCCATGGAACTCCACAGCCCAAGGGGAAGGAGCTCATAGGAGTACGCAATCAACCTCCTACGTTTGAGAGCCGAGATCAGGGAAGCGGGCAAGCTAGACCCCAAAGGGGCATATCTACTGCTGTTGGTCCAAGTAGGATCCCGAATCCGTATACTCGACCAAGGCCCGACAACTGCTATCGTTGTGGTCAACCATGCCACCTATCAAATACTTGTCCCCGTCGAAAAGTGGTGAATCTTGCCATCAATGATGGTAGTACTGATAAGCCTTATGAAAATCCAGATGTTGAAAAACAGGAGCAAACCACCGAGGACGAGACAGATGATTGAAGTTGGGATCAGCAAGATCACGGCAAGTCGCTCTTTGTGAGGCGGTTATTTTATGCACCAAAAAAAGAAGTGTATCAACAACGGTATAACATCTTCCACACTAGGTGTACGGTGAATCAAAAGGTTTGTAACATGATCATTGACAGTGGAAGCAGCGAGAACATCGTCTCCAAGGTCATGGTAAAAAAATTGCAATTGAAAACAGAGCGTTATCCCTCCCCATATACAATCGGTTGGATTAAGAAGGTCAACGAAACAAAGGTAACTGAACAGTGCACCATATCCTTTTTAATTAGCAAACATTATAATGATTAAGTAGTATGCGATGTGGTTACATGGAAGCATGTCACTACTACTCAGTCGACCCTGGCAATCTAATCGTGACGACACTTATAAAGGGTGGGATAACATATATATCTTCTTCAAGGACGGCGGGAAGACCATATTGGCCCCTATGGATCTAGAGGGACTACCTGAAACTTCTAAAGTGGAGAGTCATTTTCTCTTAACCGTACGGGACTTCGTGGAAGAATTTAAAAAAATAGGACAGACTTATGCATTAATTGTAAAAGGGGAAGAGCTCGAGCCTACTATCATCCATGAAAGACTAAGGCCTTTGTTACATGAATTCAAAGAAATCTAGCCCGATGACCTTCTCGATGGGTTACCCCCCATACAGGATATCCAACATCATATCGACTTTGTTCCTAGGTCCAGTTTACCCAATCATCCTCATTATCGAATGAGTCCGAATGAGTGCGAGATTCTTCAGGGGCAAGTGGAAGAGTTGATCCGTAAGGGTCTTATTCGAGAAAGAATGAGTCCATGTGTTGTACTAGTTCTATTAACTTCAAAGAAAGATGGGAGTTGGCACATGTGTGTCGATAGCCAGGCCATCAACAAAATCACCATAAAGTACAGGTTTCCTATACCACGGTTGGACGATATGCTGGACATGTTAGAGGGTACAAAAATATTCTCTAAATTGGACCTAAGGAGCGACTACCATCAGATTCGAATACGGCTGGGTGATGAGTGAAAAAATGATCTTTAAGACCAAGGAAGGATTATACAAATGGATGGTCATGCCCTTCGATCTTTCGAATCCGTCTAGCACATTCATGAGATTGATAAACCAAGTTCTGAAACCTTTCATTAGGCGGCTCGTTGTGGTTTATTTTGATGATATTTTGATATACAGTCAAGACGAAACTACCCATATGGAACACCTCAAGAAAGTCCTTCAAGTGCTCACTGAAAATAAACCGTATCTCAATTTAAAGAATTGCAGCTTCATGACTAATAGCCTATTGTTTCTGGGTTTTATCATAACATCCATGGGCATTCGAGTAGGTGAGAAAAAGGTGAAGGCAATCAAAGAATGGCCGGTTCCCACAAATATTCACAAAGTGTGAAGTTTTCATGGACTGACGACATTCTATCTTCGGTTTGTAAAAAAATTCAGTACCATTGTGTCACCAAGCATAGATTGTATGAAAAAAGGGCAGTTTCAGTGGACTGACGAATCCGACAAGAGCTTTGTCGAAATCAAGCGTAGATTATCCACGACCCCGGTTCTTGTACTACTCAACTTCGACAAACTGTTTGAAGTCGAATATGATGCCTCATATGTCGGGGTTGGAGGAATTTTGTCTCAAGAAAGTAGGCTGCTATCCTTCTATAGTGAGAAACTTAGCGATGCATGCAAGAAGTGGTCTACATATGAGATCGAGTTGTACTTAGTGGTCCAGGCACTGTGACAGTGGCGAAATTATTTGATTCAAAGAAAATTCATACTTTACACGGACCATTAAGCTCTCAAATTCATTAATAGCCAAGCTAACATTAACCGTGTGCATACTAGATGGATCTCATTTTTACAAGAATTCATGTTCGTGCTAAAACATAAGTCAGGGCAACATAACAAAGTAGCCGATGCGTTGAGTCGTCGTGCAATTTTATTAGTCACTATGAGTAATGAGGTTGTTGGGTTCGAGCGCCTTAAAGACGTATATGCCGACAATGATGACTTTAAGGATGCATGAGTTAAATGCTAAGAAGGTCATCCCAGTAAGTTACATATGCAAGACAGGTTCCAAATCGATTGTGCATCCCTAACAGTTCACTAAGGGAACAAATAATCTAAGAGCTACATGGAGGTAGCCTTAGTGGACACCTTGGGCGAGATAAGACGAGAGCTCTTGTTGAAGAACGGTATTACTGGCCGCAATTGGTACGTGATGTGGGACAGGCAGTCCAACGTTGTTATATTTATCGGACCTCCAAGCGGCACTCTCATAATACAAGCCTCTATACCCTGTTACTTGTGCCTAACGGCCCTTAGGAGGATTTATCTATGGACTTCGTGCTTGGTCTCCCACGAACACAACATGGCATGGATTCGATATTCGTGGTGGTAGATCGTTTCTCCAAGATGGCACTCTTTATTCCATGTAAGAAGACTCTCGATGTAACACACGTGGTGAATCTGTTCTTCAAAAAAATTGTGCGGCTATAGGGGTTTCCCAAGACTATTACTTCTGACCATGACATGAAGTTCGTAAACCACTTTTGGTGGACTTTGTAGACTCGATTCGATACACAACTTCAGTTCAATAGCACCTACCACCCACATACTGACGGGCAAACTAAGGTTGTGAATTGCATGTTGGGAAACCTCCTTCGATGTATTTCAAGAGAAAAATCGAAGCAGTGGAATTTGGCCTTGTCTCAAGCGGAGTTTGCATTCAACAATATGGTGAACCACTCGATAGAAAAATCCTCGTTCTAGGTTATTTACGGACGAGTACCTCACCACACACTAGACTTGGTCCCTCTACCCAAGCTTCTAGGCATGAGCATTGCAGCAGAACATATGGCAAATAGGATCATGGGCATTCATGCAGAGGTACAAACCAAGCTACATGCCTCAAACGAAAAGTACAAGGAGCAAGCGAACAAACATCGGCGACAAAAGGTGTTCGAGGTGGGCGACCAAGTAATGGTCCATCTGAGCAAAGAAAGATTTTCGACCGGAACGTACAAGTTGAAGAATAAAAAGATTGGACCAGTACCAATCATCTGAAAGATCAATGACAACGCCTATGTTGTTGATCTTTCAGATAACACGATGATCTCACGGACTTTCAACGTCGTGGACCTGACCGAGTATCAAGAACCAGAGCAAGAAGAGAACTCGAGGATGAGTTCTTTTGAGGTAGAGCGGGTCACGAACAATTACATGGGCAAGATGGATCAGAAAAGGCCCGATCCATGATAGAAGTGATCTAGACCATCAGACCTTAAATCGGGCGTATCTCACAATCCGGAATGAGTTATTTGATGTAAAATATATAATTTTGGGGTAGAACGAGCTACTTTAGCCAACCAACCCAGCTATGCTGGGCTGCCCAAGCTGAATTTTTGAAATACCGCCAGATCGATGGTCATTTCCCTTTTAATTTCATTTTTACTATAAATAGTAAGTTTAAGTTTGATTATAACTCTTGATCTGTTGGGCTTTAGGAGTTGCGTCCAACGTGAAAAGAGCTTAGAAAAATTAGGAGAACGACTTGGTAAAACCAAATATGACATTTACTATTTTTTGTCGAAAACCTTGCGCACTAGTAAACATCACGGTCGTCTATAAATAATAAGTTTACTATTTATAGTAAGTCGTGAATTCTAGGAGTTTTAGTTGTAGTTTGATTCTGATTTCTTTCTCATTGCTTGGTACCCCTATTTAAAGGGCTGTGAACTCATTTTTATTCATTCATTAATCAATTTCGAATTTATTAGAATTTATTTCTATTTTTTGTTTTTTTTTCCTCGTAGATTCAAGAAGTCTCTGTGAGGAGTCCAGAGAAGTTCCGTGGATTTGAAATAGTTATCCTCATGAGGAAGACGGTGCTCGATCTCACGTCCTTCCCTGCGTCAATAATGAAGGCCGTCTTCGACGCGTTCACCCTTTGACCCGAAGAGGATTCATAGTGACGAATTAATTCTAGCATTTTGAGCACATTGGATAGCCTGCCATTAAGAAAGAGGATTGCATCATCAACACAAAAAATAGGTGAGTAATAGAGGGATGATGTTGGGGAAGGCTATATTGCTGGCAGATCCCAGAAGAAAAGAGATTGAAGATGCCCCTGCTCAGGACCTTAGCTGCTAGGATGAAGATTGACGGAGATATAGGGTCACCCTGTCTGATCCCTCTATTGGCTTTGAAGAAAGCGAAACTTCTACCGTTGATAAGAATGGAGAACCAAATATCTTTCCAGCAGCGTTCTTCCTGAAAAATCCATTGTTGATTGAAGCCGAAATTCTGCGGACTAGAGAAATGAATTCCCATTCCAACCGATCCAAAGGAATTATCAAGGAATTCAACATCTCGGTATGTTTCTCAAGGAATTATCCTTTGTAATCACTCACGCCATATTTTCAGCGCATGCTATCACTAGAACTTGTAATGCGTTCTTTCTTGGATGGTTATCACATGTGGACCATCACCTACTAGGAGATGGGCCCTAAGTATAATTGTTTTAGTTGCTGATCATCCAATTGAAGAGATCAATCAAATGTCAACGCTCCCAAAGCCTCTATTCACAGAACTTATTTACAACATAATTGTTCATTGGAATTCTTAAAAACGAAAAAGATACAGTGTCGTAGTCTGATACGATATCACAAGTAAGCATATACCAGTTATAAGTACGAAGCGCTTAGATGAGAGTAGTAATTAACAATAGTTATTGTCATCTACGAACAAAAGATGTAATTTTACACCTGTTTGGCATAGTGGAATTGGGTGTATAATTAGAAATAATTGGAGGTAAATGCACCCAAATGCTCGTTTGGCACCATGGAATTAAAGGTAATTAGTGGATTAGGAGGTACATGAAAGTTCACTTTTTGGTGTATTTTAAAATTTCTTTATTTTGCTGAGTTTCAAAGGTATTTGATGTGAAATGGCCTCTTTATCTCCCGGTCCAATGGTAAGAGAGTGGCCCTAATAACAAAGGTGATGCTAGGCTACTAATCTATTATATACTTCACAATTTTATTTTATTTTCAAGAAAGGTAGGAGCACACTGGCGTATCATATACTTCACATGATGATGATACCTTGAAACAATCTAATTATAATTGGCTGTATCCCTAAAATCATACCAATAGAATGATCTGAAATCTCCAAACATTGGTCATATAAATGGACAGCTAAACAATATTGATGAGTTGCTGGTGTATGTTCCTTTAGTTTGTGGCCCAATTGAGGCTTGAAATTTCCTCATTTATAGTGGAAATATATATTTGATTGGCCCTGTACAATATCTTTATATCACATATCACATATGTACACTAATTTGAGATATTGAAGTTAATTTAGTTAATCAAATTCAGGTTATATTAATATACTAAAGAATTACAATGCATTTCAATTGCACGGATCCAAACATAATTTTTTGAATTCTAGTGCATTCCAATTACAAACCACCAATCACAATTGCAGATTCCAATTCGGATGGATACCAATGTAATCGTGAATGAGATTCCAATGCATTTCAATTACAAGGTGCCATCCTAGCACTTGAGGGAATTAAACATTTCTGGGTTCCCAAACTTCTGCAACTTTTACGGGAGAAGACAACTAGAATAATGGATAATGTCGTCAATCAACTGATGGCTGAATTTCAAAATCAAAGCTGAGTGGAGCTACATAATAATACAAAAACCTTTCAACTTTACGTAGTAAGATACAATTGATGAAATAAATAGAAATAACATTCTCATTGTTACACCCCTTCCTGGAGCAGTAGGGATCTCACAGTGAAAAAGAAAAAAGAGGAGTAGGTTGGAAACCAATAAACCGAGCGAGAGAGAGAGAGAGAGAGAGAGAGAGAGAGAGAGAGTTCACCAAGGACTAACCACATCAGATGAACCTAGAAGCTCCTCCAGATACTCTACCCCTAAAACCTCCAATTCTACAACATTCTCTATCCTCGCATCTCTCTCTATTTTTTTCCTACTCATGGGCTTCCTCCTCATGGAGTGCCTTTTCTTTAGGGCTACCACAGGGGATACCCCATCATCACCGTACGATAATCCACGGAGCGACTCTTGGACTTGCTCCACTGGAAAATTGAGGACTGCCAATGAACCCCGCGTTGAAAACGCAGCCTGATCATAGGCTAGCGCAGCTGCCTCCGCGCTATCAAACGTCCCCAGCCAAACCCGAATCCCGTTCCTAGTCGAGTCCCTTATCTCAGCTGCGAATTTGCCCCAGGGTCGCTTGCGAACACCGCGGTAGCACTTCTGCTTAGCCTTGTCATCAATCTTCGAGTTCACCTCCTCTTCCTTAATGCGCCTCGAGTAGAGGGTGTTCGATCGTTCTCTTGGGGCCTCCGCAAGCATGTCAAAGAGGAGCATCTCCTCCGTGTCAGTCTTGTTGAACGGGAGCTCTTCTTCCTTGAAGATGATCCCATCCCAGGAGAAAGATTCAGCTGACCCGTACGAAGATGTCAGTGAGAATTTAGAGTTTTGGAATTGAAATAAATTGCAATCCATTTCGACTGAGATTGAGAGAAATTCTCAAAGTCCTTACTTTCTTAACCACTCGTTATGTTCGTTTGATACATTTGAAGTCTCCCTTATATACACACCCAAACGAATGAAGATATTAGTAGTTAAAAGAAAAGAAAAGAAAAGAAAAGAAAAAAAAAAAAGAGTAAAAGAAGAGAGATCTAGAAAGTGAAAGCTGTCATTTAATGGTAGAAAAGACGCCAACATGGGAAAAGGAGATGTTTTCATTTGTGGGTGGGCCCAGGTGGGCCACGAAATCATACGTGAATGGTGAATGACGCATGGCGGCCTGGTCAAGTCGACGTTAGATCAGCAATACGACCTAATCCGGTCCATCTTCAAGCCGGTTCAATTCAAATCATTTTGGCCTTTGAATTGGAGTTTTATATTAGAGTAAATGGACCACACTCCTGTGATTCACCCCATTTTAAAAACGGATGCATGGTTTTACCACAATCCAAACGGTCCAGATTGCTGAACCAGTTGTCTAGTCCACATGAATAGACGCGTGGACTTCTACTATTTTGTCTGATGGTAAGCAATCAACTATCGATCCAGATAGCTTATTTTCTACTTGTTTATCTGATTGTAGAGCAATGAACCATCGATCCAGACCGTTCATCTGATGGACTCCATGGCTGCGACATGCCCCGAAAGTCACTGCAATGGTTCGATTTTAACCCTCCAATCAGCTGCCTGTAAGATGGTCAAGAAACAAAATATTACAGAAGTGTAGGTCCAGTTATAAAGAGGTCAAAGATGTGAAACTCCAGTTACACTCGCCTAGCACGTGAAAACAAGTCACACGTGTGTAAGATCTGGGCAGCTCGTTGTACTATTTAAAATCATGCAAATATGACCATCAGATCAGCTTGCACACACAATTTGAATCATTAGTCATTTTATCTTAACCGTTCATTTATTTTGTGAAGGTGTGGCCTAACTGATGATCATATGAACTGGTTTCTCAGATGTACAATCCACACTGTACAGATCGTGTGATGAGTGGCTTTGATCTTGTACACGTGTTCTATTTCCACGTTTAAGGCCACTGCACGTACTAAGTGCAATCCAGGAACTATCTTTCTAAGGGCCCACATCAGCAGCCAGTTTTGTATCATTAAAGTGAGTAGAGCCCACCTGTTTCGGAAGTTTGGTAAACCTGGATTCAAAAGGTTTCCCTTGCTAAACAGATCCAGCAGAAGGCAAACGCTGTCAAAGACCCGGCCCTATCATTACAGCGAATGCCCTCTACGGGAGTGAATTAGGTGCCGCACTGGCCTCACCCAACACGGTGCGGCCCCGACCATGGGGCCTATCTTGATGCATGTAGTGTATGTCTATGCCGTGCATCCATTATTCCAGCTAATTTTAGGTTATGAACCCAAAAATAAAGCAGATCCAAAAATCAGGTGGACCTCACGACAGGAAACTATGGTGAAATTTTCTTATAGGCTACAAAAGTTTTGGATCAAGCTGATGTTTATTTTCCCACTTCATCTAGATCTTTTTAACCTTATCAACAGGTTGGATGAGAAGTAAACATTGCGGTGGGCCTTAGGAAGTTTTTATTCATGGAGAAGATGGCAAAATCATGGTAATTAGGCCGCTGTAACCATCTTTTTCACTGGTTAGAATTTGAACTACTAGTCATTTTGTTATTTGCCAATAAAATTGAAAACCAATGATGGATACCTTGAAAATCATTTGATTGAGGTCCAAACCCATAGCCATCCCGTGTGATAAATGGAATGGGTCTGGATCCTAAAAAATCCAAACATAACCCATTAGAGGAAGGGCCACTACAAGAAATACTAGTATCAGGGGCGTTTTTATCACAAGCGGCCACAACAAACGCCACTGTAGATGCAAATCAGAGGCGTTTTTATGTGGCCGCCCGTGTAGGATGAATCCACGGCCGCACCTTCAAAAAAAAAGAAAAAAAAAAAAAACAAAGATCTTTTTTACCCCAAATCACGCGCCCGAACTCCAAATTGCTTCTTCTCCCACACGCCCGAACTCCAAATCGCTTCTTCTCCCGTGCGCCTCTTCTCTCCAAAACCCTTCTCTCCTCTTTCTATTCCTCGTTTGTAGCACTCCCTTTCTCATCTCTCCCTTTCGTCTCCTGCGCTTCTCCCATCTTAGATTTGGAACTTTCCATCTCTCATCTCCAAATCTCATTCTCTCTCTTATTTCTCTTCCTTTCTTCTCATTCTCAGGGTTCTTAGATCAGATCTACAGCTATAGATCGAGTAGGCCTGGTAACCTACGGACGTGGTCATCAACGGTGAAGAGAATAGAAGAAATCTGATAAGGCACTTGAAGGTGCTCTCTCTTTCTTTCTATTTTCCTCTTTTGATGGCCAGAAATTAGGCAGCATCCATGGCAGTAGCAGCCATGTCTGCCGCTGTCCATGGCCCCCTATATGTTTGAAGAAATGCTTCAACCACGATTGGTAAACAAATAGGCCCTCACACGCAAAGCAAATATGCTGGCTAGACCTGGGGCACCCTCTTTCGATTAACTATTTAGTACTGTCAATCAATCATATCACCTTCCCTTTAGGTTTCGTAACATTGATTTGCAATAGGGATGTAGATCATACAAAGCTTTTCTTGCAAAAGCCTTTGTCAGTGGACGTCTACAAATCACCCATATTCAATCATCGATTTTTCCCTTTGTGGATTTGTTGTCTTATATTCAGAGAGGTCCATTGGCCGATCATCATGTGGGTGATCGATGACATGTGCAAACATATTGTGGCTCTGCTTTCAGCCTTTCTCCAACAGCTGGGCGCAGTGCCATTGTCTTCTGATTTTCTGCTCCCTTGTTTTCTTTTTTCTTCTTTTTTTTTTCGTCTGATTTTGCCTTTTTTCATATGATAGGAGTGGCCTGCTGTTTAGCTAGGCCCTCCCGAGTTGTCATATTGTATACTTGTCCATATCAATATACAGCTGATTTTTAAAAAAAGGTTTTTTAAAAAAAAAAAAAAGAGACAAAATCACACTTAACATAATTATACACAGGTATTCCGTAGAAAAACTATGTATGCTTTCTTTAACTAAATAATGATGTACTTGTCATCTATTCGTATATTATCTTAGAGCCCTGACAGGGTTAATCATTGTAGGAATTTGGTTCCTACTCCCAATACATGCAAGTGTGCAACATGTATGAGTTTGGGGCATTCATCAAATGGACTCCTCCATGCAGCCAAAAATCAGGTTGATGAGGTCTTTAGTGGGTCTCATGTAGAAAAAAAGATGGGATGATTAAAGGAACTGGCAAGGCCGGGGAACATTAGACATTCCATCTTTCGAAACCAACACTTTGGATATTATTTAACATACAATAATCTTTATATGCCTATTATGGATCTGTAGAATGGATGAATAGGATCATCAAGCTTCATTATGATTAGGGATTTTGTAGGAATTAGTAAATATAGATTTTCTTTTTTCCCTCTTCTTCTTTTCTATCATAAATATGTAAAACAAGCCCTAAAAGGCAAATGCTATTTTTCTTATACTCCGTCTTCCTTGTAAGAAGACAACCATAATATAAACTTTTTACTTTTTCCAATAGTATAAGCCTTTTACTTTTTGGTTGGTTGTTTGTTTGTACTTTACATGCTTACACTACTATAACAGAAACTAGCAAATTGATGTAGAACATGGCACAAATATATTCCTTGCATGGTTGGACCAAAAGAAGGTGGACTGTAAATTGATCATAATTTAATCTCTTCTTCTTATAAATGATTTTGCTGACTCCTGTAAAATAGCGAGCCTGTGCAACTGATGCTGCACCCATGGGCTTAGTTATTTCCTGAGATCAGCCCACAGCTAGCCCATTTAGTAGTAAAGCCTTCAATTGAATTTGAATGCCCAAGCATGCCCATTAAAGTAAAAAATGGGCCTGTTTCATTGATCTAGCTAGACCTTAATATAAAATTTATGCAAAACTTGTGTCTAGGCCTAATCCCTTCATCAGTTAGGCCTCAAATCCAGCCTCAACCCACAAGCTTCTATTACAGGCCAGAGCCCATCCCATATCATGCTGGGACCCTAAACCCAACAGACCAACCTATCCTATTGCTAGCCTTAAAGACAAGATAGACTTTGTTTCTGAATGCAATGGGTGTGTATTGATGGCCTCTGTAGGATTGTCGATAACCATTTGAAGGCATTGGCACGAAGGCATTTGGAGAAGTTCATCAAGATGGATGTTGAGGTTTGTTCAAATATTCCTGTTCCTCTTTCACTTGAGTCAATTGATCATGCTTTGTAATGTCTGGTCAAAAGAAATGGTTTCTTGTTTGACAGTTTGACCCATCATTGGTATAGTTGGGGCAGCTTTTTTCTAAATTTTACTCTAGTTTCCAGTTTTGGACTAGTGGTGCCCATGGTCAAGTGATCATGTAGCCACCATGAATGCACTATCTCTCCTCAGAGGAAAATGCTATTCTTTTGAGTTGTGGCCTAAAAAATAGCTAGTTAGAAGAGAGATACAACAATAACCTACATTCAATTGATTGAAGGTTAGTTTTCAGTGGTATAAACCCAATTTCATGATGTTTGGTGCAACCAACTACACCCTAAGTTTGCATATGTACACATGAGTTGTAGTTCTTATGTGATTTAAAGATGATTTTCTGAAGATTGTCTTCTCTTATTGTTTTAGTACTGCATCATCATCATTTTCATTGCCTCATGTCATTGTCATTGTCATCGTCTACTTCTCAGCTATTTGGAGTTAGCTTCAACTTTATCATCATCGTCATCATCAGCATTGCCTTGTTTCAGCTATTTGGATTAGCATTATAAATCTTACTAAGCCAGAAAAATCGAAATAGGGGAGCTTTACAATTGGATGGTGCAGGGCTAGGCTGCATTAGAAGAAAAGGCTGATCCAATTGGCCTGAAGCATGTCTGTAAGGGCTGGGAAGTGGACGATGCCCTCAGATTCTAATGATCTCTCCTACTTTGCAGAAGCATCATAATCCATGGTTGAACTTCCATTGTGTAAGACCTTTTGCAATAGGTTTAGAGGAATGGACTTATTTGCAGAATATTGTGTGCACGCGCTGGAGCTGCAGGTTAGTTATGTAAAATATAAATATTGATGAATGGGGCCAGTAGCTGTTGCGGTTACAAGTTTTTTGTTGGATGCGGCTTGTAGTTGGGCTTATCACAGGCTAGGCTGTATGATGTATAAATGAAGTGGGAGTTATTGTGGCCCTTTGTCAGGTGGTGGATGTGTATGGCCTGCTTCACAAGTTCGATCCAAACCACTTAGAAACTCAAAAACTGTCTGAACCATTGTGAGCTATCTGTTGAACCGCTAAAAAGTTGTACAAACTGCAGTTAATCTCCAAATACTTTGTTTGGATTCTGATTAGATTGGGTTGTTTGGCGTAGCCCATTCATAACTTGTATGGCCACTTTAGGTAGGTTGGGCTTTGCCCAAAATGTGCCTAACTTATTTACTTAATTGAGCCTCATTCTCTGGCCTGAGCCTGATCGGCTATCCATCTAATATGCTCCTCACTCGGCTCTGAAACAGGCCATGCATGTTGAGCCGCAGGCAGACATGACACTAACCCTTGTACAAAAATCAGCTTGATCCACTGATCAGGTTGCACATATCATAGAGAATAATGTTTATTAGCGGATAAATGACAAACTACAAGTGCATGTTGTCTACTAGGTGAATATTATAACTCATGTGCAATCAGTTGGATGTAAGCATCTCTCTTTGTATATTCATGTGTACATGTTTGTGGAAAACATTCGTTTACTTGAAATCAAGGCCATCCATCATATGTGCCTAGTTGTTTTTCTTTTTTCCTTTGTTTTTTTTCTTTTATCCTTGAGAATCAGTCTAACCTATGACTAAATTGAGCCACAAAGGGAAGCAGGTAAGGAGGGAATCCCACTTTTGATTTCCTGCATAATCTGCATGTATGAACACAGCGAATTCCAAAGTTTAGCTACCATAATAAATAAAAATCCCAAAAACAACCTTCCAAATGAAAGGTCTACTTCATTGTAGTCCAATGGTCTTTTCCTAGATTTACGGTGTATCTACTCCCACCATTTAATGTCTGGTCTACTACATGTGATAGCAAATATAATACTCCTTATTGCCAATAAATATAGTGTTAGAGGCATATTAGCTTTTTTGCTTTGGTGCTAGAAGATTTATTAGGGGATGGTTGGAAATATTTTATAGGAATTTTTTCTATATATATATATATATATATATATATATATATATATATATATATATATATATATATATATATCTTTCTTGGAAAATGTTTTCCACCATAAGGTGAACTCACAATTAGAGAAAATGTCATTTTCTTGAAAAATATTTTCCACTCAAATACTTTATGAGCACTTAAACAGGCCCTTTTTCAAAGAATAATTCATAAATGAAGTTTTAAAGATTATTCCCAGTTGTTTCTTTGTTTGTTTTTGTAAGCCCACAACAAGCCATAAAAATATGCCAATTTCATAACTAATAATTTTATTAAAGGTTACAACATGGCCAATTGAAGTTCTTTGGAATTCCTCCTCTTCTAAAAACTAAAAATAAAAATAAAAAAATCTTTTCCAAAGGTGAGGAGGCTTATCTAATTAATGTAATTTTTGGATATATCCAAGCAACATAAGGCTCTCTTGAGGATAGTTTCAGGGCTCTTAACAATAGGGTTACGTGTAAAGAAAAGCATAGGTTGCTTATTATGCCCCTATATAGACCGGAGTATATTAATAGACACTTTGCATTGTGCTACAATACCACCATCTTAGTCACATTTCCAGAATGTGGATACATCATTCTCTTCTTCTTCTTCTTTTCTTTTTTCCTCTTCTAACTAAAGAAGCCATAAATTACCATCTCTTTATCCTTTGGATTTGAGAACAGCTTCACTTAAATCCCATTTAGCTATTTATCCCTCTTATTCAATCTATTAGAAATCTTATCACTACAAGAAATTTCGGTTTCAGCGGCGGAGTACCACTGTCGGCCAAAACGAACCGCCAGTGTATACGTAAAATCAGCGGCGTTTTTATGTGGCCGCCAGTGTACGGATAAGAAACCACCCAAGGAAAAAATAAAATAGTGTTTTTTCCCTTCCCGAATAGTATCCCCAAATCACGCCCGCCAAATCTCTCTCCCAAAACCCCTTTTCCCTCTTCTCTCCCAAATCGCGCCCGCCAAATCTCTCTCCCAAAACCCATTTACCCTCTTCTCTCCCAAATCACACCTGGCCAAATCTCTCTCGCAAAACCCCTTTTCCCTCTTCTCTCCCAAATCGCACCGGCCAAATCTCTCTCACAAAACCCCTTTTTCCTCTTCTCTCCCAAATCGCCCCATCCCTAAATCGCTCGCGCGCCAATATTTCTCTCCCAAAACCCTTCTTCCTTCTTCTCTCTCTCTCCAACGTCCCTCCACTCCGGCCTCTCTACATATGGTTTCCATTTCCATTGCTTGTTGAAGACGCTGATCTCTCAGCCGTTGCCTTCGTTGCTGGAACACGCCAAAGTTCGAGAAGGCCCACAAGAGGAAGAAGCATCAAGCAATGTACCAGTAAGATGTCTCTCTCTCTCTCTCTCTCTCTCTCTCTCTCTCTCTCTCTCTCTCTCTCTCTCCGGGTTTCTGAAATATCTTGCAGAGTGTGATGGATGATACGCAAGCACTTAGAAATTGCATACACGTCATACATGGTGGAAAAATCTGATCTGCATCGTGCGGGTGGTGGTGGTGGTTTTTTTTTTTTTTTTTTTTTTTTTTTTTTGGTGAAAACCACTAGGAGTTTTTTTTAAAAAAAATTATTTATTTATTTATTATTATTATTTAATATAAAGTATAAAAAAAGGTAATGAAGATGATATTAAAGTTGAACCTTAACAAGTATTTTGCATTATCTGGGGAATTGTAACCCCATTCCTCATGTCCATGTCCAAAACAGAGAGTCACTTTTGAAAAAGGTGAAACACCTTCAGCATTTAGGTGAGGCTGGATGTAGAGGACATTGAAGCTTCTGTCAAAGCTCTTTATCTATGCATTTAGTAATCAGATGTCCGCATTTTATGTAAATTCCATGCCCACAATATGCTCGACTATTTGACTGATACTTTTTTTTTTCTTTCTCTATAAAGTTTATGCTAGAGCAGAGTAGGCACTAGCTCAAATAAATAATGAGTTCAATTCGGCTATTGCAAATTGAGCACACATGTCATTTTGAGTTGGTTTGATGGAGAAATCAGAGTGAGCACGCATCCTGAGGTGTATTGTGCCTTTTGCAATAATGTGAACAATTTTAGCACAATTGGCTGGTTTTCAAATTAATGGCTACAGATTGTTGTTTTACCCTACTATCTAATCTAGGATTTGAGTACTTTTTTGAATTTTTGAGCTATTGATCAAAAGGTTAAAGTACTTTTGACTAGGTTCTTCAGGTTTAGAGAAAGGTTAGCTTGCTGCAAGTATTGACTGACTCAATTTAAATTGACTTGATCAAGTGATTTTGTTTATTACAAGTGAATCAAACTTACACCCTTTTTATCTGCAGGAATATTACCCTGTAGAAATTTGATACTCAGTCTGTTTTTCATCATAAAATCCCCCGGTGGCTGGTGAGTCTTATTAATAACCTTCTTAACAAGTGCTGGGATTCAGTGTCTAGGACAAAATGGGTATGACGGACGAGCTCGAAGCTTCTTTGCAAGTATACTATGGGGATTTGATACCGACATTTCTTTTGAAGTGAATGAAATCAAGGTGTGGATTTGAACTGCCTTCAGTTCTTTTATTTTTTTATTTTTCTTTTTTTGCCTTCTTTTTTTAGGTCCATCAAGTCATTATTCTATTTTTGCACTGTACTTTTAGAGCTGCTCATTTATTGACGACAAATATGTGTATCAAATGAAAATCTTGTGGATGACGTGTAATTCATATGTTGGCAACCTTAAAGCTATGATCATTTTTGGATTTGCTTCATGCAGAGATCTGTAGCTTCCACAAGGAGGAGAACAAACCATCGATTTTTCTGATCTCAAGCAAAGAAGATATTGGTTTCCTCTAATGGTATTGTAGCTTGCCTAGTTTTTTATTTATTTATAATTTTTTTTTACACACTGTTATTTTCACATAAGTGAGTAAATGTCAGAACGTAATTTTCATAGTATCCTGTAGGTAGGAATTGGGTTACTAGTATTGAAGCCTAAGTGGAGTCAATGACATCCTATTTTATGTGAGCAATATTTTCAAAGCTTCTGGTAGGTTTAGTTATCAATATTTTCACCAAGTATGGTGCTTCTTTTTTTTTTTTTTCCAGTTGAATGTGGATAATTCTTGTTTTTACCTTCTTAGCCATCTTTTTGTAGGCTACTAAATTCCATCTGGTCCATCCCAAGCCTGGGTAGAGGGTTGATGTCAGGTTTGTTGATGGGCATTGAACATTTGCCAAGCAATCATAAAAAAGATCCCAAATAGCTGGGACAAGGCTATAATGATAATGATGACAATATACCATCTAATTGAGTCCAGATTTGAAATAACAGGATTCTCCTATCAAGGAGATTTTCTTGACATGGCCCATTATGATGATAATGTTGACAATATACCATGTAGAGTACCATAGCATTTTACTCACCACAAATTGAAACCACTTGTTTTGAAATATCTTATCCATTACTCAGTTTTCAACATGCACGACATGGGCGATCAGAATGCAATTTCCAATCGATACGTTCGGTTAATCTATAATTGAATATTGTCGAATTTGTTGGCCATTGATTGGTGAGGAGACGGTTCCAACTGAACTGATAGTTCTGCATTTGACACTTCACAAAGGGAGGGAGAGAGTTAAGGATTTCTTCAAACATGTTCAAGTTGCCACTGTTTGTCTTACTACTTTTCACCATGCCATTTGATTCATCAGCTGGTTAAGGATCTCTTCAAACAAGTTCAAGTCGCCACCATTTGTCTTACTACTTTTCACCATGCCATTTGATTCATTAGCTTGTTTTGAAAGGTTTTTGGAGGTCCATCTGGTATGGATCTGTTCATAAGCTTTGTTTTGTCTTACTCAATGGCTTGTTACTACTTTTCACCATGCCATTTGGTTCATCACAGTTTTTAGTGTTTTCAGAATGCCCTGGGAAAGGAATTATGGTATTTGGCATGATCATCCATGTGTATAATCAAATGCTTATAAAAAAAAACAACAGCACTAACACAGAGGAGTCTTTTTTGCTGCTCTTCTATGGTGATTTGATGGATTCATGGATTTAAATTTGCTTACATTTGATTCGATGTTTTAAGGATGCAGGAGCCTATAGTGGTCCTTTTGGTAGTCTTGAATTTTGAAGTTTATCACCTTTCAAAAAGAAAAAAAAAAAAAAGAAAAAAAAATTAGAACAAGAACGAAAGAAAAGAAAAGAAAAGAAAATTTTTTTAAAAAGAGAGAAGTTTATAATGTTATTTTGTGGGGTTTATGTGAGGTTTTGTGGGCCTGATCTATGGCATCCTAATGAAATGCTAAATAGAAGTGAGGTTTTGTGGGCCTGATCTATGGCATCCTAATGAAATGCTAAATAGGAGAGAGAAGTTAACAAAAACAAATGCAGCAACTAAACATTGGGTTATAAACATATGAAAAAGAAGAAGGAGATTTGAATGCAAACATTACTGCAATAGCTACACCATTTCAGATTATGTTTTGTATTTTAAAGTTACCACTAACAAAAAACAGGCATTAGGATAAACCAAAGATCTAGGAAATATCATATAGAGGATTAAGACAAATGAAGACTTGCCAAACATCAGCAAAAACAAGATGTCATAGACAAATACATAGCCGAATGAAGCCAAAATACATAGCTGAATGAAGCCAAAACAAACTTCTTTTTAGAACTTCATATAAAATCAAAGCCATCATGGAATTCAGTTTATTTTATAAGCTCTTCTTGCTATACTTAAACTTTCTTTTTATCTTTTTTTGGAAGTTCAGATTGAATCAAAACCATATGAGTCTCAATCTACCTCATTTACTTTTTGTGGGCATCCTATGATTATGGCGGAGAATGTGGTATCAGAAACAACAATTTCTACTATGTTGAAAAATTGGTCAAAGTCTTCACCATCTTGTGGAGTTTCTGATAAACCAGACGGCCGTCCTTTAAATTACTCCATAAAAGAAAGCATTGTTCTTGATTAACTAGTTTTTTATCCAAGAATATGGCTAGTTCTATTGTATGAGATTGGGAGCCTACAACTGAATGAATGGCACCATTCCAGTCTATGCACTGCTTCACCAAACATGGTGGCATCTTAGTAAAGGCACTGGTAAGTGTTAAATATAAACTTGGTTATGGGAAAATATGAGAAATTGTGATCAAAGGGCTCTACCTTGCAAAAAAAAAAAAAAAAAAAGTTGCATTTGCAGTTTTTTTTTTTTTTTTTTTTTTTTTTTTTTTTTTTTTTTTTTTTTTGCAAGGCAAAAGTAAATTAAAGAGTAATTAAGTATAGCACTATGGGCTGGTTGGCAACTTTGCAAGATTTGTTTGATTGCAATATTTACTTGGATTGGAAATGTTCAATTTTAAATATTTAGCTGTCTTTTAGGAACACAATTGGTGCTGAATGGGTCTGTTACTAATCATGTGTGTTTTGGTTTCAGGTTTCTGAGGAGTATAAGCTTGTTCCAGATACACTTTACCTCACGATATATTTCATCGACCAGTTTCTCTCTCAAAACTACATTGAAAGACAAAAGCTCCAGCTGCTTGGTGTTACCTGCATGCTAATTGCCTCGTAAGTTCTTTTTTCATCCCGGATTTTGACGAGATCTTTAAGTTTGAATAAGCATCAAAATTGTCCACACCCACCATTTTTCCAAATGGAAAAATTGACTGTATGCTAGTGACAAAGGTGGGTGTAAATCGTGGCTGCTCGCTTTTTGAAATTATTGCTTGGTAGCTTCATCTGTCAAACATACTTCATTAACATGGGTTTTATAAGATAGTTCCAGAATATTCTTGTACTGTACTGCATTCGGTTCCACAAGAAAGAGGTGTTCAACTATCGGGCCTATCTTTCTCTCGGTTTGACGTGTTAAAAGCGAATCAAGAAGCGAAGAATGCATCCGGTCATGATGCAAGAACTGATTAATTTGAATGAAAAAAAAAAAAAATCGTTTTGTGCACAAGAAGCCAGGTTGCATACACTAAAATGATTATAAAAAGAAATCTGTTCATGCACTAGATGATAACTTGAAAACATCATGGTTGGACAAACACATCTTTATAGGATTATGGGATTTTAAGTTCTATAGCTACGGTACACTGTGCCTGGAATGATGAAAAGGTTCAAGCCAAAATCTCCATCTCATGATCGCTTGCTTTTGCTTCTGGTGCATACACCTCGTGTTTGGTGGAGAGATGCAAAGCTAAAGATGCACTAATGCTACAACAGACCCAAGATGAAGGTATGCATCCTTAGAATTTCAATCTCTATTATGAAAATTTAGAGTTTCATCTTAACATGAACTCTATTTTCTCTTGTCACTACAAGAAAAGCGGGTAATAAGGGCATTTTTAGCACAGGCGGCTACAAAAAACTGCCACTATAGCTAAAATGAGGGGCGTTTATACGTGGCCGCCCATGTACAAACCGGGCCACTGCCGCTATTTTTAAAAAAAAAAAAAAAACCCCAAATTACTGCAGGTGCCACTCTTCTTGTTTGGAAATTGTTTGATATTTTCAGGATCAGTTAAAGAGAACTTTATTGTATGAGTTAGGAAAATAAGAGATTTTGAAAAGATGTTATGCTTTAAGGGTGTAAGCTGAGTGAAGCTAACTCCATTGCTGACAAGAAGTCATATCTTGGAATAGCCTGTCTATTTTGTTATCCATGGGCCAAATTTGGAATAGGGTCTGTTTGGATTGGTGGAAAATGGGATACAACAACGGAGGAAAGAATACTGTCACCTGATGTGATGGTTCTAGTGGTTTCCGAAAATCAGTTTTCTTTTCCTACGACTTCCTCAGTAAGGGATCATTTCCTTTTCCTCTCCATGGTAATGTGAAATGGAATTTTTTATCTTTTGTCAATGGTTCCAAGGAAAGTGATCTCCTGTTTTTAGGCTTTTAATTTTCTGGCCTGCTATCTCAGCAGCCCTTGTTTTGTGTCTGTTTCTTCTTCTTTTAATGAATCCTCGTTATCTTTGAAAAAAAAAAAAAAAGCAGTCTTTATGTAATAAAAAAGATGAAGTTAGTAGATGGGTTCTCTCAAGTTCTCTTCATCTCTATGTATCAGAACTTCATCTCTATGTATCATGCTTGGTGTGTATTAACAAGTATAAAAATGACTGTACATTGGATGGTCACGATTGTCCATTAAGTTCAATCTCCACACCATGGTCCACTCACATTGGAGCCCCTCAGGCCTCTGTTGTAGATGGAGCCATCTGACCATCTGACCATCTGATTGGATGGTCTTGACCATCTGACCTCAGCCAATTAGATGGTTATGATCATTCAATAAGTTAAAATCATCAGGATATGATCCATCCACATTGGGGCCACGTGTAACATCTATCCAATCACTACCATTTAAGAAACCAATATAAAGTCATATATTAATATATAGCCCTTAATTTAAAAGATTAGAAAGGTACACTTACATTTTGAGTAAACTCCATTTTCTTATAGTCATCCCAGTTCAAGTACTCTTCTTTTCCTTTCACATTTCTTATACTTTCATGCTCATTGTTTCGAAAAAAAAAAAAAAAAAAAAAAAAGGGTTTCTTTCATTTTCTTTCTCTTTTCTTTTTATAAAAAATTTCAAAGAAGGCCATTGAATTTCACTTTTTTTATATGGAGCTTGAAATGGCTAAAAGGGGAGGAGAGAGAAAGATGGTGTCTACCCTCGATTCTTTGCAGAGCAGCTAGTGATTGACCCAAGAAGAGAACTGCCAATGCCATGAGGAGGGAGGTGGTTTCATACCCACCCAACAAAGAATCTAGTACAAAGCTCACTCTTTCATCCTCGGACAGGCTATTTGTTGATAGGAGTATTTCAAGGAAATCACTTTTCTTATTACCAGCAGAGTTCTCTCCCTTTGATCTTCTCTCTTCAACTATAACTTTCATTGTAGAAGATATTCTTGCTCTAGCCTACATACACACACAGAGTCAGTCAAAAGTTCTGGTTAGAAAGTAAAAGGAGCAAATATCTAATTTGAAATGACACCAATGGTGGTAGTTCACTAAAAGCCTCAAAATGGTGGTGATCCATGTACCCTATACATGTGATGCATGTATCAGAATCAGGATCTTTCAAATTAAGTGGCACTTTTTGGGATAGACGACAACCTCAATATCAGACTGATCTGATGGTTTGGATCATTTGGGCAGCATGATTTTGGACTCTCAATCAACCATAATATGCCCATGGATTTCCTTACATATATGGCTAGGGTGGATAATTCACCACCCTTCAAAAATGGTGGTAAACTACAACCTTAGTCTTGCCAAATGATAAAGGAAAATGGAAGAAAGATGTTTACAACCCTGTGCCTTTCTTACAAACACCCCATCTTTCTATTTATTGATAGTAGAGTAGTGCACTATAGGTACTGTAATAGTACCAAAACTAGAAGAAAATGGTGTGCATCAAAAAGATGGGTGTAAATGACACTTACCTAAGAAAATGGTATCTATGCATGAAAAGGGTCTGAAATATTTCTACTGAAATATGATTAGAAGTACCTGAACAGCTCTTGCATATGGAGTGCCTGGAATATATAGTGGAAAGGAGATGAGTCCTTTCATGAAAGTGAGGAAATCTTCTAGTATTTTTTAAGTTTGTGGCTCTTCTGGTGTCAACCCAAGAACTTGTTTTACTATATCACATTAAATGTGAACTGAAGAAAGGAACCAAAAAAATAAAAAATAAAAATAAAATCAGTGACTTGAATTTTATTATAATCACATAAGAGTAGAGGAATTGTACAACCACTCCCAAAAGTCGATAGCTCACCCCAATTGTACATCCACTCCCAAAAGTTGATAGCTCACCCCAATACATCCACTCCCAAAAGTTGTTGTGTCTTGGCTGATTCTTTTTTTTTTTTTTTTTAAATTTATTTTAAATCCAACAAAGACTGATCTTTATTGAAGAAATTGAGGTGTAAAGAAATTATGAATGTCCTTGGTTGCAAGAATGCTCAATCTTTACCTTCTTTTTACTGAACTTGCTAACTTTTAAGTAATTTAAGTTGAAGATTCTTTTCAAATCTTGAAATTGTTGGAATACATGGATAGGCAACAGAGTTCTGGTGGAGAATAACTCAATAGTAATTCTTTCATATGCTATTTGTAACCTTTTCCTTCTTTATATTATTTGATTTACAAGTTAATGCCACACAACTAGAAAATCTTAAATTCTAATAAAAACAGTTATCAGTTACACTTTTGACCAACTTGCAACCTTGGTTTCAACCATGAATGGTTGATTAACACTGACTTTGCATACTATGTTTTTCAATTCTGACAAGTGAGGCCCATGTTTTAGTAATCCAGATCATTGGTTTGTTTTTGTCCCTCCATGGATGGAGTGCCAAGCATACCGCCAAAATTTCCTCTATTGCACAATCATAGCCTTCAGATTTGTGTCCTACAAATAAATAGGAAGAGAGATACAACAGCTCACATTCAATTGAGAAAAGTCCCAAGATTGGGGACTAAGATTGGTCTTCCAATCTGAAAGGTACTTGGGGCTTAGTCCATCCAGGATGGGATGGAATCTACCAATGGTTTGGCTTTCCGATCCACAGATTCTGATTTTGAGAATTGAACACTGCAGGACCTTTGTGTGCCAACCTGGCATGTATGTGGGACATGCAAACCATGAATCAAGTGGACCCTGTCATATATATGATCTCACCCAAAATATGAGTCACTCCAGTCACTGGGTGGCTACGCATGTATGTTGAATGTTTCCATAACCATCAATTTTCATACATGTCGATGATGTGAATATTTTGAAAACCCTCAATTGCTGTACATTTGGAACCCACCTGATGACCTGACTGGCCTCATTTTTGGGCTAGGTCAAGTATTAAGTGGGTCCCTCTTTATGCAAGTATCAGATGTTGAAACACATGCTAGGTTGATACTCTTGTTTGCACAGAGATTGTGTATGTTAGGAAAGCTCTTGTTTCTATTTAGCTGTCTACCTACTTCACCTGTATTTTACTTTAACCATGATGAATTTACATATGCAGTATCTGGATGAAAACAAGTCACTGATTTTGCAGATTCTCGACAAATCGGAAATTGGTGGAAACTTGGTGAATGTGCACATGACTATAGACCGTTAGTAGTTTTTTATAAAATCTCAAGCTTTTCATTTTATAATGCTGCATGACTATAGACCGTTAGTAGTTTTTTTATAAAATCTCCTTTAGAGGCCCATATTCACTTAGTTCTATCTTAGTTGCGTTAGGCTTTGTCACGAGTTGAAATATATTCGACTAATGCTCATCATGACTTGAAAATGTAAAGCATGTAGCAATTTTGCTATATAACATTGATTTCTTTGTGACATTCATGAGGAAGTAGGACTTATTTACATGAACAGATCAACTGAGTTGTTGAACATCTAATTACAATTTATAGTTGTTAATTGATCTTGCTTAGTAATATTTTTATTGCTTTATTAATAGTTGGTTGGATGATAAATATACTTGCGATTGAGAATAAAAATAAACAACTTACAATATATATATATCTCTCTCTCTCTCTCTCTCTCTCTCTCTCTCTCTATATATATATATATATATATATATATATATATATATATATATATATATATATATATACACCTTGGAGGATTTATTTTTAGGGGACATGTTATTATTGTAACTTGGCTTCCTTTGTTAAATGAACGGATGATAATGGGGCTTGTTTAAATTATATTAGGAAGCTTTGTCAGGCCCAGAGTGTATTTTCACTAACCCGTTCGAGTGGCTAAGGAAGATACGTATGGATAAGAGTTGGATTCATCTGCCAAGGTACTCATTTAGAAACTTCTCATTTTAGTTGTTGTGGCTTAGTAGTCAAGATGCATTCTTTTGACATATCCTCTAATTTCATTGTCTGATTTAGGGTGAGCGATGCATACTTAAATGGAGCTGTGAAATTTATAGATTTTGCATTTACAAATGCAAGTAACGGAGGGAGGATCCGATGTCCATGTAAGAATGTAACAATAATAACTTCTGGGTGTCTCGAGAAGTAGCATATGATCATATCGTGTGTGACGGATTTAATACAAGTTACACCTGCTGGCGTTTCCATGGGGAAGTTACGTCTTCTTCCATGCCTGCTACCACAAATGTCATAGGTGATAATCCAGATCCACACGATGATATGCACGGATTGTTACATGATGTGTTCGGTATTTCAAATCTAAATGGTGAAGAGAGTGATGCGGGCCACACGCCATACGGACCTACACAGGGGCAGAATACTGAAGCACAACAATTTTTCAAATTGGTAGAAGATGCTGATCAGGAATTGTACCCAGGTTGCAAGAAATTCACTAAGCTTTCCTTCGTTGTGAAACTATATCACATAAAGTGCCTTGGTGGATGGAGTGATAAATCATTTACCATGTTACTTGAATTGTTGAAGGGGGCTCTTCCCGAGGGTGAAATGTTGCCAAAGTCTTTCTATGAAACCAAGAAGATTATTGAGGAGTTAGGCCTCAAATATAACAAAATTGATGCATGTCCCAATGATTGTATGTTGTACTGGAAGGAGGCCATCAATGAGCAATCATGTGCTATATGTGGTACTTCCAGATGGAAAATGGCTGAACATCAATCAGATGATGAGGGATCTTCTTCATCTGCAAAGGATCGAAAAATTCCAGCTAAGATATTGCGTCATTTTCCCTTGAAACCAAGGCTTCAAAGGTTGTTTATATCATCAAAAACGGCTTCCTCTATGAAATGGCATGAAGTAGGACGCACCGACGATGGAATATTAAGGCATCCTGCTGATTCTCCGGCGTGGAAAACTTTTGACCACAACCACCCAAGCTTTTCTTCGGACGGTCGTAATGTTAGACTTGGGTTAGCAGCTGATGGTTTCAATCCATTCAGGACAATGAGTATTGCTCACAGTACATGGCCTATTATTCTGATACCATATAACTTACCACCATGGATGTGTATGAAGCAACCTAATCTCATGTTGTCCTTACTTATTCCTGGCCCTTATGGACCTGGTAATGACATTGACGTGTATATGCAACCTTTGATAGATGAGTTGAAGGAATTGTGGGAGGTTGGCGCAGACACTTATGATGCCTCAAGCAATGAGATGTTTCGATTGCATGCGGCATTGTTGTGGACTATCAATGACTTCCCTGCATATGCAAACTTGTCTGGATGGAGCACTAAAGGACGTCTCACTTGTCCTTGTTGTAATAAGGACACTTCGTCTAAATAGTTAAAACATGGTCGAAAGTTTTGTTATATGGGTCATCGTCGATTTTTAGAACATGATCATAAGTTTAGAACTGATAGCAGATCCTTTGATGGCACTGAAGAATTTGGCGAGGCACTAACTCCACTATTTGGTTCTGATGTGTTGGCCTAGTTGCAGGGAGTTAATGTCACATTTGGGAAGAAGACTGTAGGCAGTCATGGGCATAAGAGAAGACGAGAAGACAATGAGGAAGAAATATATAACTGGAAAAAGAAGAGCATTTTCTTTGATTTGCCGTATTGGGAGCATAATCTATTGCGTCATAATTTGGACGTGATGCATATTGAAAAGAATGTATGTGACAATGTGCTTGCGACGCTGTTGAATATTGCAGGAAAAACAAAGGATAGTGTAAAGGCACGTCTTGACCTACAAGATATGGGTATAAGACAAACATTACACCCAAAACAGCTTTCATCTAACAAGATATATTTGCCACCCGCATGCTTTACTATGTCACCAAGTGAGAAGGATGATTTTTGCAAAATCTTAAAGCGGGTTAAAGTTCCAGATGGTTATGCAGCCAATATTTCACGTTGTGTGCATCTCAAAGAGCGCAAAATTTCAGGACTCAAGAGCCACGACTGTCATATTATGATGCAGCAACTACTTCCAATTGCTATACGAACAACATTACCTAAGAACGTAACCTCAGTCTTACTTGAATTGAGAGGATTCTTTAGAGAATTATGTTCCAAAGTTGGTCGAGTAAGAGACTTTGACCGATTGGAATCTCAAATTGTGCTAACACTTTGCCATTTAGAGAAGATCTTTCCACCAGCTTTTTTTGATATTATGGTGCATTTGACCATTCATTTAGCGGGCGAGGCAAAAATAGCTGGACCGGTACAATATCGATGGATGTACCCCATTGAGAGGTGCGTGTTAATGTTTAGAAATTAAAATTATTTGCCATGCTATGCTAGTCATGCTAATCGACCATATATTTTTAAACTTTTTAATATTGGTGATCACAAATATCTACTCAAATTAAAGTCGTATGTGCGTAATAGAAGTCGGCCCGAGGGATCAATTGCAGAAGGGTACTTGGCAGAAGAATGCTTAACATTTTGCTCGAGGTACCTGCATGGTATAGAGACAAGGTTCAATCGGCCAATACGGAATGATGACTATGGTAACACTATTATAAAAGAACAATCCTCTATTTTCCCACTAGTAGGTCGTGCATTAGGGACGTCTGAGGATTGTGTACTGGATAACGTTACATCTGCACAGGCACATCGATATGTCCTGTTTAACTGCCATGAACTCAGTCCATTTCTTGAGTAAGCCAACTATAGGACTTAATTTATGCATAGATAAATTTACTTTTTTTTTTTTTTTGCTAAAACCAATGACTTTTACAGAGAACATATGAATGTTGTTAAGCAGATGAATCGTCACGCACGGCCAAGGGACATAGAATGCATTCACAATGATACATTTTATAAATGGTTTAGTGATCGTGTAATTAGTCGATTTGATAAGTTTAAGGACATGTGCATGTTTTTTTATTTTTTATTATTCAAACATGAGCTTTTGAATGAATATTTTCGATATTTGAATAGGTCGAACAGTTGCGCCATGAAAGGAATGAGCAGGTTTCAGAAGACCTTAGATGGCTAGCTCGGGGTCCTAGTATGGCAAGAAGATATAAGGGTTTTATTGTAAACGGCTTCAGATTTTACAGCAAAGATCGTGAGAAAAAAAAAGAAAAACTCAACATAGTGGAGTTGTTGTGACTGCAAAGACATCAAGCTTCGCAAGTGCCAATGACAGAAATCCTATTGCAGGAGACGTAACATACTATGGTGTATTGACGGACATCATAGAATTGGAATATTGTGGTACTCGGAAGGTTGTATTATTTAGGTGTGATTGGGTTGATGTTCGATCTCAAGGCAGGGGTGTTAAGAAGGATGGGTTGGGGTTCACGCTTGTGAATTTGAAACGATTATGCCATACAGGTCAACAATTGTCTGATGAACCGTTTGTGTTTGCATCTCAAGCTGAGCAGGTGTTTTACGTACAAGACCTCATCGAGAAGGATTGGCATGTTGTAGTGAGGACGAAACCTAGAGACTTATTTGAGATGCATGGGCAAGAGTCTGCAGATGATGTTGATACATTCTTAGGCATGTCGCCCTGCGATGATCAATGTTTGGAGGACCCGAGTGATGACATTATTAGCTGGGAAAGGACAGATGTCGATGGTACAACAGTTGTCACATATTTACCACCCACCTAGCCGATAGTAGAAGAACAAATAGATGATAATGAGTTATCTGATCCCATTGGAGACGACATTTTGTACAATAATTGATTTCTTAAGTACCATGTTTTCCTAATGTATGAAATAGAAATTAAAATGTCTTTTTTCATATGATTCTATTATTTATTTATTCAAAATTGAATCATCTTATCAACATGCATCTGTTTACTAATGTGACTCAGGTTATTCTTAAGACATGAAACGTGCTCGTTCTAAATGCACGACTAGGCTACCGATGAGCGTTATGACTGGTGGCATCAATCAGCCTCAGCTACCCGAGACTGATGTGGGTCCCTCCCAGCCTCAATTGCCCCAGCCTATAGCGGGTCCCTCCCAGCATCAGCCTTCCCTGGCTACATCGGGACTAGTCCAGCCTTTGTTGCCTGAGTCTATGGCGGGTCCTTCCCATCCCCAGCTTCCCTTGCCTACAGCGGGTCTCTCCCAGAGTTTGCCTCAGGATCCACACCAGACAATTGATTCATTAGAGGATGCTTCTAGTGGTATGTATGCATTGGTTCTAATATCCTTCATAGTTTAATGTATTTTTTGCTAATGAACTATACAAGTCTGCATATTATTTATGTGCATTTTTTTTCAATAGATTTGCCGTTCACAAAGAGAAGGAGTCGAGGCCCCACACGATGCCATCAAGTTTGGCACATGAGTGAAGGGCAACGCATTTTTATTACCACCAACAATCTAGGGCAGCCCGTTAATGAAAATGTTAGTAAGCTGACAAACTTTTTAGGGACAATAGCACGTAATGGGGATTATGCACCCCTTACATGTTCTAATTGGAGGGCACTGCCAAATGAGAAGAAGGATGATATGTACGAACTTGTCATGGTAATGGTGATTTGTTTTATGTATTTTATTATTTTATTATTTATTTTTTGTTCATTATGTGATTTTCTAGTTTGTTCATGTGATGCAGTCCAAGTTTCAGTTTGACAAAGAGATTAAATCTTGGGTTTTGATGTCGATTGGTAAAAAATGGAGGGACTGGAAGTGTGAACTGAAGAAATTCCACTACTCACCTCATGATAATGATGAGGCGCGGCTAGCAGACCTCAATGAGCGTGTCCATAGGGATCAGTGGAAGGCCCTCATTGAGTTTTGGAACTCTGAAGAGGGAAAGGTATGTGATGAGTAGCTACTGAAACCTTCACGTTATGAAATTACACAACTGTCTTAGGCTGAAATTTCATAAATTACTCTGTTGATGTGTCACATTTTAGGCCCGTAATAAGATAAATACAGAAAATCGGAGAAAACAACGCATCGGCCACGCTGCAGGCACGAAGAGCTTTGCGCGAATACGTGAAGAAGAGGTAATTTTTTATTAATCACCTGAAAATTTGATGTCAATCTATTTCTCATATATAACTTATTTAAATAATGATAGAGAAAGAAGAGGGCCAATGGGGAAGATTTGAACCGAGTAGATATATTCTTGTTGACACATATACGCAAGAATGGGATGCCTGTGGATGAGGCCTCAGCAAGAGCAATGGTATGTATATGTATTTTCTTATTTTGTTTAATCTTTTAGCAATATAAAATCTAAATTGGTGATTTTTAATTGTAGGAACAATTAAATGAACGAACTTCGCAGCAGCCAGAGGCTTCACAGAACAACACTGCGAGGAAAGATATATTCTCGGAAGTCATGGGTGACGAACGACATGGCTGTGTCCGCACTTATAGGTTAGGTCCCTCTCCTTCTGATATATGGGGCACAACATCCCACCGTGTCCAGTCCCAAGGGATGGCCTCCAATGCTGAGAAGAGATATGAACAATATGAGGGATTGCATGCTGAAATATCTTCCCTAAGAGAAACTATGGCTGATAGAGATGCTCAAATATCTTCACTAAGAGAAACTATGGCTGATAGAGATGCCCAAATATCTTCACTAAGAGAAACTATGACAACATTTATGGCTGCCATAACGAATCCAAGCATTAATCTAGCTACATTATTAGGTGTTTCAGCTAATCCCAACTTGAACCAACCTTCCTCATCATCAAGCCACTTGGTTCCAACCCCTCAGGTAATTATAATATATACATGTATATTTTTACGTGTAATATGTTTTCAATTATACATAGTTCAAGCTGTATACGATGATTGACATTGATTTATCATTTGTAGAGAAACTTGGCGAATAAGGGGAATTCTACGAGTTGCACTAATGTGACTCAAGTTCTTCTTAAGAGTATTGTAAGGCCCGGGGATACTGTAGCTAAAGGAACCGTTTTGAGCACAGATCCATTGACAAAAGTAGGGGGCAAAAACTTGGAATTGGTTTTTGGGAAGTATCTATTCAAGTGGCAATGGTACGTGATGAGGATTTGATAAGGACCCATGGACGATATAAAACAATTGGGGATGCAATTGGAATGAGTATTGCTTGGCCCACTACTTTATGTATTGTTTTTTTTTTTTTTTTTTTTTTTTTTAAGCAATAGAACTTATTATATGAGATCGTGAATAGTAATTGATTTATTGTTGTTATTTTTTATAGGTTATAGACAGAAATGGACGATGACTACATGGGAGAAGTTTTTATTAAGTATTTGGACCTATACACATCTTTTGTAAGTCGGGGTAGTAAGGATACGTGGTTTCAGACTTTTGGATTGAGTTAGACACATCTAAATAGTTTATTTTTATCTTAGTTTAATTATAGATGGCACATCTAAACTCATCTAATCTCTTTAATTTAATCTTAGTTTTATAAGATTATGATTTGTGATTTGAATTTTGCATTTGGATGTCTTTAATTGAATCTCTTCTGTTTCTTTTCTTTTTACACGTGGTCAGTTGGTCATCATATTTGTAGTGTAAGAGTTCATATCATATCTTTTAGTAAATTTGCATATAAGTCTTAGGCTCCATTTGGTCATCACATCAATCTTTATGAATATAATTTTTTCTCAAGCCAAATGGAGCTTAAGCCCTTTTTTAACTCCGCCAATGCAACTTCTTGCATTGCCAGTCCCAAGCCCGGGTAAAGGAGGAGGGAAAAGGGCGTCAAGGTGAGTTGTGCCAATGCAACTCCATATGCCGTTTTTTCCCTTGCATCAGGTAAACACTATTTCTGACGTTGCTTTCGATAACTATTTACAAATCTGAATCTCCTTGGACTATACTAAGTCCTATATTTACGTATTTGATATTCAGGAGACGACTGCATCTCCATCGTCAATGGTACCTCAAATCTGAAGATGAAGAACATTGATTGCAGATCAGGACATGGAATCAGGTAAGCCATCGTAATGTTTATTTGCCATCGAACTGTTGATGAAGTATCACGAACATGGATGAGGGGAAAAAGTAAATATCAGCTCAATCCAAAACTTAAATGCTGGCTGAACAAGGGCTGCTTATAGAATATATTGGTCAAGAAATATAGATCATTAAGGCTTATTATTTGTGGTAAATCAGGAATGGGAGGAAGGTGTGGATTAGATTAGATGTGAATGAACGAGATCGAAGAATAATAGATAAGAAGAAGAGAGAGAGAGAGAGAGAGAGAGAGAGAGAGAGAGAGAGAGAGGAGCCATTTGGGCCAGCTGGGCCCAAATACAACAAAGCCCAAAATGTCCAATAGAAATCCTTTAACTAATGACCTCTACCCAACTCAAAAACACCACTAACACTGTAGTGCACATTATTCAGATAATACATTTAATAAAATAAGGGCACGTTTAGGTGCCGCTAAAAAATGAGTTCATCTAATTAGAGATCATAGTTTATATAAAATTTTGGTTATATTTTTAATCCCTACCAAAAAAATTGATCTCTAGTACATAGTTATGATTATATAAAATGAGACGAATGCAGGTTTATTTTCTCTCAATAACACCCCTCAATTTCAATTAGAAACGAACACTTTCCAATACTTCATATCTTTTAATCAACACTAACCTTGAGGATACATTTTTCTCAAAAAAAATTCGAACGCTTTTATTTTGAATCCACCACAGCAGGTATCCAAAGGATTCTGAATTTGATGATATGAGATTTTTGAACAGGACTGGGGCTCAATTCTAATGCCTTCAAAATATCCATAGGTGGGTCTGTCTATATGGAAGGGTGAAAGAGAGATGTTGCCAATTTGTTGTTGATTAAGATGTTACATTTGGACTATATGCAATTACAAATTGAAGTAATTGATTTTGGTTTGTTGCCAAGATTATGATAATTGTATCCATGGAATGCAAGTACTTAAGTTTTTGAAATCCCGTTATTTGAGTTGATCATGTCATCTGTCTAAACCAAAGCTTCATCATCATCATCATAGCCTTGTCCTAGCTATTTCCTTCAAGTTTTTGAGTCCCTTTTGTACATAACGCCTCATCCTCAGCAAATGAACAAGCCCTAGTATCCCTTGGCATTTGGGAAGCGACTAGTTACTTCTGGCGAAGTTCGTCAAAGGCCGACCACTACATAGAGATATCATATACTAGTCATGAGTGCGTATAACTGGGAATCGCCTTCACTTCGCTTCGCTTCTACAGCATCGAGCCAGCTGGTCCTCTATTCACATTGCGGGTCATTCACACGCTGTGTCGTATGCTCACCTTATCCCTTAACCTTTGGTGGACCATGGGAACGATGAGCTATGACTCTGCACGTTAGGTTATGACTTTTTATTTGGACTACAATTTTTTGACAAGCAAGTCAACCAACTCAGGTGTATAAAAAAAATACCCTTCAGAAGCTGACTGAAACTGTGCTAAGGATCCCTATTGGAGGGGGAGCGCATTGTCATCAGTTTCTATAACTTGCAGTCCCTTTCTCTTGTCAGGAGTTTCTGTGTGTAGAGGTCATCCCATCCATGGGCCCAGGAGATTCTCTGGAAGAAATATGGGGTTCTGCTTCTGGCGGCAACATGCTTTTGGGTGGGACCCCCAATTGGACTACCGCTTGAACTAAAGCCGGAACAAAAGAATTTTTCTACGACTACCAGAACCACATGTTCAAGTTTCCCTGCATGTGGCTCGTCCATGATAAGTTCTTCACATTTGCAAGCATGCATTAATTAAATACTTAGGATGGGTAAGAATCTCCTCAATGGAAAAGCGGAGTTTCCACCATAAAAGGGATGGGAAGTTTGGATCACGCTCGATCGGCAAGGGATGGTGACTAGGTGGGGTGGAGATAAAAAGGTTCACAACCTTGGTTAAGTCCTTTTAGGCGTACTTATTTTTTTCAGGCCCTTCAACCATAGTCAAGGTTGCCTCCTGATTGGAGCCATCTCCAATCTCTGTTACAGATGAACCATCTCGATCATTTTCTCATATTGGGACTACTCCTAGCCTGCTTGAACTGATCTGATTCTTAATTGCATCCTTCATATTCTTCCCAAACACCCATCTTTTTTTTTTCTTTTTTTTCCTCTTTGAGCTTCCCACACATCCATCTCAACATTGTCACCTATACAACACTCATCTTCTGCTCATGTTGCCTTCTAAATGCCCAACACTGCCCCCACTAAAGCATGGCCCCTCTAATAAATTGCTTGTCTTTTCGTAAAGTTTCATAGGCATGCAATGATCACACAATGCTCCCCATACAAATTTCAGGTGGACCACACCACATGAAACAGTGGTTACTAACCATTAAAAAAATTTTCAGGCAAAAAAAAAATGTATATAAGACCGAGATGATATTTATTTTTTCTTTCATCTCTAATTTCTGTGGAACTTTTTAATGATTGGATGGTAAACAACCATTAGGCACTAAAAAGTTTTTAATAACAATTGCTATTTCATGCTGTGTAGTTCATCTAAAGTTTTTATCTTCATCATTTTTTGTGCCATGTCATAAAATAAGTTTTCAAAACAGATCGCCTGTTCATATACAATGCATGCATCGAAGTGGGCCCTACAGTCAGGTTATCACTCACATTGCTGGTTTGCCAAGCTCGGAACAAGCTAGGGATCTAAGGGCCCATCATGATGTATGACAAAAACTTAAGTGGCTGTTATAATGATTTTATCCACACAGTCCATCCATTTTTGCACATTATTTTAGGAGTATGACAAAAACTTAAGTGGATCTAAGGTTCAAGTGAACCACACAATAGAAAGTGGCTGTTATAATGATTCGCACCATAGAAACCATCAGTGGGCCCACCAAGATGTTTATTTTCCATCCAACCTATTCATAAGGTCACACACACCTGGATGAAGGCAAAAATGCAAACATCGGATTGTCCCAAAACTTTTATAACCCCCAACGCATTCTCAACAAGAGGTGTTTTATTCCCACCATGTTTTTCACCAGAGCCTTGAATCTACTTCATTTTTAAGCTTATACACTCAAATAATATGGTACAGTGGTTGAACAGAGTGATGGTTGAACTTTATTCCTTGGTGTTTCTAGCGTCATCCAAAGCATTATTTATAGGGAAATTTCCACACTGCCTATCTGTTTTTCCACTCACCATAGGGCATGGCCCAAAAACGAGAGAGATCCAATGCTCGAGTGAGCCCCATGATAGCCCCAAAATACTTTTTACAACCCTTATGCGTTGCCCTTGATGTTGACCCCATTTTTGGGCCCATTCCATAGAATGAGCTGTCAAAACTGATGGACCTGGTAAATTTCTCACTAGCATCCCATGCCCCATGAATTTTTCAATTGTAGACGTTTAATCCCCACTATTTCCTATCACGTGGCCCAGTTGAGCTTTGGATCTACTCTTTTTCTTTTTTTCTTTTTAATATGCCATCAATAGTGCATGGCAGCAACCATGAGATCATTGGTCTAGAGAATTGTATAGAATTGGTATAAAGATGGCATGCTTGACACCTACTGCTCCCACTAGCAGAAATATAGAAATAACGGATACAAGTCCTAGTGAGTGAAATTTCCTATTATTATCCATCCATGGTTAAATTAACCATATAAACAGGTTGGATTATCCCACAACCATGATACATATACAGTTTGATAAGTGCATGTGTATAGACCAATACACTACACCAACCACCTAAGGGCCCGTTTGGCCGGTTGGATTGGAAGGGATTAGATGGTAGTGGAAGGGATTGGATGGTAAATCCCGGGAATGGTCCGGCGTGCCAAACAGTGTAGGTGATCTGATCCAAATCTGATGGATCTTCAGACAATCCACTGACAACACCATCATTACCTTTAAATCCCATCCAATCCATCCTAATCCGTTCAAATTAGCCTGCGATGTGTTTGGTTCGTGGGATTGGAAGGGATCGGAAGCTTTAATCTCTGGATTGGCCGGGCGTGCCAAACGGACTGGATGTATCAATCCAGGGATATAGCAATCCGATGGATCTCAAGACAATCCGCTGACAACACCATCATTACCTAGAAATCCACGCCATCCACCCTAATACCATTCACTCCCTTCCAATCCACCCGGCCAAACGGGCCCTAAATCCACTTCCCTCATTCTTTATGGTGGCTCTAGCCAGGTGTTGGTTGCCTTTCCTACGGACAATGGAAGCGGATTGCGTCCGACCCCATCTCGTCTCTAGCAAGGAATGGGAATATCCGCACTCACCGTGAAGGTTTCAATGGTATGTGCCATTATTCTCATTGTTTGCTTCAGCGTGAGTTAGATATGCTTCAATTTTGGGCTCAACAGGACATAAACAGGGAAGAAGAGATCGAGAGAAGGGGTTGAAGGCAAAGCGATTACAGGAGGCGTCGATCGAGGCGAGTGGATTCGAGCTAAGAGTGGATTCGAAAGGAAAAGAAAAAGAAAGAGAAACGAATAAAGAAAGAGGAAGAAAGAAAGAGAAGGAAAAAGAAAGAAAAGAAAGAAAGAGAGAGGGAGAGAGAAAGTGAGTTGTGAACAAGTGAGTTGGGGATATCAAAGGTTTATGGAGGGAATAAGGTTCAACTCAAGTTGACCCAACTTGGTGCAACCCTTCTTAATATATCATTATGTATCCATTTGTCAGCTCATTTTGGGGATAGCCCAAAAATAAAAAGATCCAAAATCTATGGGGCCACACTATATGAAATAATGGTGATTGACGATTAAAAACTTATTTTATAAAAGTTTTGGATCAAGCTAATATTTATTTTTTCCTTCATCCAAGTTTTGTTAGAAGTTAAATTTGAATATTTCATGTGGCGTGGTCCACTTGAGTATTGTATATGCTTTGTTTTTGGGCTCAAGCCATAAAATTATCTGGAAAATGGATGGATAGAGCGGATAAAATACATAAATCATGGTGGGCCTCACAGAGAGTTTACTCAATATGCTAATGGTAGAGTTACTCACTACGCAATCCTCTTCTGTGTTAATGGCAGAAGATAATTTCTTCATGTTACATAAACCTAGGTGGGGCCCACCATGTTGTTTGTTGGAAATCTACCATTTCCATTTGTTTTTCCATATCATTTTAGGACAATTTCCCAAAACTCACGCAAATCCAAAACCTTTTTTTTTTTTTTTTTTTTTTTTTTGGGGGGGGGGGGGGGGTTAGCTTGTTAGTACACACCCGTGTCAAGTACATTAAAAACTTAGGTTCATCGGTACAAGCCACTATATGGCTTTCCTCAGGCTTGAATTCAGATCCATCCATATTGAATTGCATGCTAGTTAATGCTTTTGTAAAAAGGCTCATATTGAGTTGCATGTTATGATGCTTATGATGCAGTTTTATCCTTGAAGAAAAAGGGAAGAAAAATTTTTCCACATATTTATATATAAAAAAAAATCCATAGCTATTCTCCTCCATCTGCTAGTTACAGGTATTTATTGGTTCCTTTTATTTTATATCAAATTTGTTTTTTGGTTATTTTATTTTGTTTATTAAACTTTTGTCTTTGAATTGGTAACTGAAGGTGGAGCGTTGGTAATAGAGGGAGGCTTTGCTGCTTCATATGGGGATGGATATGGACTTCATTCGGTATGGTTGTTTTTGCAGGAAATATTTATGACTGAAAATTTAATTTTAGATAGTGGAACTCAGATTATGAGTGTATATATTGTTTTATTACCTGACCTTTATGCATGGCAGGGTGGTGCTGACAAAGGTCCTCTATATGCATGAGTTCTGGTTCTTGGGGTGCATTCGAGAAGTCTTGCGTCGGGCGTCGCTGAAGTCCGCTGATTTTTTCTTTTTTTTTTCCTTTTGCTTTTCCTTGTGTCTCAATTTGTAAATTTTTTGTCCATTATGTAACCTTTCATTCTCAGGTCCCCTGTAAATGAGGTTGGTTGTAAATGATTAACATGTTGTGTTTGAATGCTAATTTAAGCCTATAAAGGACTTTTGATTAAGAAGATTTAGCCTGGCAGAATTTTTAATTGTTTATATTATTTTTTCTTTTACATTGTAAATGGTTTACAGGCATTTTAAACAGATTTTGCAGGCATTTTAAAATTTCTCATTAGCATAGGTTACAACTTTTTACCGGCGGTTGTTCTTATTTTAACGGCGTTTATTACAAATTTTACTTGCGTTCGTCATATCTTTAACGGCGTTTCTAGCGGCGCTTTAATGGCATCTAGCGGCGCTTTTATAGTTGTTAGCGGCAGTTAGGGAGTCGCCGCTAAATGCTAAGAAGCGCCGGTAAAGCACATTTACAGCGGCGGCCGCCAAAACCGCCGCTGAAAATGGACGACCGCCGATAAATGACGCAGCGACGCCCCCCTTATGCGGCAGCCGCCCGACCGCCGGTAATTCTTATACCGGCGGTTTTTTGGACTTTTAGGGGCGATTTTGGCCGCCGGTAATTCATATTTTTCTTGTAGTGTATCTAGGGTGACAGAAATCTTAAAAGGGCGTTAAGGTAAGTTATGTCCTTGTCTTCCATTTTATTTTACATTGACCCTTTTTTTCCCACATTTTGTAATTTATTAGAAGATTGTGCTAAAAGTTGTACTATCTTTTTTCCTGTTTGACAGAGCTCACAGTCATGGCGGAAGGCAATAAATTTCAGGTTAATTTCAACATTATTGCTGGCCATTAAAATGGGCCTGTCCTTTTTTATTTTCCCATTTATTAGTTGGTAAGTTGGAATAGCAAATGATTCATTTGATTATTCATTTGTTGTTGGTTTGATATAGGCCAAAATCTGTCGAGTTCTGCGAGAGATCACTAAGAGATTCCCAAAGGATCCAAAAGATGTAACAAACAAGGTAAATATGTTGTCAAATATTTTGCCTTTTTACGTTATCTTGCTGCATTTTTAGTGTTTTAAGGATAAAGTAACAGTGATGTTTTATGTAACAGAACCTGGTTTGTGGGAAAAACGTACTGATCTATATGAGCATACATACTGCATATGTAAAGGCTATCCTTTTAAAAGAACGCCATAAAAGCCATTACGGCCAAAAATGCCCATTTGCTCCTCCCGTTGTATATAGTAGAAATGATTTGAAGAATATGATCTGTAAAGCTAACATCAATTTGCTAGGGACAATGTTGATAAGGTGCCAATGGAAATTTCTTGTGATTGTTTTCAAGTTTTAGCTATCATTCTTTGTCAAATTGCCTTTTGATGTTCCTTCCCTCGTTAATGATGGTAGTTGTACTTTTTTATTTTATTTTTTCAATGTGTGTGTTATAGTTGTATTGTATTTTTTTCCCCTAATGCTGAGAAGCTATAAGTTGCTTTGTGAAGTATTCCCATTGCAGTTCACAAAAAAAAAAAATTTCAAACTCATTGTTGTAAGCTTTGTGAGAACCACTACCCAAGGAGTGCTTTTATGGCCTCTAAAGTTAGCATGATTGCTACTCATGAATGAGCTTATCTGTTGTAGCCTTTTGGAGGTGCATGGTCATTTTTTATTTTTAAATTGTACTTCTACAAATCTCTTAAGACTCTATTGCCATTGAGCATTTAGTCATGAAGTTCTATGCATGCTTAAACGAGTATTATATTTTACCTTTCTTAGTAAGATTTGAGTACGATGGACCACGCCTTATGGTTATTACTATTTATTCACCATGGCACCTTTTTGGCATTGCTTTCCTAGTTAAAAGAAAGACAACTGTTTAACATTGCTATATGTTTCCGTGGTTGTACTGAGTAGATTACCACTACATGCATCAATCTACTGAGTAGATTCTAACTACTTGCATTAATTGCAGAACCAGTACTCAACCCTTTCTTGTGGTTGGCTTGGTTTGACTACCGGCCCTCTTGGACTGTTTTGGCCCAAAATCTGCCTCTTTCTAATAATTAAAAAAAGAGGCAATTTAACAACTAATCTGCTATTAGCCTAGTGGCTAGGGTGTTTGGTTTCCAAGTAGAAGTTGTAAGTACAAGGTCAGTCAGATTCAGTACCTTTTTTTTTCACCAAGTAGTTATCTCTATAACCGACCAGGTTTTAAGGTTTTAGTGTTTATGTTCTAAAATGTTGACATGCAGCTGCTTGACTTCATTTCCCCTTTTCATAGGTAAGTTGCTCGTGGTTTTGAAAATTGGTTTCGACCATATCATAAGCCACCTTGTTAAGTGATAGGAGGGTTGTGCTAGAGAAAAAGGGCTGAATCAGCCCATATTAGTTGATACATGCTGATACACCCCACATTGACACTGATACTAGGCTGATACAGCCATAAAGGAGCCATTTCAAAATTTTCCAACTTTAGTTTTTGTAGCTGTTTTTTCAATCAACCGTGGAGGTAGCTTAAAAGCTAAATTTATACTGTATCTAGGCTTATTTAGGATCAAAACACAAGATTTGAGTGATATTTGATAGATTGAAGTGAAATCAACCATTTTGAGAGAAAAATAGAAAAAGGTGAAAAGTATATACATATGCATATATGTTTCTTTCTTTATCTTCTTTTTGTTGTATTTCAATGTCATGGGCCATAATATATCAAAGCATGCTTTATATGTGTTTGAGTAGGTTCTCTTTGATTGACTTTCAGTAAGTCAAACTAGCAGGCAACATTCTTATAAATTTGTGTGTGGGGGAATATACCTGTCTGTTACATTCTTATAAACTATCATGATTGGTTTCATGCCAATTTTCACCTTCTTTTTCCCTACAACATTTCTAAGAGTAAGAGGTAGTCATTATCAGAATTTAGTGTGGGGGAATATACCTGTCTGTTGCATATTTCTCTTTAATATTTGTGCGAGGCTATTTTTTCTAAGGTTCTTTTTTTCTGCTATCTTAGTAATTAGCTGCTTATGATGGTACCTAATTCTGCTCGTTGGCAACTCTAAAATTCTATAAGAGATCTTTTTAACCATACAAGAATTCGCTCATTGGCTGCTTACAAAGGAGAAGAGGATACGGTCATTGGTGAAGTGCACCACTAATCACTTCCATGGGCAGGCAAGAAAAGATGAAGGATTTCATCTGTTTGTGATAGTATAGGATTTTCTCGGCTTGGTGGATAAGATATGCAAAGATGTTGAGAAAGAAGCATTAAAGAAGGTAAGAAAGACACCGTCAGTTAACAAGGAAGCTCAACGGTGCCACCCATTCTAGATCCCCAGAAGCTGCTTTTCCCGGCGATTAGGGACCATCGGATGGATAGTTCCAGTTCTGACGATGAGAGCTGATCTCTTAGCTTTCTCTTCACTGGCAGAGGTATGTTGTTTTCGTTTTCTTGGAAGATCACAGATATCTTTTAGTTGAATAATTTCTCTAATGAACAATTCATATCATTACATGATGCACATAGATTAGCGGGATGTAATGCTACTTGTGGTCACTCATCTGCAGTCACCAAACCAAAAAACTCAAGCGTGCCAATTCTACACTTGTGCAACATTAGGGCCATTCGTCAGGCAGGCCCCACATCTAATGTGCCTTCACTCGGAAAGTTAGTGGGCCATGTTTTTATATCGAACGAGGACCATTATCCTTTCTCGACCATCCATTTTTTATTTTTTATTTCATACCTGTGGCCATGCTTTGCAAATCAGTTTTTGTGTATTGAATCATTCACCATAGATATGGCTTGTATTGGGTTGTTTCAGGCAAGCATGGGCCGAACAGCTGTATCGTTCATGGATGGTATTGGTATGTAGGTGTTGGATGATATGTCAAACCTTGCCCATGGACTGGCCTGATTTTTGGGCTAGGGCGTAATGAACGACAATTGAAAATTTTCTTGAGTTCAACATTTCCAACTTAAGAATTTCAAGGAGTTTTGGTTATTGTGCATGTGCTAATAATTTAGTACCAATGGAAATTGCTCTTAAGATTGCAAAAAAGATCAAAGCGAATGAGAGATTTTTTGCCTATATAGTTATCTCAATGTGGTTGAAGGTGATCCGACAAGTGTTCCTTACATAGAGGATTCTTTTTTGGTAGGTGATCTCCACCGACTGTCTTTGATTTTAGTTTTTATTAGGAATCTTAGACATCTTGAGAGGCTTAAGACATTGAATGGGAAATTTAATTTATGTTTTTTTTTTTAAATATAAATTTTATCATTCATCCTTTTATACTTTGTATGATGTAATGTTTATTTATATGGAGACCTTTTGATTGCTGCAAAATAAAACAATGCAAACGATGTATGACATATATAATTTATAAGGCCTTGGAAGAGGTTGGCCTCAAGAAAACATGTGCTGCAAGATTATTTGAATTTTTTCTGCATTGGCAATCGTGAGGTTGCAGATGGAACCGATGCTTCATGTGGAAGTCCTGCGGCAAACACTCCCCAAGTAATTCTTTTGTTCTTGAAGCATTTTTTGTAGTTTTATATTTCATGACCTTTTCTTTTCTCTTTTGTTTTGTGGGTAAGCTGGTGCAGCCAGGCTAGCCTCCTTAGAGCTTATGCAGGAAATCTTCTGGAAGCAGAAATCCAGGGTGGACTGGCTGGCGGAGGGGGACAAAAATACTCGATTTTTTCATGCAATACAGAAAAGCTAAGGAGAGCAAATATAAGTCGTAGAATTGAGTCGTGATATTTAAAAAACAAAGATTTAAAGGCAGCAGCGGTGGCCCACTTCCAACAGATTTTTCGTGCAGTTTCTTGTCAGATAGATCTGGACCTTCTTCGGTGTATTCCTCAGTCGATCTCTCAAGCTCATAACGATATGCGGATGAAGCCTCCCACGTTGTTGGAAGTTCACTCGGCAATTATGTCCATCCCAAAAGATAGTGCAAATAGATGGTTTTTTCGGCTGACTTTCTACGGGAGGTGGTGGGTCAGGATATCCATAAGGCAATTACTTATATCTTCCAAGGAGGGAAGATCCCCAGGTCAGTCTCAGCGACGCTTCTTTGCCTAATCCCGAAATCTTCTTCTCCTAAGAGATTCTCCGACTATCGGCCTATTAGCTTGTGTAACTGTCTTTATAAAAAATTTTTGAAGATTGTTGCTTCCAGACTTAGCCAGCTTATGCCTTTGATTATATCGCCAGAACAAGGGGCGTTTGTTCAAGGCCGTTCTATAGCTGAAAATATTTCTTTAGCTCAAGAGCTGTTCAGGGATTTGAACAGGCCGGTTCGTGGGGGAAATATTATATTGAAGCTTGACATGGATAAAGCATATGACAGAGTAAATTGGGATTTTCTGAAGCAGGTTCTGAAGCAGTTTGGTTTTAGTAGGTCTTGGATAGAGATGGTAGAGAAGTGTTGGGCGAACAGTTGGTTTTCAGTTCTTTTAAATGGTGAGATGGCGGGCTTTTTTAAATCCTCAAGGGGTCTCCGGCAGGGGGATCCCATCTCTCCAAGCTTGTTTATTCTTTCAGCTGAGGTCCTTAGTAGAGGTCTCAAAAGCTTATTATATATTCGGGGCAGCCAACCATATGCGTTGGGAAGAGGATGCCTTACAGTCACACATCTACTATATGCAGACGATACTTTAATTTTCACAAATGGGAGTAAGTCCTCGCTGCGAGTGCTCAAAAATTTCCTGGATTCCTTCCAATCATCCTCGGGCCAAAGCATTAATCTGAGAAAAAGTTCTTTTTATTGTACATCAAATTTGGCAAGGGCGAGAGTAAGCATGATCGAATCTATTCTCGGTTTTGGAGAATCGTTAACTTCCTTCCCTTAAGATGGCGGATGGTGGGCTCAAAGCTTGACTTTCAATCCATTGGTTGATAGAATGGTAGGTCGTATTAATGGGTGGAAGGGTATTTTTCCCAGTGGGAGAGTGGTTCTAGTGAAACACGTCTTATCAAGTATTCCTATTCACTCGATAGCGGTGTCCATATTCCATCTGTGTGCTTAAATCAATTGAGAGACATATGGCAAATTTTTTCTGGGGCTGGTCAGAAGGGAAACAAAAGTGTCATTGGAAGAAGTGGAATCTGCTGGCCACACCAAAGGATGAGGGGGGTATTGGCTTTCGAAAACTCGCAGATATTATGAAAGCTTTTCGTTTGAAAATGGCCTGGGCTATTATTTTTGGTCAGAAGGTCAGCGTTTGGAGCTCATTCATGCATGAAAGATCAACAAGATTTGTCTTCAGTCATTTGACTCTTCAAGGCGTCCATCTTCCCCCTCCGGGAAGAGAATCGGGAGCTCTTTCCTTTGGTGGAAATGAGCTCAATGGCATATTGGTTTATGCAACTTTTGGAAGTTGAATTAGTGCAGTCGAGCGGCTAGTGGAGGCAAAAGTGCGGTTGGATTACGGATGTTCAGTGCGACAGGTGATTGGCCCTAGTGGTCCCCTTCCAATGGTGTCATTGACCACGTATTTCAGATGCGCATCAGACCTCCGAGGGCGCCGACGTGCCATTCTAGCCTCTCACGCTTCGGGGTTTTTTTAAATCGGCGTGGGCGATGGTCGAGGCTCCTAATCCGGGTGAACTAGTCTAGATGGGTGTGGCATGCTTGAAGTTGCCACCCAAAATCTCCCTTCTTCTCTCGGAAGGTGCTTGCAAAACGCATGGACATCGCGGTCCAAATTTATGATGTCTCCGTTTTTATAGATGATTCCAATCCACATGACATTGAGACTCTGTTACATCTCTTCGTAAACAAGAATATAATGTGGTTTTGTCTGGGCAGCCTTCCTCGGTTGAAGTGAGGCTTCTTCGGTGGTGGGCGGCGATCCGTTCAAAGCGGGATAAATCGGTGAATCGGATGATTAGTCCTTGTATTGTTATATGGGAAATTTGGAAAGCCTATTTGAGGATGCCCAGTGTGTCTTCCGTTCGTGTTCTTTCAAAAATTAGATGGTGGGTCGAACTTCTATGTAGCTCGTCTGACCAGGAATGCAAGTCGAGGTCAGGAAGGTCGTTTTCTTCTACGGTAGGTGTAGTCAATTCTTGCTTACGCGGTCAGATAGGATTGATCAAATGGGAGAGGCCACCGCCCGGATGGGTCAAAATAAATGTTGATGGGTCGGCGAGAGGCAATCCGGGCAGTTCGGGAGGGGGTGGAATTTGCAGAGGGGAGAGAGGCAACTTTCTCTATGCTTTTCGGGCGGTTATGGGGTTGGTACTAATACCTTTGCCGAATTGAGAGTGGTGCATGATGGACTTCTTCTCGGTATTCAAAGGGGTTATAGCCCAATCATCTTAGAATCGGACTCTAGCCTGGTAATCGATTTGATCAACGGAATGGCAACGCCGGGATGGAAATGGAAGATGTGGTTGCATAGGATTCATCAGTTAAAGCGTAGGGGGCGAATCAAGTTTGTGCATGTTCTAAGGGAAGGGAACTCGCCGGCGGATTTCTTGTCTCGACTAGGTAGCGCTTCTCAAACTTGTGCTCGGTTCGATCATCTCTCAGAGCTTCCTCATCAGGTTAGAGGCTCCATTTTTCTCGATAAGGTTGGTTTGGGTAGTATTCAATTGAGGTAACCCTCTCATTCAGGAATTGCCCATTTTTTTGTTAGTAGATTATCGTTTCTGTTTTACGATAGGCCTTCGCTGGGGTATCTTTTTGTCGACCTGGCTTAGGCCCGAATGAGCTGTATATGTCCCCAATGAATATATGAATGGTGGTTTTTGAAAAAAAAAAAAAAAAAAAAGCTGGAATCAAGCCCATGATTTCATTCTCGTAGTCTTTCTCTTTACCACATGGACATTGGGCATGGTTTGAAACTTGGAGCTGAGACTCTGTATTCTACTGAGTCACTCAATTTTTCTAGAAACCAAGCACCAAATGATGCAGTAAACTCACTTTGTGCTCATGTGGTTTGATTCTAGCTTAAATATTGACTTGGTTAGGAACCAACTCAATCTTGAGTCAATTATGGATGCTTTTTTAAAATCTATCTATAACACCCATGCCTATACAAGGCATACCATCTACATGCCACAATATGTCCTAGCATGACAAGCAGGTGCAAGATCCAAGCCATCCATCAGGTGGGTTCAGACAGTATGAAATAGCAGGTTTTATGGAGCTTGAATTTACCATAATCAACATGAAAATTTGCATGATACTAAATACTTATGCATTAGCTTGATTTTCCACTAGTATTGGCAAGATAATGTGTTGAATGAGTTGACAGAATTGCATGTTTCTCATCAGTGCTTACATTGTGACGAATGATGCAAGCATTCTGACAAATGATGTGAATGGTTATCATGTCATGTTGTATTACTTCAAAAACTTTAAGGAACATACTAAGGTAATTTCTGATGAAGTTTATCTGAATTATAACTATTTCTTTGGTAGAATTTTTTGATATCCGCCAATAGTATTTCTTTGCCTTAAGTAATGGGTGTTTCATATCTGCATTACTTGATATTTGTTAGTCTTATTACCAAATAGGGGCTTGTCACACAAGTTTTGTATATCTATATTAGTCTTGTTACCCAACATTTGAAGCTGTCTACCTTGTAGTTTGAAGACTTGCTTTAATGATCCAAATAGGAGTCTTTTGAATTTTGGGCCGGGTTACTCTTGTCTGGTTGACTGTCTTTTCATCTTTATTCTCATTTTAGTTTTTACGAAACTGGATTATTGGGTAATTCAAATTCTTGTCACTCAGTCATAGCATTTTGATAGTTATGCATATAGAGATTTGATAGTTAGACGGATGGAGATTTGATTGTCAGATAGCAGTTATAGAAAAGGATTAGTCAGAATCAATAGGAATTTTTGTGAAAGGATTAGTAAAGAATCAATAGGAATTTCTATCATCGACACTTAGCGGTGTTTTTTACAACTTTTAGCAGCATTTTTAAAATTGCTTACCGGCACTTGTTAGAGCTTTTAGCGGCCTTTGTTGCCAGCCGGCGTTTATTAACAAATTTGCCTACGTTTCTGATGACTTTCACGGCGCTTTTAAGAAACTTTGACGGCGTTTTTTACAACTTTTGGCTAAATTGGTCGTGGCGCTTTGCAGTTTTTGTCGGCGCTTAAAGTTTTTACTGGCAGTCAAGTTTGAGTTTTGCAGCAGCTATTAAAAATGGCAGGTAAAACCTGTGACCGCTGATAAAAGATCCAGTGACGTCCCCCTTTAGCAGCAGGTGGCCGACCATTGGTAATACCTTTACCGACAGTTTTTCGGACTTTTAGGGGCAGTTTTGACCGGCGGTAAAAGCCTGTTTTCTTGTAGTGGGCGTGGACTTATTAGGCTAGGTAAAGAAAACTCTATCGGCTCACTATAGATTCTTTTTCACATCCTCTCCATCTACAGGCTTCAGCTCGCATTAGGGTCGAGCCCTAAAGTTGGGCAGATCAAAAGCTCAAGTGTGCCCACAACAAGAGCCCCACCAATATTGGAACCTTCATGGTAGCCTGCTGATATTATGGTTCAGCCCAATAGTTGTATTTTCTCTTTATCATTGTAGAAATTGGATGGCATATAAACATCATAGTGGACCCATGAAGGTTTCAATGGTTCGCGTCTCATCTCTAGTGTTTCATGTAGTGTGGCCCACTTAAGTTTCAGATCGGACTAATTCCTGGACTCATGTCGTAAGATAAGCTATGGGCAATTGAAGGACAGAGTGGATGTCACACTCATATTAAGGTAGGTCTCATGGATTATTTTGTCACATGGGCTCCCCAAAGCGGTGGGAGTAATAGAAAATTCACGTGTCCATCAAAAGAGGTCTGTAATTCCACACAGTCCTGTCTCACGTGCTGGTAAGAAGACATGATCATTTAACCTTTCCATCTTCCGGAAAAATAATTCTTATAACCTTTATGGGTGCCACTTAAAATAAGCTCATAACATTTTATTCAATCATAATATATTGTGAATGGGAATTGCTTTGGTGCTTTTTGACAACATAAGTTATGGGACACTTTGGCAAGATTGATTTAGATCGTTCATTAGATTCAACGTGCCGTAAACATATCACAACAACCAGATAATCATAAACGCATCTAATCAAGAAACGTTACCACGGAGGTTTAAGATTGTTTATGCAAGGTAGGTTCAATCAAAGTTTTGATTAATCTATTTGAATAATCAGTTTGTCAAGTAATCCCAACCATCTCATATCATGGAAAAGGCATAGCTACAAAAGCAAAGGCCAAAATTAAGGATGGATTGTGTTTACACCCATTTTCGGCTCACCAATGTGGACCAATAAGAAGTCATCACGTGTCGGCATTACGGGTTTGATGCTAACAAAATCACTTTTGCATCCAAAAATATCTTTTACCATGCTTTTCTTCGGCAATGAGTTTTTCGTTATTAATATGTTGGCACAGAGCTGTACATATTTCTTTAGAGGATCGAAATGTTGAATGACGCGTGCTAATGATTCATGTGGCATTCAAATGAGGCAACATACATAGTATGTCCATCAAAGACCTACCGAAGCAAGGATCCTATCTCAGATCTGAACATTATATACTCAGTAAGGCCGTCTCTCATAGTTCTTTCAAAATGGGAGATCTTCCAAGAGACGTTCAAAGCTCTTGTAGAGAATATGAAAATTCTAAATATTCAAAGAGCGGACAAATATCTAAGCAGGTTAGTAGCAATACGGACCCATATTGGAGTGGATTAGAATCAAGAGAATATGAATTTTTGATCTAATGGATATCCCACCAATTCTACGATCAAAAGGGCATGATAGGAGGAAGGGTGGAGATGGCTCTAATCGATCTATTATTAGAGGCAACAATATCTTGAGAGATTTGATCTATATGGGAATCGTCTACATAAAAGTGGAAATCTGACAAACCATTTTACATTTATGGAACTCAATGAAGAATCCTCGACTAATAAGGAAACTTAGTGAGGGTTTCGTCACCTCGACAACCTATAAAAAACGCATGTGATGACCAGCTCGAGGCTCATGCCAAACACAATTTATTTATCTTACTTTTATCTTAGCATAGCCTAGTTTAATTTTAGCATAGATTCTAATTGTTTAGCATCATCGTTATAAGACCGTAGGAGTAGATTAAATGTCTGCAACACTACGTTGTTGGATTCTTATCAACTAAGTTCTTACTTAGAAGATCAAAATCTCTGGTCACATCCCACTGACCATTTGCCTCAATCATTTGTTCATGCAGATGAATAAAGTACTTATTTCTTAATTTTGTTTTATTTTCTAAATTATTTTCTATTTTATCGATTGTAATGAACTTCATTCAAAAATTAATAAAATTGGTATTGTGTTAGCCTTTTCTATTCATCTATCCATCTTTGTTATTTTGAGAAATACGTCGATTGCCATTATTAGTGAAATTTTAACATAAGGAAAAAAAGAATCCATTAGGAAGGAATAACCCTTACTATTTCGCAAATCGCCTAATCACTGTTTCAACCAGTGATTGAGATGACAACTGGATTTCTGAATATTCAATCTTACTCAATCATCTCAGCACGAGGGGTATTGGCATTCAATCAAACATTAAGTCAAGTATGACTCTACCACGCCGCAATTCTTAATTGCACATGCAAACTGAATACATGCCCTCAATCATACATGTGGCCTTGCATTTGATTATATTACACAAATAGATTGGATCATCTAATTAGTGCTATTGTAGCATAGTTTACCATGAGAGTGTTCTAAACACAGGTTGATTGATCGACCAGACCATCCAAAGGACCCAGTAAAACTAGAGTACTATTATTTGTAGTGCCCACTAAAACATTGCTCATTATGTATTAGATTTTTAGGGGACTAAAAAATAAAACCAACTTGTATAAACATGAGGTTTCGATCCCAATTAGTTGGACCACAAGTTATGGTCCACTGAGTGCATAATTTCCAACTTGTTAAGTTTACAGGGCATCCAAATCATCCAATAAATGGGCCCCACCATGATGATCTCCTCATGCAAAAATCATCCCCATATACTCATTACATAGACTACACCATATAATTTTTTCTATAGCAGCTGATAAATAGAAAGATATGATGTTGATCCATAGGATGAACGGATGTGGTTAATTTTTACATGATATCCTTAGCGATGATTTCAACCTGTTAGACCACAGTGTGGCACAAAAATGAAAGGTTGGATATTATCTGCTGGGTGAACCATAATTTATAGTCCTACCAATCGGACTTGAAACTTTCTCTGTAAATATATAATCAATAAAATAAGTAATGAATGTTAATTAATAAAAATGAGGTCTACTCATTTTTAATCGGAAACTAGAGACCTACTTAGATTCTATGCCCTTTAATTTTATAAGCTACATGACAAACTAACGGTTCAATCAATTATTTCAAGCCAGACATTATTTTATTTTTTTTTAATTTCTTTTTATAATAATGTAGCCTATTGGAGAAGTAAAATATCCTATATATGTCTTAGGTCAGAAGAGCTGAAATGTGTAACCCTCTTATTGAAGGCTTTGATCTCACACACCTATTCTATGTTTACACGTGTGCCTGCTAGAAGATATGAAGTGTGGAAGTAGCAAACCTAAGATTAGTTATACTCACTTTATTATTATTATTTATTTTTACTTTTTTTACACACGCACACCCCCACACACTCACACCTTAGTAAGATTTCACCACCTATTGATACTCGAACCCTTGACCGAGTGTTGAAACTCCTTGGAGTCTACCACCGCAGCAAGAGTAAGGATCCGATTTAGTTATACTGACTCGAGGGAGGATGTACTGCAGTAAGGTATGCCTTACTCGGCTATAAGATACAAGGGTGGGGTCATATAACTCATGCCTTAGTGATAGACTCACATGATTTTCAACCCCAGGTCGTAGGTTCAGTACTATCACAGTAAAAAAATAAAAAAATAAAATAAAATAAAAAAACCCACTGTAGTGCGAGTGCATGGTTGTGTGTGGGTGCGTGTGTAAAAATGAAAAAGTGCCGGTACTCTAGCCTCTTTTCCTCTTGACCCAAACCATTCATGTGAAGGGATATCTGAAAACACTTGTAGATTGAATATTTTTACCCTTTGATCTTACAAAAGCTGCACTGATCGACCATATTCAGAGGACAAAAATGGGACCGTTTTCTAAAACTTAGGAAGATCGAATACTTATGTGGGCCATACCACACGGAACAGCCGGGATTGAACTCCCATCATTGGAAACTTCGTGGGTGCCACAGAAGTATTGGATCAGGATGATATTTTCGTCTATCTTTTATCTGAGTGTTATTAACACTATGAACGGTTTGGATTCCAAATAAATATCATGTTCAGCTCCACGAAGGTTTCAACGGTGAAAGATTTCGTTCCCACTGCCTCGTTTGGTGTCGCCCAACTGAGTTTGTTATATGCTGATTTTTAGATTACTGTCCTATTTCAGTCCTACAAAACTAATGGACGGAATGGATTTTCCCCAGACAACTTGGTGGGCCCACACAGCTTCCGACAACAGTTGTAGAAATCCAAGTCCAATGCGCGCCTACATGCATGTCTTCGCATGTAGGCCCCTTGGCAGGATCTTCTCCAATATTTGTAGGGCGAACATACGGACAAAAATAAATAAATAAAATAAAATTTTAAAAATATTACATATTAAATATGAAAAAGATAACGTAGTCCCGATGGTACCATTAATTCACCGCATATTCCTCTTTTCCTTCTAAAAAGTAGTCACATATGCAAATGGAAGGGCCACTCATGATGATTACTTGCAGTACAAACGGTGCAGATCAACTAGGCTAGCCAAAAGAGCTATGTTTGTCAGATGATCCCCTTTTCCATTGATTTCAGTTGTATAGCCTAATTGATAGAGTTGATCATCTGTATTCAACATGATGAGGTCGACCTTTTTGACGTGAAACATGCAGTTGGAAAAATGTGTGTAGGTAAGTCGATGGAAAAATGTTTGACGGCAGTACCTGATTATTTCTCATATATATAACGTATCAAATTTTATTTTCATTTCCAACGTCCAACTGATGGGGCTCACCTGGATTGGCTTCCAATATGAACCCAATAGACACAAGTCCCATACCATCATGAACCCATTTGTAGAATTGGAAGCCGATTATCTGATGATCTGGACGGTTAGCATTCACTTGGACAGGGACGCCAAGATATCATCAAGATTAGAAGATCCCGGATGTCCAATATGTGGCTTATTTCTTTTCTTTTAGCTGTCTATTTTTAGGCCCGTAATAATAGGTTTGGTCTTCCAATCTGGGTGACTTTCATATATCGCCTACCCAAAATGGGCTGCATCCAATCAACGGTTTGGATCATTGAACTATGATCCCATTTGTACGGAACAGATTCACCAGGTCCTTCAATTCTTTCTATGCATTGGGACGTACACATTCTTAGTATTCATACACCAATATTATGCATGCATATGTACCAATGTATGAATTTATTGAACAGTTAAGCAAAGGAAAGTTGTCAACATTCAACATAAATTTATAATCCAAATGAGTGGAGCAGCTTATTTTGGGTTGCTGGCCTGATGAACGGCTTGGATCTAACAAATGGGACACAATAATACGTGTCTTTTTGGATGAATTTTGGTGTAGGATTAGCAAGCCTTGTAACATCTCGTGATGTTTCTCAATTATCCTTCGTAATCACTTACACCAGATTTCAGTGCATGCGATCACTAGAAGCTGTAATGTCTACTTTCTTGAATGGTTAATTATCACATGAGGAATAGTGATCGCCTACCAGGAGATGGGCCCTAAATCTAGTTGTTTTAAGAACTGGTCGTCCAATCGGAGAGATCAATTAAAGGTCAACGCTCCGAAGGTCACTGTAGAATCCGTTACATAATTGTTCATTGGAATTATTAACAAGCTAAAAGATACAAGGTCGTAGTCTTACACAACATCACAAGCAGACACCTCTTTGCAGTCATTAGTATAAAGTCCTACCAGAGTAGTAATTAACAACAGCGAGTGTCATCTGCAAATTAAAAATGTAATTTTAAGGGATTTGGACTTTTCTAGGTTCCCAACTGCTGTGACTTTAACGGAAGAAGTAAAAGATCTAGAAAGTAAGGCTGGATCCATAAGCTAAAAGCACCCGGGAAGTAGTTTCATCTTTCACAAAGAGACAGAGAAAAAACCCACTCACCGTCTGGGAGCCTTAATATCTAAATTGATCATGCGTACCCCTCTTTTATTTTTATTTTTATTACAACATCAGCTCTGAAATTGGTGGTGCCTTTACAAGGTTGAAATGGGCCCACCTGCGTTAACTTTATTGATCGATATTGCCAATAAGTTTTTCCATCTTCTTTTATATCATTGGACAAAAAAGGAGGTGGATCTTAATGGTAAGTGTGTCCTAGAAAGTCTCAATAGTAGGTAAACTATTGTAACACCTACTACTTTTCAATATTCAGTTATTACCATGAGGACCTAATTTAATATAAACATAGATCTAACTTATTTAAATGTTCACCTTTATTCTAGCTTAAATCCAACCATTGATTTTTAAGATCATCCATTACGTCATCAAGGAGATCAACCCTAGATGCGATCTAAACCTTGTAGGACATCTGAAGGACACTTTCAGAGACAATCCATTATTAGTTTGGTAGGAATTTAAATATAGAATTATATTGTTCATATTTTTTTTCTTATGAAATAATTATTAATCTTACATGTATGTCTAACATTTATTGAACATTAAATTTTATTATGTTGGATGTAACATAAACAAGTAGGCCAATCGTGTCCCTTGTGTGAAAGACCCTAAATTAGCAAGTAGGGCAATCGTGTCCCTTGGTTGAGAGACCCTAAAGCCAACAAGTAAGGCAATTGTGTCCCTTAAGTGAAAGACCCTAGAACTCATTCGATCCTTTGGAGTATCCTTTGTGTACGGTGTATGAGTACAATTGTGTGCGTAGACATACGTCAGAGGTACAACTGGAGCAGTAGTCTGACCAGCTAATGTATAAATGGGTCCATCACTATGAGGTACCAGTGCGTGGGCGTTAATGCAACGTGACCATATGCTTGGGTATAGTGTTGTAAGAAATAATACAAATGTTATGAGTATTCTTGAAAATATCACATGCATTGCATTTTTTCAATTCTATTGTTAAATTTTATTATCTATATTTAATTTCTTTCATTGTTATAAAATTGATATTATCTGAACATGTTAAATTTTGGGTAAGAAATGACCCTATTGGGCTGTTATACTCATCCTACTAAAAAAATGAACAGGTGCAGAGCTGGAATACTACGAGCAGGTGGGCCTCTACAATTAGCTTTATTTTCTAGAAAATTAAGTTTAATTTTAATTCAATTCATTTTTTTTTTGTTATTTAGGTTTAGTTTATGTTCAAATTTCGATGTAGAAAGGACAAACTATCAAAAGAGTTGAATTTAATAAACATTTCAGCTATATTTTCTTTTAGTTGACGTTGAATTTTTTTTTTGAATTTGATTGAATCAACTGGATTGTAATTAACGTCATTATATTATAACTCACGAACCTTGGGATTCAGGTCCCGAAAACCTTATTCGAGTACTCGAATTTCGGGGTGTGACAGTTTGGTATCAAAGCCAGGTTAGATTAAAATTTATTAAATTAGATTTTAATATTTCTCTCTCTTGCTCACCCTTTTATAAACATGGTATAGGTCAGTTGGCTAGGCTGGAGTCGGTGGAGAGCTTATGCACTCTCTCCTTTCACACCTTGCACAACGAAAACATGAAGCCGGTTTTGCGTGGGTTCAAGTTTTAGCCAAAAGATCATACCAAAATCTAATTTTTCTCCATAGTGGGGATCAAAACTCCCTTTGTCAGCTTGTGGATGGTCCGGATTAGCCATCTGATTACCGCTATGGTCGCGCAGCGGCCCACAGCGTGCGGTTTTCTCCGGATGCACGTGCTGCGTAATGAATTACGCAGTTGGAGTCGGTGGCGTCGATGGGGCCCATGATCGAAGTCAACAGCAAAATCCACTCCGTCCATTAGACTTGTGGCGAATTTTAGTCGAGAATGGATGTTTTTGCTCGAGTTTAGTGTGGCCTAAGGGATTAAATCTTCCTACCGTTCATCCTGCATTTAAATCGAGCCATGCATGGATGCATGTGGACTCCTTAGTTTTCGTCAGCCCCACCGTCCAGACATAGTGGACTGTTTAGATAATCGAAACGACCGATGATGGTGGGCCACAATCCATCACAACGGACATCAGTCCGCTGCCTGCGTAAGAAAGGAGGCTGGGAGTCGGGTCAGCGCACGCTGACCAACTCCCTTGGTTCGATGCACATCTGGTGTGTGCATGCTGTGTGCACACCCAACCCAGGTGGGGTCCATCATGATGTTTTTGAAATATCTACACCATCCATTCATTTCTCCATCTAATTTAAGGGGTTAAGACCAAAATTGAAGCATATCCAAAGATCAGGTGGGCCCCAAATCGGCGATTTATGTCCGATCTTTCCGTTGGACCACTTCCACAAAGATCCGAGGGCTGAAATTTTACATGTACGATTTCTTTATGATCCTCAGGCTAGATATAAAGTTTTGTGCCAAACGGATGATGGAAACCCCGTGATCTTGCATTCAGGACAATTTTCAAGCTTTTTTTGATTTAATCACTTTGTTTTCTCGGATCTTTAGCGTGTGAATTCTTCAATCTCGGTCTCTTAAGATCCGTCCCTTGCCTTGATGATTTTTTAGTGTTAAATTCATACTTTTAATACCATTTTCAATCCAAGCTCCTAAATTCACCTTGCAACACAAACACAATTAAAATAGAACGTTAAACATTATCATGTGTATAAAACTAAGTAATAACTGGGGTCTAATAAGCAATATTTGACCCTCAACAATGGTTGGTATGGTTTTGGTCAACCTCGCGTTGCGAACACGATGGACGACCTGGATTATACAACCGGATGATGATGGTGGGCCACAGAAGTCATAGACGGACATTGTCCGTTTGTCCACGCACGACAAAAGTCAAAAGAGAGAAATTCTCTCTTTTTATGAAAATATCAGGTCAGCCCTGCTTTGACCGGGCTCCCCGGACCCGTGCATAGCGAGTGTGCACTAGCTATGCACACGCACCCCATTAAGTGGGGTCCACAAGGAAGATCTTGATAGATCTGAGCCATTCATCAGGTTTTATGGGTCCCATTAGGACATCTGGCCAAGGATGAGCAAATCCCAGGCTTAGGTGGGCCATACTCGATCATTTCAAGTTATTTTGTTGATTCGAGTTTATTTGACGGTCAGATTGACCCCGAATTTGATTATGAATGGTTCCTAGCCCGGTTTAGATGATCCTTGATGGTACTCCTATTGATCAAGCAATTTAAGTGTAGTAGTCGAGTGTTAGATCACTTGACATAATCATAGATTAGATGGGTGGTGGATCCATCAATCCAAGGTCTGGTATCGATGATTTCAACTAATTTATTCCTTCCATATGTTATGTCAACACTAATTGGGACCAACCTAAAGGATGAGGTAGATCCAAGGTCTAGGTGGACCAAACTTTGTGATTTAGCGTCCTTAATCATAGATTTTAATCAATCCGACTATTAGAATTCTTATAGACATGATTAACACTTATCCAAAGGGTTTTGGGGATCCAACGACTACCCACCTAATGATTTAGGACTGAATTTAAGACTCAATCCTTAAAGTCTAGTCATGTGTCATTTGCGCCTATTTCCAAGGCTAATGATTGATGATTTCTTATTGATCTAATGGTCAGATCGTCTGTAGATTTGATATTCAAGTTCCACATGGATTCCTAGTTAATTCTATAGGGAACTTAATGGTGGATCAAAGTTTGATTAGTCAACTTGTACGTTTTAATTGTGATTCATCCTAAGTTATTAAGGATGCACCGAAAGGTGGATGGTGTGACTTAAGATGTCAGATTTGTGGCACGTAGTTTAGTTTTACAGTGACGTGATGACTCATCTTGAGAGTTTAATGGATGATGAGTCGGTCTACGGATGAAGATCACAATTAACATTCGAATTTAGGCTAGAGTGCATGTGAACGTTTGGTTAAGCTAGGCTTGTATTTATTCTAAATCTAGTTATACGGTAACACCCGAGTACTGAAAAGTACTGGGTGTTACATAGGGCCTAAATATCAGCATGATCTAGAGCTCGTGTGGGCCACATAATAAAAAATAATAGTGATAGTGTCACCCATTGTTGAAACTTTTCAGGCTCATTGTGATGTTTGTTGGAAGTGAACACTGCCCAAGTCAGGACTTTCTGGGACTACAATGAGCTGACCGACAAGGTGGACGGAACGGATCACCCCATTATGGACTTTAAGCTATGGTACCAATGGCTAGCCTTTCATTTGGTACTAAAGGAAGTGGACATATGACAACCCCAGCCCTTAACACATAACAACCTCGACCCTTAACATATGATAACCGTGAGAACCCCAACCCTCATAACCTCGACTCATAACACATGAGGTCGAGGTTGTCATGTGTTAAGGGTCGACATTGTCATTTGTTTACTGTCAACACTACTAAAAATGGATCAAAGGTTACGAATTAAATCCGTAGTGAAAGAATATTTTAGTTAGTAGCCATTGGTACCATGGTTGTAATGTGGTAAGGGTCGAGATTGTCATGTTATAAGGGTTGAGTTCAAGGTCGAGGTTGTCATGTTATATGGGTCAATGTCATCATGTTATATGGGTTGATGTCGTGGTTGTAATGTGGTAAGGTTCGAGGTTGTCATGTTATAAGGGTCGTGGTCATGGTTATAATGTGGTAAGGGTCGAGGTCGTGGTTGTCATGTTATATGGGTTGTGGTTTTCATGTTATATATGTATGGGTCATGGTTGTCATGTTAAATGAGTCGTGGTCATCATGTTATATGGGTCATGGTTGTCATAGGTCGAGGTTGTCATGTTATATAGGTCATGGTTGTCATGTTACATGGGTCACGGTTTTCATGTTATATAGGTCGAGGTTGTCATGTGATTTGTTGAGGTCGTGGTTGTAATGTACTAAGAGTCGAGGTTATCATATTATAAGGGTTGTGGGTCCTATCATTATTTATTTCTCTAATCCAATCCATCCATTGGATTTAGAATTTAATTTGATGTCATAAACCAAAAAAATGAGTAACATGAACCATGATTTATGTGTTTTATCGTGATAAAATGTATGTAGTATATCCATTTTGTCCATTCATTTTTCTAGCTCGTTGTAGGGGTTGAGCCTAGAATTGAAGCATATATCCCAAGCTAAAGTGGACCGCACCACAGGAAACAGTTGCAATAATGCTATTAAAACCTTATCAGCGTCCACAGTTATGTCTATATGTCTTCCAACCTGGTCATAAGATCACCCAGACATGGATGAAGGGAAACAACAAATATCAGCTTCATCTAAAACTTATGTGGCCCCAATAATTTTTCAATGGTAAACGCTCAATGTACTCTTACCTGTGGTGTGGTTCACTTGAGCTTTGGATATGCTTATTTTTTTAAGCTGAAGCAGTACAATTATATGCGAAAATGGATGGACGGAGTTTACTCAATAGGCGACGTACTGAGTTTCTCTTAAGCAATTCGCTTCCTTCTCAGCGGATTAGGTGAGGAGCGCCAGACCCTGGACTCACCAAAGAGGGTGCAGCCCTTACATGAGGCTGTATTTATTCTGTATCCATACCGTACATCCATTTTTGTTGCTCATTTTAAGGTATTATCCAAAAAAATAAAAATAAAAAATGAAGCAGATCCTATTGTAAGGCAGGCCATGTCATACCAAATAGCGGTGATTGACCATTAATAGGCCACAGTTTTAGAACAAGCTGATTTTTTATGTTTTTCCATCTTCATACGTGCTTATGTGAAGTTATTAACAGATTGAATGGGAAATAAACAATGCGAAAATATTAAAGTGTGCACTAAGAAGTTTTGAATGACAGGGCATTTCTATAAATAGTGTTTTTGGATGATACCGTAAAATGATATGAAAAAAGGAATGAACCCCATCAATATAAAATAGATACAGGATGGCCCCACGGAAAGGGTTGCACCGTCTTCGGTGAGGCGGCGGTCTGGCTATAGCGCGAGTCTCAATAGGGATTATCCGCACGTCAAGGTGGGCTATGGTAAGGGCCCACCGTTTCTTTTCTTGTGATCCATGCCGTCCAATTAAATGTAAAAATTATATTGTGACGTGTCCAAATGTATGAAGAGATCAAATAATCAAGTGAACCACACCGGTCAGAGTCCAATTAAAGGTTCGTAATTTCTTTTCTTGTGATCCATTTGATTGCCCTTGATATATAAGGAGATGGGAAAATTGATGAACCACGTAGATCACCGAAGTCAACGAAGGTGAGCCCCATTTCAGCCTTTTGAAGGATGGCCAATTTCAGGGGCAGATCCGTTATAATAAAACAGTGGGCGGGGAATTGAGAGTCTCCATGAGACTCATCATTTCTAATGACTTAAACCATATTTTCAGAGAGGGGATTGGCTACTCCCATTTGAGAGTCTCCATGAGACTCATCATTTGTAATGACTAACACCATATTTTCAGAGAGGGGATTGGCTACTCCCCTGCCACCAGCCGAGTGCTGGCGGTCGGTGCTCCGTGGCCCCAACATGATGTATATGTTTCATCCATGCCATCCATCTAGTTTTCTAGATCAATTTAGGGGATATAATAAAAATGAGGTATATCACAATCTCAAGTGGACCACATTACAGGAAATAGTGTTGAATGAACGTTGACTATTAAAAACTTTTTGGGCCCCTAAAAGTTTTAGATCAAGGTGATATGTTGTTTTTTCCCCCTTTATATAGGTCTGTATGACCTAATCAATAAATTGAATGTCAAGTAAAAAGTAAAGTGGGCCTTAAGAGGATTTTAATGGTGGATATCCAATCACTATTGTTTTACTATGGTGTGGTCCACCTGAGGTTTATATCCCTTTCGTTTTTTTTTTTTTTGCATTAAGCCCTAAAATGATATATAAAATGGATGAACAGCGTGGATGAAACATATACATCATGCTGGGGCCAAAGAGAACCAACCACCAGCCACCGAGCTAGTGGCAGGGGGAGTACCCAATCCGTTTCCATAATTTCAGTGCATGCCATCACTATAATTAGAGCTGGGCATCGGTCCTGTTCGGATCGGATCCGGGCTAACCCGATCCTACCCGAAAGTACCTTGGTATTGACCCGAATCCGAACCGATCCGTTACCGGATCTAGATTACATGAGTCGAACAGATCCGAATGGTTGATTGTCTGATCCGATCCATGCCCGACTCGTTTTTCCAATTAGGCTAGGTTCTAAACGGTCCAAATGTAAGTTAGTATATATCAATGGTGCAATCTTGGAGTGACTGTGTACCAAGTGTCATATGGAGCCGGAGTACCATACGAAAACAGCTGTAAAGCAATAAACCTTTCCAGCGTCTCTCTCTCCAACGTTTCCTTTCCAGCGTCTCTCTCTCTTTCCTTCATTTACAATCTCTCCCCTCCGTTTCCTTTCCAGCGTCTCTCTGTCTCCTCCGTTTTCAATCTCGCTCCTCCTTTCCAGCGTCTCTCTCTCTCCTCCATTTTCAATCTCTCTCCTCTGTTTTCAATCTCTCTCTCTCCTCCATTTCAGAGTTTTTTTTTCTTATGCTTTCCGCCCAAAAATGAAAAAAGGAAACCCTAGGTACGACGCTCTCTCTCTCTCAGCTATTGCTGTTGATGGATGGGAGTATTGTTTCGTTACAGCTGCTGTTTGGGTTATTTTGTATATTTGATTTGTATTTTTTTTTTTAATTTCTGCTATGAAGGAATAAGAGATTGATTGCTGAAATTTTTATTTTTTTTTTGATATTATTTTGGATCGGATCCAATCGGATCGGATCTGATCGGATTAGGCCTAATCCGAATCCGAGCTGAAAAGAATTCGGATCTGGATGGAGCTACTCGATCCGCACCGATCCACCCCGTCGGTTCGGTTCAAATCGGGTCGAATTGGGTCGAAACGGGTCGGATCCACCGGATCGGATCTGAAATGCCCAACTCTAACTATAATCGAAAACGGAGTGGCTACTCCCCCTGGCACCAGCCAATGGCTAGTGGTTGGTACTCTGTGGGCCCACCATGATGTATGTGTTTCGTCCATGCCGTCCATCAATTTTTACGGATCATTTTACCATATGAGACCAAAAATGAGGTATATCCCAATCTCAATTGGACCACATTACAGGAAACAATGTTGAATGAGCATCGACCATTAAAAACATTTTGGGAGCCAAAAAAGTTTTGGATCAAGGTTATTTTTGTTTTTTTCCTTTCATCTGAGCTTCTATGACCCAATCAACAGATTGGATGTCAAATAAATAGTACAGTAGGGCCTTGGGAGGATTTTAATGGTGGATATCCGATCACTATTGTTTTCATGTGGTGTAGTCCACCTGAGATTTATATACCTCTCATTTTTGGGGTCAAGTTCTACAATGATCTTTGAAAATGGATGAACAGAATGGATGAAACACATACATCATGGTGGAGCCCACAGAGCATTGACCATCAGCCACGAGGCTGGTGTAGGGGGAGTAGCCGATCCGTTTCCTCACTACAACCCGTAATGCATACTTTCTTGTACGGACATGAGATGTGTGGAAACCTATTGGCTACTCCCCCGCCACCATCCATGTGGCTGGTGGTCATTGCTCTGTGGGCCCCACCATGATGTATATCTTTCATCCATTTTGTTCATCCATTTTTATAGATTATTTTAGTGCTTGATTCCAAAATTGAGAGATATATAAATATAAGGTAGACCACACTACATGAAAACAATAGTTATTAGATATCCACCATTAAAATCCTCTTAAGGCCTAATGTATTGTTTATTTGACATCCAATCTGTTGATTAGGTCATACAGGCCCATATGAATGGAAAAAACAAAAATCAGCTTAATCTAAAACTTTTATGATCCTCAAAATGTTTTTAATGGTCGATACTCATTCAAAATTGTTTCCTATAATTTGGTCCACTTGAGATTGAGATATACCTCATCTTTGGTTTCATATCTTAAAATGATCTTTAAAAATATATTGACGGCATGGATGAAATAAACACATCATGGTGGGGCCCACAGAGCACCGACCACTAGCCATTGGCAAGTGTCAGGAGTAGCCAATCCGTTTCCGAGATGTGTACCCTCACCCACTGCGAGATGGGAAGTGGATTGGCTGGTGTACCCTGCACCAACTATATAGATGGTGTATTGACATCAGCAAGCCTTGTGAGTCAAATCATGAGGTATGTGTTAAATCCAAACCTTCCATCAATTTGGCGAGCTCGTCTACCAAAAATAGTGGGGGATTGAACGTCTACCATTGAAACCCTTCTGGGGTCACAGAAGTTTTGGATCAATATGAAAAAAAAAAAAAAAAAATTTCCTCTTCATCCCTGTATTTTAACCTTATTAATAGATTGAGAAAATAAACTTTTTGGTGGGCCTGCGAATTTTTTAACATTGAAAATCATTATCTTCGCTGCTATTTATGGTGTGGTCCATTTGAGCTTCAGTTATGATTTTTTTATTTTTTTTTCTAATGCTATAAAATCATCTCCAAAAATTGATGAACGGTATGGATATAATAAATATATCATTGAGGGCCACGTAACTTTGATCTCATTTGAACCGTTCGTACAACTCGGAGCTCGAAGCGCGTCAGCGCTCGTTTTCGCACGACACGTATCAACAGCATTTATATAGCTGGTGTGTGGTACACCAGCCAATCCGCTTCCTAGGAGATGGGTCTTAAATCTATTTCTTTTTGTTATTGGTTGTCCAATCAAAGAGTACCATCAAATGTCAACGCCACGGAGGTCTCTATTCGCATAATCCGTTACATAATTGTTAATTAATGGAACTCATAGAAAGTAAAAAAGATGGAAGGTCATAGCATTACAGAACATCACAAGCAAGCGTATTTTTCTCTGAAGTCAGGAGTATGAAGTCCTTCGACCAGAGTAGTAAATAACAATCGTTGGTGCCATCTGCAAACTAAAGATGTAATTTTAATGGAATTGGACCTTTCTGCAAACTGCCACAACTTTGAGGAGAAAGTAACAGAACTAAATAATAGATAGTGCCATCAGTTTAAAAGATGGAATTTCAAAATCAAAGGACTTCCCCCACATACAACCTTATTGTAAAGCTGAGTGGGACCTACATGATAATACAATCATATTTCACCTTTACGTAGTAAGAAACAATTGATGAAAAAATTAAAAATAACATTCACTCTTACCTGCTTCCAGGTGAAGGTGGGAAAACAATGAAATGAGAGAGAGAGAGAGAGAGAGAGAGAGAGAGAGAGAGAGTTTACCAAGGACAAGCCACATCATCAGATGAACTAAGAAGCTCCTCCAGATAATCAACCCCTAGAACTTCCAATTCCAGCACATCCTCTATCCTCAAATCTCTCTCTTTCCTTTTCCTCCTCATGGAGTGCCTTTTCTTGAGAGCTACCACAGGGGACACCTCATTATCATGGTATGATAGTCCGCGAAGCGACTCCTGGACTCGCTCCACTGGAAAATTGAGGACAGCCAACGAACCCCGTGTTGAAAATGCTGCCTGATCGTAGGCCAGCGCAGCTGCCTCCGCGCTATCAAACGTTCCAAGCCAAACCCGAACCCCATTCCTAGTCGAGTCCCTTATCTCCGCGGCAAATTTGCCCCAAGGTCGCCTGCGGACCCCACGGTAGCAGTTCTGCTTGGCCTTCTCCTTGTCTGCAACCTTCAAGTTCACCTCTTCTTCCTTAATCCGCCTTGAGAAGAGGGTGTTCGATGGTTCTTTTGGGGCCTCTGCAAGCATGTCGAAGAGGAACATCTCCTCCGAGTCGTTCTCGTTGAATGGGAGTGCTTCTTCCTTGAAGGTAATCCCATCCCAAGAGAAAGGTTTAGGTGACCCGGATGAAGATTCCGGCGAGAATTCAGAGTCTTGGAAATGAAAGAAATTGGAATCCATTTCTCAAAGTTCTCTCTTAGCCACTCGTTATGTTCGTTTGATACGTTTGAAGGCTACCCCTAAAATACCCAAATCAATGAAGAGATTAAGATTTTAAATAATAATAATAATAATAACAAAAGGAGAGATATGTAAAAGAGAAATGGTCTCATTTAAGTGTACGGAAGACACCAACACGGGAAAAGGAGATGTTTTCATCTGTATATGGGGCCAGGTGGACCACGAAATCATACGGGGATGGTCAATGACGCATGGCGGCCTGGTGAAGTTGGCGTTGTACTACATCAGCAATATGACCTCATCCGGTCCATCTTTGAACCGGTTCAATTCAAACGATTTCAGCCATTGAATGGGAGTTTCATATTAGAGGAAATGGGCCACACCCCTACACTGGTCATCAGCATTTAACAACGGATGCATAGTTTTATCAGTCCAAATTGCTGAACGCATTGTGATTGAAACATACACCGTAGTGGTATGGTCCACTCCAATATGCGTCTGGACTTCTACTGTTTGTTTGATGGTGGAGCAATGAACCATCAATCCAGACCGTTTATCTGATGCACTCATCGCTGGGTGATGTAGAGCGAGTTGCAGACACTTTCATAAAAATTTAAAAAAAAAAAAAAAAAATTGGACCAAAGAAGGCTTGATCCGAGGCAAAAACGATCTGAACCGTCAGAACTTTAAGTTAGTCATGTTTTGGATATTGGGATGAGTTTTTCCACTTATTATATATGATTTTAGGATACGAGGATCTGCTTAAGCCAACCAACCCTGCTATGTGCCATATTTGCGAGATTTCATCATATCGACATTCAAAAGTCTTGCTTAGTTTCATTTTTAATATAAATAATAAGTTTTGGTTTGTGTATAACTTTTAATCCTTCGAGTTGAGAAGTCGTGCCCAATATGAAAAGGGCTTAGAGAAGTTAGGCAAAAAACATTGTTCTGCATATTAGGCACCTACTACTTTTAGCCAAAAAACACAAAGTCTAATAAGAATAGAGGTCATCTATAAATAGTAAGTTTACTATTTATACTAAGTCATATTTCATATTTTTAGGGTGTTTGAGTTGGAGTCTAAGACTAAAACTCTATCTTAGGTTTGAATTGTATTTTTTATATATCATCAATCAAGTTATTTTGAATTTATTAGGAATTATTCCCACTTTTATGTCTCGTGGATTCGAGGTAGCTCTATGAGGAGTTTTTTTTTTTTTTTTTTTTTTTTTTACTCTATATTTTCATTAAGAAAAAGCCGGAGAAATTACAAATACTGAACTTCGGGTGACCAGCCACAAAAAACCAAGGCACGGCCACCTATCGTAAAGAAGATAAACAAGAAGTAAACTCCAAAAAAAAAAAAAAAAAAAAAAAAAAAAAACCCCAAAAATAAAACTAACCTAGAGGCCTGAGAGCTACCTAGACCCCCTACTCCGAATCGCCCTAAGCCCTGCTCTATCGAGGAAAATGAGGCCCCTGACCACCTGAGGGAACTCTCTATGAGGAGTCTAGAGAGCTATATGGATTCAGAGTAGTTATCCCCTAAGGAAGACGTACGGTGATTGACCTTATCATATCTCTTCCTACGCAAAGTGGCATCAGAGCAATGACTCCCCTTGGGCCGATCGCAACAAAAAATGAAATGGACCAAAATCCTGTGGACGATGATCTAGGGATTCATTATTTAAAAAATATTGGAAGCTTCCCACCGGGAGAGTCATTTGGCCATGAAAGGCTGCAAGCAACCATTGACCTTTTTATAGATACGCTAATTCTGATCGAAGGCTAAGGCGATGCTCAACCGCCTGTGATAGCGGTATGACACAACCTCATTTTCTATAGAGAGCTATTGGAGACAAATCGCATGGCTATCCCAAATGATTCGAGCTCTAGCGATGAGGACGTCGGTGGTTTTGTTGCCTGACGGTCAATCCATGGAGACGATTGAGTAGATCATGCTGAAAAAGACTATCGAAGTAATGTTGAACTTCTCAGTTTTAATGGCTTATTGCATATAGAGAATGTCCTCAATTGATTAGTCGAAGTAGAGCAATATTTTGATTATATGGATGTATCAGAAGAAAAGAAAGTGAAGTTGGTTGTGTTCAAGAATCCCTACTCGGCCTTATCCTTCAACTCGGGCCCCCATCACGGGTCCCACACAAGATTCGACGTTGGCCAAATGACAGGAACTAGTAATAACGTGTTCTCAACCTCCTATAACCATAAACTAAGACACGGGGAGCGGTCCATCTAGGTCTTAAAGTGCATCACCACAACAACAAGTCCGAGCAGGATTTCAAATCCTTATGGTCTACCAAGTCTAAACCATTGTGTCCGTTATAGCTAATCGGGCCACTTATTGAACACCTTCCCTCAACGCCTCGTAGCAACTTGGCCATTAATGAAGGGGGCAATGAAGATGAGGTAATGAAAGAAGGCCCTGAATTTGATGAGAATGAATAAGCTACTAAAGGAGGAGCCAGTAATGAAGAATGGTTGGCCAAGGATCATGGAGAATCCTTGGTCGCGAGATGGTTATTGTATACTCTAAGGAAGGAGGTGCACCCGCAAACGCGTAATATATTCTGCATATGGTGTACCATCAACGACAAGGTTTGTAATGTAATTATAGACAGTGGCAATAGAGAGAACATTATCTCAAAGGTGATGGTGGACAAGTTGTGGCTACCTACGATAAATCATCATTCCCCTTACTCCTTTAGCTAGATAAGAAATGTGAACAAGACCAAGGTAACTGACCAATGCACTGTCTTATTTTCAATTGGTATGAATTATAAAGATCAAATAATTTATAACGTGGTCAACATGTAAACATGTCATATGTCGCTCAGTCGAACATGGCAATCGGAATGTGATATGACTCTCTGAGGACAAGAAAATGTCTATGTCTTCATCAAGGATGGTTGTAAGATGATCCTTGCCCTTATGACACCAAATAACCACCCTGACACTTCTAAAGTGGATAAGAGCTCCCCCTGACCATTTGGGATTTCGTGGAGGAATCTAAGGAAACTAGCGAGGTGCACGCTGCGGTGGTAAAGGGCGATGAATCAGAACCTTTAAATATTCCTCCAAGTTTAAGGTCGTTGCTGAACGAATTCAAAGAAATTTGACCCGAAGAGTTACCCAACTGATTGCCCCCATGCAAGATATCCAACATCGTATATACCTTATCACTGGGGTTGACTTGCCCTGTAACACTCAAACTTTTCAATACCCGAGTATTGAAAGTTCTCGAATGTTACCATGAAATTTAACATAATATGTACATGTGTACGATACGAATATAACTATCCTAACCTTACATCTATTCCTTTACACGAATCCAACCGTTGGGAATGATCTCCATTTGATAGATCAAGCCATTTGATTGTTAATTTAAAACAAGACCATCCATCATGTGTCTTAACATATGTACATTCCCTTAAGTGAATTAGCAAATAACTAATTATCCATAATGATTTAAATGAAAGTTTGTTTGTAAGAATTGTTTAGAAAGGTGCAGACAGCCAGGTAGAACCATTAGATCTCACAAAATTCTTAAATTAACAATAATTACGAAAATGTCATTAACGTAGACCCCTGAATTTTAGATCACATGGTTCCCACGATCTGTTTAATGTGAAATTACTTTACACCATGCCTATGCATCATAAATTAGCCATACATGTCGAATTTTAGCCCTTGGATCATTGTAAAAGTATCCCAAATGACAAATAAGCCTTTAACCATTGATTTTGGTGTCCATTGAGCGAAGAAACCTCATAGCTAGTTGTAGTTGGACATTTCCCTTCATATAAATGGAGTAGATCCCTCAAAAACATCACTGTGGACCCCAACTTGAGTGGTGTACGCACACAACACACGCACAACCGCAGAACACCATACACCAAAAATCAGTCAAACATAGTTGACCTGATAAGTCACGAAGAAGAATCCTTCTTCTTCACGACTTCCCGCCAAACCATTTTCAAAACAGAAAAATCCACACCATTCTAGTATGGGCCACCATCATTGTAGACTGGAGATCCAGACCATCCATTAACCTCCTCTCGAAATTCCGTCCGAGAGCAACGCACGCAAGGGATAATTGAAGCTTGCACGAACTATTTTGCTGATATTCTGGGCTGTGCGGATGCCGCAACGGCAATATCTCCTCCTTGTGTATCAAACTACGTACCTACCCAAGAAAGACCGATATATCCTCTCCAAATGAGAGAGAGAGAGAGAGAGAGAGAGAGAAACTGTCTAAAATCCTCACTGATTCCCATGGAAATTCCTCCATTTTCCACACAATGTGTGGAAGAAGTCCTGCTCGCAGTGGGCTCATGAATCCCGCCTTCACCACGGATCTGATGGGCTAGGAAGAATCGGATGGTTGATCCGACCAACCTAGTGACTGCCAAATTGAAAGAGAATGGATTTGGACCGACCTGTCAGTAAAACCGATCCCTATCTCCCAGCAACAACATTGTTCAATCAGAAATCCTAATCACCATTAACGTACTTTCAGAATCCCAGTAGGCCAAATGATCGGAAGAGAAATGATCTAAAAAGATCGAGATTTTAAAACTCCCAAACTAGCAGTGTACACACACCGCAACCGATGAGCCGCATAGCTGTCTACACAACACTACGCAAGAAGCGTCTAGAGACGCACTCTATGTTACGTAAGAAGGATCTAGAGTTCCGATAGGCTATAAAAAGCCCTTACCATCACATCAGGAAGGGACAGAAAAAGAAAGGAAGAGAGAGAGAGAGAGAGAGAGAGAGAGAGAGAGAGAGAGAGAGGGAACTCCAGCCAACTAGCAGTAGCAAGGAGACTCTCAACGGAAAAGAGAAAGAAAGGAAGTAAGAAAGAAAGAAAGGAAGAAGGAAAGAAGGGAGGAGGCGCCTCACTACAAGCTAATTCCACATTAGAAAGGAGGAGGAAGAGAGAAAGAAAGCGTCTACCTGTCCACCTCGCAACCACTAAGGTCGGGTTCAATTCCTAATTATTCCCCTTATTTTCTATCCTTCCCTTCCTTTTCTAGAATTATTCTATCCTTCAACAATGGGAATCCATTTATACTTAAGGCCTAGTTAAGCCGATGGTTAGAAGGGCCTAAAACACCTAAGTTGAAGGCCTACCAACTTAGGCAACCTAAAAACCTGTTTAGGGAATAGTTTAGATCATATCTTTTCCTTATTCTAGTATAACGTCTAACTTAATTAATTTAAACCAAGCGAGTATAAGAAGAACCTGAACATCTAACTTAAGTAAGAGACGACATCACCACCGAGGTGAGGGTTTTATTCCTTTAAGCTTATGGTAATTTAAGTTAATATGTTTTATCGTGCCTTTTACATACTATGTTTTCATATTAATAAGATTTACTCTCTTTGATTGTTTAATTTACCATCAACACTTATTTACCCTTTTTGGGAACCATGATTCAGTTTACATTCTCTATCAATGTAAGTGATGTGTTAAAGGTATCACAACTAGTGAATCTAATATTTTATCATGAACGTAATACGTTACGGGTAGCAGCCCTCTTGGTCGGCATGCAATTCCATAGGTTGGTTGGCGTTGTGCACAATCGATGTACAGATTGAAGACATAGAGGACCATCTCCCTATAGAAGATTATACTAAAAGAATAAGAAGATAGTTTTATGAATTAGTTTTATATTTCCGCTACGAGCTCGATGCATGTAATAGGCTTCCATTGAGAGGGCATTTGATTATTTACTAAATTTTTTTACTCTGATGAAATAATCAATACAATCGATTTTATTCTTGTGAATGTTACCTTCATGAATGTATCTGGATGTGATCTAAAAAGATAAAAAAAATAAATAAGGTACGATTTATAAAGCATCCTATTTATACATTATTAACACCCGACTTTTTTGGATATGAGTATAAACTCTAGCTGTGAAAATTCGGGATGTTACATGCCCAACCGCCCTCACCATTGGATGAGACCAAAAAAGTGTAAGATATTTCAGGTGCAGGTGGAGGAATTGATCCGTAAGGGTCTTTTGAGAGAGAACATGAACCCATACATCGTCCCATCTTTATTAACATCGAAGAAAGATGGGAGTTAGTGCATGTATGTTGACAATCACGCAATTAAAAAGCTTACCATTAAATAATGGTTCTCGATATCGTAGTTTGATGACATGATTAATATGTTAGAAGGTTCCAAGGTATTCTCTAAAATAGATTTGAGGAGCAGGTACCCTCAGATTCATATTCGGCTTGGTGATGAGTGGAAAATAGCACTGAAGAGCAAGGAAGGATTTTATGAATGGTTAGTGATGCCCTTCGGTCTGTCGAAGGAACCAAGAACTTGTATGCGTTTGATGAATCAAGTGTTGAAGTCGTTCATTGGTTGGTTTGTGGTAATATATTTTGATGATATTCTGATATATCGCCAGTGTGAGATGGAGCAATGGAGTATCTCTGACAGGTGCTATAGATCATGGCGGTTAACAAGTTGTAGCTCAACTTGAAAAAGTGCAATTTTTTTAATGGGCAACTTATTGTTTTAAAGATTTTTTATGACCTCTATGGGCATCAATGTGGACGATGAAACTATGTGATCCATTAATGAATGGCTGATTCCAATGAACATTCATGAAGTGAAGGGTTTCCATGGATTAGTGATATTTTATTGTAGATTCGTGCAGAATTTCAGCACTATAGTCGCACTCATTACAAATTTCATGAAAAAAAGGTTGTTTCAGTGGATTGATGAGGCTAACAAGAGCTTTGCTAAAATCAAGCATCGATTGTCCATAACACCAATCTCGGTTCTTCCTAGTTTCGACAAGTTAATTGAGGTTGAGTGTGACACCTCATATATCGAAATTGGGGTCTTATCACAAGAAGGCAGGCCGGTAGCATTCTACAATGAGAAGCACAGTGAAGCCCAAAAATAAATAGTTGACATAAGAGCTTGAGTTGTACGCAGTGGTTCAAGCATTACGACATTTCTGGCATTATTTGATTTAGAGAGAGTTTTTTATCTGCACTGACTATCAATCTTTAAAGTTTATTAATAGTCAGGCTAACATGAACCGTATACATGATATATGGGTCACATTTTTACATAAATTCATGTTCGTTCTGAAACACTAGTCAGGACAAAGAACAAGGTATATGATGCACTTAGCCGTCGTGCATCACCACCGGTTACGATGAATAATGAGCTGCTCGGCTTCGACTCTCTTAAGGAGTTATTTGCCGAAGATGAGGACTTCGAGGATGCATGAATGAGGTGAAGAGGGTCTCCCAGTGTCTTACATATGTAAGACGATTTTCTCTTCAAAGGGAATCGACTCTGCATCCCCCAAAGTTCTTTGAGAGAGCAGATTATCCAAGAGATACATGGAAGTGGCCTTGGTGGACACCTTTAGTGAGACAAGACATTGACTCTTTTTTAGAACGGTATTACTGGTGGCAATTGGTACGTGACATGGGTTAAGTAGTACAACACTGTCATGTTTGTCAGACCTCCAAGGAGCAGTCTTAGAATACAGACATCTATATCACATTACCTATGCTTAAAGGCCCTTGAGAGAACTTATACATGGACTTCTTGCTTGGTCTCCCATGAACACAATGCAGGTGAATTTGGTGTTCGTGGTGGTAAATTATTTCTCAAAGATGGCATACTTTATCTAATGTAACAAGGCCTCGATACAATACATGTGGCGAACCTATTCTTTAGAGAAGTTATGTGGCTATATGGGGTTCATAAGACCATTACTTCTGACCATGACACTAAATTCATTAGCCACTTCTTGTAGACTTCGTGGAATCGGTTCGATACGTGACTTCAGTTCAGTAGTGTCTACCACCCATAGACCAATGTGGAGATTGAAGTTGTGAATCGCACATTAGGAAACCTCTTTCGGTATATTTCAAGTTTTAAGTTGAAACTGTGGGATTTGACCTTGTCTCAGTTGGAATTTGCATTCAACAATATGGCGAACTGCTTGACAGAAAAATCTCCATTATAGATTATTTATAGTCGACTGCTCTGCGCACACACACTTAACTATGTCCCATTGCCCAAGCTCTCGGGCATGAGCATTAAAGCAAAACATTTGGTGGACTGAATCATGGGCATTCATGCGAATATACAAACTAAGTTGCAAGCTTCAAATGATAAGTACAAGGATTAAGCCAACAACCATTGAGGCTAAAAGGTGTTCGAGGTGGGCGACAATGTTATGATTCATATATGTAAGGAGAAATTTCTGACTCAAACTTACAATAAGTTGATGAACAAGAAGATTGGACTAGTATCGATCCTCTGAAAGATCAATGACAACTCTTACATTGTTAATCTTCCGAATGATATGGAGATCTCGTGTACTTTCAACAATGCAGACTTGAACGAATATCATGAACCAAAGTTGGATGATAACTCAAGGTCAAGCTCTTTTGAAGTATAGGGGACTGATGAGTGCAAGTTGCAGACACTTTCATTGAAAAAATAATGGACCAGAGAACGCCCGATCGGAGGCAAAAAAGATTCAGAGCGTCAGAATTTTAAATCATTTGTATCTCACAAACCAGGATGAGTCTTCTGGCATATTATATATGATTTTGGGGTAGGAGGACTTATGTTTTAATTTGATAGTAAGTTTTAGTTCAAGTATAACTTTTGATCCTTTAAGTCGTAGAAGTCGTGCCCAACATAAAAAGGTCTTAGAAAAGTTAGGAGAATAACATGGTTGGCCCAAATTGGACACTTAATCTTTTTGGCCAAAAACTACATAGTCTAATAGGAATAAAGGTTGTCAATAAATAGTAAGTTTACTATTTATAGTAATTCACATTTTTAGGGTGTTCGAGTTGGAGTCAGTCCAAAACTTCGTCCTAGGTTTAAGTCCCTTATTTAAAGAGTTGTAATTTCATTTTTTTTTATTAATTAAGTTATTTTAAATTTATTAGAAAATATTCGTACTTTTATCCCTTGTGAATTCAAGAAAACTTAGAGAGTCCAAAGAGCGAATTTTATACCCTGATGAATTTCGATTATCCATAAGTGTTTACAAAGGAACATAGGTTTTCAAGGCGATTCTTTTCGCCAAACTAGTATTTTAATCATGTATTGTATAATCATACATTAAATACATATGTCAAACATTATTCCAAAAGAAATCATACCTCATCATGTCACTCCCTACGCCACTTAGACATGCCCCGAAAGTCACTCCAATGGATCAATCTTAATCGTCCAATCAGATGCCTTAAAAAATATGGTCATGAAATAAAATATTACAAAAGTCTACGTTTAGTTAGAGGTCAAAGATGAAAGAAAATGTTGGGTTGGAAACTTCCAAGAACCGGTTCTAAAGAGAAACGCCTGTTACACTCGCTTGTTCGCAGTCGCCTAGCGCCTGCCCAGAAAAAAGTCACACGTGTGCAAGATCTGGACAGCTTGATTTACCATACTCACTGTGTAGACTACGTACGTGCATCTAAAATCTTGCAAATATGATCATCAGGACGGCAACTGGTGCACGCATAATTTGAAGCATTGGTTAATTTATCTTACGCGATCACTTATTTTGTAAAGGTGTAGCCTACCTGATGATCACGTGAGACTGATTTATTACATATGCAATCTACACTATTTAGATTGTGTGGTGAGCGGCTCCGATTTTGTACACATGTCCTTTATTTCCACGTTTGAGGCCACTGCACATAATAAGTGCAAACCAGCAACTAGCTTTCTTTTTCAACGTAGGGCCCACATCAAATACTCAATAACGGGTGAATACGGCCCACCAATTTTGAAAGTTTTGAAAACCATCTTTTCAAAGGTTTCCCACCAAAATGTTACTTATTAGATTCAATAGAAGGCAAACGGTATCAAAGAGTCGGAAATTGACTGTGTGGTGTGCCGCACACCACCGACTTCCCTTGCGTACTGAGGTCACCAAGTTACGTGAGCCCCACCATGATATATGTGTTATATCCACACTGTTCATCCATTCTATGAGATAATTCTAAGGCATGAGCTCAAAAATGAGGCATATACGAAACTCAAGTGGACCACACTATAGAAAGCAGTGGGGGCAATATATTCCCACTATACCATGATGTTTCTTTATCATCTAACCTGTTCATGAGCTAAAAAGGACTTGGATGAAGGGAGAAAAAATATCGAATTGATCTAAAACTTTTGTAGTCCCAAGAAGTTTTAAAGGAAGATGTTCAATCCCCGCTACTTTCTTTAGTGTAGTCCACTTGAGCTTTGGATGCACCTCATTTTTGGGCTCATGCCCTAGAATTATCTCATAAAATAGATGGAACATGTGGATATAACAAATAAATCATGGAGCGTCCACAAAACTTGGTGATATTAATGCACCATTGAGGTAGGTGGCTGTAGCTAGCACACCGTGCAGTCCACTTCCCAAAGGGATAACTCTATTGACATAATGAATCCCTCTCAACCGTGTGGCAAGGGATACTAAGAATACGACAGTTCACCTAGTGGTCCTTGATCAAAATGAGTGACCTTACACATCAAATTGGTGAGCTAATGGGCCTTATAATCTAAAGAGAACGCGGATTACATCGCTTGTTCGCAGTCAGCGCCTGCCCAGAAACGCAAGGGCATGTTTGGACAGGTGGATTAGAAGGGATTAGATTGTATTCAGGACGGACTGGTGGATTTGAAGGAGTTAAATCTTACCGGGAATGGTAAAGGGCCTACCTGATGAACACGAGTCTGGTGATATGATCCCACTATTTAGATTGTGTGGATCGATTTTTACACATGTCCTTTACAAGGCCACTGCACATAATAAGTGCAAACCAGCATTATTTTCTTTTTAAATAGGGCCCACATCAATCCAACGGGTGAAATCCATTTTGAAATTTGCCTTAGGTTTCCCACCGTTACTTATTAGTTGTTGAAGGGATTGGTCGGAAATTGATGGGAAGGTTGCCGCACACCACCGATTGGCTGAGGGCGTGAGCCCCACCATGAACGGATTATATCCACACTGTTCATCCATTCTATGAGGTGGATTGGAAGGGATTGAATGGTATACGAAGAGTGGAGAAAGCGTGGCAATATTTCCCACTATAATGATGTTTCTTTATCATCTTGTTCATGAGCTAAAAAGGATTGTCTTGATCTAAAAGATCCATGGGATTGGATATATTCTTCTTTTAGTGTAGTCCACTTGAGCTTTGGATGCACCTCATTTTTGGCACGCCCTAGCCAATCTCAGGGATTCAACCTTGGATCCCTACCAATAAATCATGGAGCGTCCACAAAACTCTGGTGAAATTAACGGATTAGGGTGGTGGATGGAATTTAAAGGTAATAATGGTGTTGTCCAATGGATTATTGACATAAGATCCGTGTGGAATTGGGATCATATCACCGACAGTTTCACCTAGCCATCCGGGATTAAAATCCCTTCCATTACCATCCAATCCCTTCCAATGGGCCTTATAATCGGAAGCGGATTGGTGAGCTAATGGGCCTTATAATCGGAAGCGGATTGCATACTGAGTAACTCAGTACGCTAAGCGTACTGAGTAAATTCTTTGGGGTCCACCATGATTTATGTATTTTATCTACTCCGTCCATCTATTTTACCAGATAATTTTAATGCTTGAGCCCAAAAATAAAGTATATCCAAACCTCAATTGGACCACACCATAGGAAAAATGTGAATTGAACATCTACCATTGAAAATTTCTTGAGGGCCATAGAAGTTTTGGATCAATCTTGTATTTGTGTTTTCCCCTCATCCATGTTTGTGTGATCTTATAAACAGGCTAGATGAGAAATAAACATCACTATGGGCCCTAAAAAGGTTTCAATGGTGGAAATCATTATTTCAACTATTTCGTGTGGTATGGTCAACTTGATCTTTGGGTATGCTTAAATTTTTGTCTCAATCCCTAAAATAAGATAGAAAAATGGATGGACAGCATGGATAGACTAGATACATTCACGGTGAGCCGAACAGAGTTTACTCAGTACGATAAGAGCGTACTGTGTAACTCAGTATACAATCCAATTTTTTTCTAATCTGTTGACGGTTAACAACTAAATCATTAATTGTTGTGGAAAAAATATATGCTCGCGAACAATATAAGGAAGGCTAAAACACAAAAGAAAAAAAGGGCATACAAATGGCTAAAATATCCAATCCAACACAAAAGAAAAAAGGCAAAACAAATGGCTAAAATGACCAAACCGAAATAAGAGACAAGAGAAAAAAGAATTTTGCTAGTTCAACAATATACATACTCCACGGGACAACAATACAAATAATTTTTTTCAATAGAAATAAGAGAAATAGAAATACAATGCTTACTTCTCTCCCACTCGTACAATGAATCTGACACTAAGGAATATCCTAGAAGATAAATTAATTAATGAGATGGACTACTTCTCTTTACATAATGCATCTCCTTGTATAGACCAATAAGAGGACACATAACAAAACCTAATCCGATTAGGCTTCATCTTACAATGGCCATGCGTAAGGGTGTATGCAAGGAGGGCTACCTCCAAAAGAGAGAGAGAGAGAGAGACCATTAAAAACTAAAGGAAAGCAAAACTAGTATTTTCCATCACATGTGATTCTAGGCGGCAGCGGCAAGGCCCACTAGGTGGATGGTCAAAATCGATCATTTTCCACCTTAACATAAATGAATAGGAATTAGGAGCCGACTATAAAATAAAGAGAAGTAGACCCGAGCCATTCAATGGATGGGCACACCTTGCAAGGTTTGGATTTAGTATTCGTGTGTGGAACTTACCTGTACGGACACAGGTGGTTGTGTAGACATTATGTTTTGACTGTAAAACTAAATTTCAAAAATAAAAAGTTTATTTTCATTAAGTAAATAAATATATTAATTATGAAAACTTTTCATAAAATGTTTTCATATGGCTAGATAATATGAGGACAGGTTTCTGCTAATGGAATTAGAGTTTGAATATCCACAATCGCACCACCCATGCTCACACGCGCAGTGTATTCTACTTAGGCACTTTATTAGGTGTACTTTGTACTTCGCATGCATGCATCTTGGCCAAAAGTCTAATTTTATTGGCACTTCACTCAGACTCATTTCAGCTAGCTAAGTTACGATTAGGAATGAACCAGGATCAAGTTAGAGGTCCCATGCACTAACTCCTAAGATTTAACCACAATACTGTTTAAAAGAGTGACTAAGATATTACTGTACATGTGACATTGGTGCCACGTGTCATAGATGTGGCATCACTTGTGCTGACTAGGATTTGTGTCACATGTACGTGGCAATAGTTTTATACTATTACATAACAGAATCTGTCCAAAAGAGACGTGAATAATTGTCATAAGGAAAATATCAAGTTCTTTCGTGAAAAAATGTTTGTTTCCATAAATTGGTGTATGGGTGTCTTGGAGCGGCACAAGAGTGTCTCTTCCTGGAAAGACACCATGTCCCTATAGCTTCTATAAATCCTGGACATCCGAATGGATAAAAATACATTTTGAAATAAAGCCATTCATTGTCTTGTTTTGTCTTCGCCGTTTACTCACTCTTATCCTCTTGAGAGATTATTCTTGTGTTGCATATTAGTGTCAAGTTTTAAAAATTTACTCAACACTTAGAAGTGCAACTCTTCGTATTGAACTTTTAAATCTATGAGTCCATTGTATCTTAAAGACACTTTGTTATCTCCCTTCCTTTTTACATTTGCTAGAATAATCAGAAAAATGGCAGTAAAATATATTTTAAGATATTGACTATTCTACTCAAGCCCTGAACCTATAAATTTGAGTTTATTCATCTCATCATGAAGGTGACTTGATGCTAATCATCTCATCTTGTTCGATCATGGATAATGAACTGTGATAAGTTATAGGGTGCAACACATTTATAGGGAAGTGAACATTTGATCTGCGCATGTGACATCCAACCTCTAAGATAACTTAGGTCCATCATGAGGACCACCTTGTGAAAATACCAGCCACATTCACTCATTGGGTGGACCACAATGGTATTTTGCTATTTATCAATTTCTAAGGAATTGTTTTCTATGGTGTGGTTCAACTAATGAGTGGATAGGGCACATTTTGCACAGTTTTGCACAAGTTAGTCTATTAAAAGGGTTGGATGTAGTAGGCGCATGATTAATCCAAGTTATTGATGAAACCCAATGTAGTTATAACGGACAACTTAAAAAGCTAAAGAGAAGCTTAATGAGTGTATCAAAATTAAAATTTTCTACAAGTACAAGTTGCCGATGAATTAGACGAGTTACCGTTGAACCGGCAATCAGTTGATCGATATACGTTGGAATCACTCAAATCTTCTCTTTTTTATTATTATTATTTATTTATTTTTCTCCTAAGGCTTTGCAGGATTTTATTTATTTATTTTTTCAAACTTAAAATATGAATTCCTTTCTCATTGCAAAATAGGTCCCTACATCGATCAATTACAACTACCTCTATTAAATACATTAACAATAACCATGGGTTCTTAATATATGTTACATCTTTCTAAGGCAACACCCATATCCATAGCTCAACTGGCAGACTGAGTGGAGATACCTCATTTCAACACTTGAGGTCTTGGTATCAATCTCTAGTGGGAGTGGCTAACATGGGGTGTGTGTACTGGCATGGGTGTATACTAACAAGCTAACCCAAAAAAGGAAAAAAAAAAAAAAAAAATTTTTTTTTTTAAAAACAACATCTTTCCAAGGCAAAATACAAGTTTCTAAGCTATTCAAAAACACATTTTCAAGATATACGTAAAATTTAAATTCTTCCCTTTCTCTATACATGCAGTGTGGTCCCAAAACCATACACCATGAATTCACTTGGGCTAGAAAATAATTGACTGACAAAAGGTTTTCCTAGTTGATAGGTTTGGCTTTACCCTTAAATCGGGCTTGGATCGGTTAGGAAGGCGATGGTAACTTATAGTCCCACATGTTGGACTTGGGACCGCTTCATGTATATCTGTGCGTGTCTGAATACAAAAGCGTGCCTAGGTAAATGGTAATGTTGCCTGTGCCCGCTTACAATGGTAACTCACAAGGGTTACCGAGCCACTTCTCATTAGTTTCAAAAGCTTACAATAGGGCAGGAATTTAAAAACCAGGTGGATCCAAAAGTAAGGTGGGCCACACGACCGGACACAGTGAGAATGAAAGCGTCCATCGTCAAAACCTTCTTCGAGCCGTCCATGATATTTATATGCCATCCAAACCGTTCACAATGTTATCGCCACAAATATCATCTTGATCCAACCCCCCCAATTGAAGGAAAAAAAAAAAAAAAAAAACAATGGTGGCCGTTCAATTCCCCCTATTTCGTATGATCTGCCTTATTGTTTAACTCTGTCCTACTGTGAACTTGAGAAATTGGACACAGCAGATTTGTCATAGGCACCTCTGTGGGCCTCACATCCCAAGAACACATGCAATTGGCGTTCCATTATATAAATTTTACTCCCTTAAAATCTATACAAGAAAATTAAAAAATAAAAATAAAAATGCAAGAATCACATTAAGAAGATGATTCTAGCCATCTAATTAATAGCATAAGTTGTGTTTCAAGCAAATGAAAACAAGCCAAACACCCAGATCCATAGCTCAACTGGTAGACCGAGTGGAGATACTTTGCCTCAACACTTGAGGTCTTGGTATCGATCCCTAGTGGGGGTGGCTAACATGGAATGTGTACTAACAAGCTTACCCAAAAAAAGAAAAAAAGAAAAGAAAAAGAAAACAAGCCTAGGATTAGCCAGGCTGACCGTTCCGTCTACCGCTTTCAAAATGAATATTATAAGGAAAAAAAAAAAAAGACGTCACACCATATAAATGAAATGGTAGTCCCATATCGTTACAATGAATGTGGCACTCATATGTTTCAATCTGGATAGCCCATCTAGTGGGACCCACTAGGGCTCCAACTTGATTCAATATAGGCATAGATGGGATGACCCTGGCCATCTTTAAGGCTTGCATTGATGTGAAAGCAATATAGTTAATGGCCAACTTGAAAATGAAGACAAATGATACATATGGTCTTTTCATAGTAATAATTTTTCAAACATTTTCCATCAATATTGAGGCCCTTGGACAGTTCAGATTGACGTATGACCCACACACGATTAATGTAGAGTACTGATGGCTCTACCATATTCCGTTTCTTCCAACCCCACTGTATCATCTCCCGAACTTAAATGACCAGCATTTTAAGATTTTGGGATCATACCATCCCACCATGCAGAAAAATAATACCCAAAAATCACATTAATACCATTCAGTTGATGGCCATCCATTCAATGGTCTCAGTTAAAATGGTCAACAATCAAGAACTTTTCTCAGTGTGAATTTTGGGCTACAATCCATCTATGCTGGGCCCCAATTTTGACTGGCTAGATCTCAATATATGGTGATGTAATAGACTGTGCACTAGTGCTAGAAAAATGGTACACGGGAAAGCAAGATAAGAGACACAAGTTATCCAAATGCAGATAATCTTTTAGAACTTGATGAAATGATTGGACAGTCCTGCGAAAAAAGGACATGGAACGAGCTATATCCCTTCCCGGAAAGTGCCCTTTCAGACGCTTCCAAAATTCAAAGGTCCCTTTTGAAAGGCTATTGGGGACTTGAATCCCATGATTGTTCACCACCATTTTAGAATTTGTCACACACGACACAGTTTCCAAATGGTCGACCCAGCTATGAATAGAAGCTTCTAACAGAAATTACATGAGCTTGCTTATCTAGATTGGGTCACTTAAAACTCTATCTTTAACCTTACATTTGATGGCCATCAATTGAATGGTTATGATTGCTTGATCCGTGTGACTTCATATATATGTTCCATCCAAAATGGACCCTACAACCTGCTTGGTCCGGATAGCCGTTCATTGGTGCCGCATTTATGGAGGATGAGTCATCGCCATTTTCAAGTGCTGATGATCTATCACTGGAATGTTGCCGTGGCTCTAGTTTCGTTGATGTAACACGGTGTCAGTGGAACCATGTCCCTCACATTTTTTAATCCATTTATATATATATATATATATATATATATATATATATATATATATATATATATATATATATATATCCAATGGGGAAGCACAGGGGCTTCACAGCAGCTACATGTTCCCGCAGGGCCCCTGACAAAAGCGGGCAGGGCAATCATATCATATGAAAAAAAAAAAAGAAGTTAGACTTTTTGTAAGCTACCTAGGCCTACTCCATATATCCAGAAACAGTAGGCTGCGCACAACTGGCAGGAGATCCCCGGACGAGTTCAAGACAAAGTCCAACTGGCTATCACTTCCATGTGGGCAAGGCTATCTGCAACAGAGTTAGCCTCTCTATGGGTGCAGGACATCGGGACCTCCGCGTTACACATGGGGCCACGATTCTCGCCTTCCATACCACATGGGCCAAGAAGGGTGTTGTTGTTGGATAGAACCTTCCCAACAGAGGTAAAGTCACTGGCAACCTCCACCCTACCATAACCAAGTTGGGTACACAGGGCCAGCCCATCCAAAATAGCCCTTATTTCAACTCTGGAATTGGACCCAAGACCGTAGCCATTAGAGAAGGCAAATAGAGCTTCCCCTTTTCAGTTTCTCCCAATTCTACCCTGACACAGGGATGAACGTGATGGGAATAGCTACTACGAATCCACGGAGCTTCTCTAGACTTCTCAGAGAGACTTCTCGAATCCACGAGAAAAGAAAGCAGAAAATAGAAATAAATTCTAAGAAACTTGAAATTGATTAATTGATGGCTAAAAACGAGTTCACAACCCTTTAAATAGGGGTACCAAGCAATGAGAAAGAAATCAGAATCAAACTACAACTAAGGCCCCGTTTGTTAAATCTGAAGTCTAAAGTCTGAATCTGAAATCTGAAGCCTGAATATGAAATTTGAAGGTTGAATCTGAAATCTGAAGTCAAAAAACTTGTTTGGTAATTATGGCGGAAGTCTAAAAATTAAGTACCGAATTTGAGACAATACATTTGTTAACAAACATATGAAATGTCTGAAATATGTTAATTTGACGCATTTGTCCCTATCTCCTATTTGGAAATGTTCTACGTTATAAAGAAATTATTTTTTATTAAATAAAAATAAAAATATTTTATTTAATTCAAATAAACTATAGTAATTAAGAGGAAATTGAAATATCATTATTAAAAAAAAAAAAACACAAACACATAAATTCCTTATGAGGAGTATCCAAAACTCATTTTAAGACATTCAGCCAGAATGAGGAGTATCCAAAACTCAAGTAGGCCATACAAGATGAAACAATGAGAAAGGAATGCCTACCGTTAGAACCTTCCTAGACGAGATGAAGTGAAAACATCATGAACTTAAACCGATACAAAACTTTTGTGGCCATATAAATGTTTCAACGGTGGTCACAAAATCTCCATTATTTTCTATTGTGTGGCCCATTTAAGTTTTGGATACATCTTATTTTTTGTTGCATGCCCTAAAATAAGCTCCAAAAATGGATGGATGGACTGATTTTCTCACAAACATCGCAGTAGGCCCCACATAGAATCTTTTGCAGGAAGTTCCTGCGGGAGTCTTTCACTGGAGGAGGCGGATTAGATACTGACAGGTTGAATAGGAGACTAGCTACTAAAGTGACATCACCAAGTTTTGTGGGACCCGCCATGATATATGTGTTGTATCCACACCAACCATTCATTTGGAGATATCATTTTAAGGCATGAGACAAAGAATGAGTCAGATTCAAATCTGGAGTGGACCCCACCACATAAAACAGTGGGAAGAGTGACGCCCACCGTTGAAACCTTCCTAAGGTCTACTATGATGTTTATCTGAGATCTAACATGTTCATAAGTTAAGACAGACATGAAAGAAGGTAAAAAATAAATTTCAGCTTGATCTAAAACTTTTGTGGTCATTAGAAATTTTTAAGGTAGAGGGCACTCTCTCCACTGTTTTCTGTTGTGGGGTCCACTCGAGCTTTGGATCTGACTCGTTATTTGGCTCATACCCTATATTTATATCACCAAATGGATGGACGGTGTGGATACAACACACATACATCATGGTTGGTCCCACATAACATAACTTGGTGACATCACTTCAGTAGCCATTCTGGCTAATCAACCTTTCAGTAGGTAATCTGCGTCCTTCGCCGGAAATCCGGTAAACGGATTGGCTACTCCCCCGACACCAGCAAATGGCCTGTGGTCGATGCTCTATGGGGCCCACCATGATGTATGTGTTTCATCCATTCCGTTCATCTATTTTTACATATCATTTTACCATATGAGACTAAAAATGAGGTATATCCCAATCTCAATTGGACCATATTACAGGAAACAATGTTGAATGAGCGTAGACCATTAAAAACATTTTAGGGGCCATAAAAGTTTTGGATCATGCTGATTTTTGTTTTATCCCTTCATTTGGGCGTATATGACCTAATCAACAGTTTGGATGTCAAATAAACAGTACAGTAGGCCTTAGAAGGATTTTAATGGTGGATATCCAATCGTTATTGTTTTCATGTGGTGTGGCCCACTTGAGTTTTACAAGTATCTTATTTTTGGGCGCATGCTCAAGAATAATCTGAAAAAGTTGATGGACGGTGTGGATCAAACACATAAATTATGATAGGGCATAAATAAAATTCACATGTTAAAAGATAGTTTTCTAAGAGAAAAAAAATATCCGCAGTAGTATGGGCAATTTTGGAATCAAAAATTTCTTTTAATAGTAATTTCCATGGAGCGCATTCAGTGTGCACCGTTAAGCCAGACTCCCATCGCCGAAAGTATTTAACGAAATATCGCGGAAAGTCACTTAGCACTTTCCCATTTCAGTGTTAACAAGCAACGCTTAATACGAGGCATTTTCTCAATTCCGTGTTAAGTGTTAATTTTAAGAGTTAACAAACAGGGCCTAAAACTCCTAGAAATCATGACTTACTATAAATAGTAAACTTACTATTTATAGACGGTCGTGATGTCTACTAGTGCGCAAGGTTTTCGGCCAAAAATAGTAAGTGTCCTATTTGGCTTCACCAAACCGTTCTCCTAATTATTCTATGCTCTTTTCATGTTGGGCACAACTCCTAAAGCCCGACAGATGAAGAGTTATAATCAAACTAAAACTTACTATTTATAGTAAAAACGAAATTAAAACAGAGAAATGACCGTCGATTCAGGGGTTTTTTGCAATTCCGGGCTGTGTAACCCAGCGTAGCTAGGTTGGTTAGCTAAAGTAGCTCGTTTTACCTCAAAATCATATATTTTACGTCAACTAACTCATTCCGGATTGCGAGATACGCCCGATCTAAGGTCCGACGGTCCGTATCACTTTTGTCGTCGACCAGGCCTTTTCTGATCCATCTTGGCCGTGAAACTGTCCGCGACCCACTCTACATCACACCCCCTACAGATTGGCCCACTTTCCCTCTAGAAGACCCATCCACGTTCAGCTTGATCCACCCCTGTTTGGGTCTTGCCCATTTGACGACTTCGACGTGGGGTAGCTTGGGAGAGGCCTTCTGACACCTAAAAGGTTGAATGGTTGGATACATGCTCTTGTAAGCCTATTAGGTGTCACGCCCCAAACCCGGAAATCGGATTCACAGGAATCCCGATCGCCGAATCCGGTGCCGACAGCCTCCGTAGTACCCCATTCTTGGCTTCTAGCATCCATATGCCAGATTCCGATCCTAGGATCTTACAAGGAGGATTTTTTATTTATTTATTGTTTTTTTTATGCTCAATGCATATTTAACTCGTAATAAGCATAACCATAAGATTACCCGATTCACAAAGGCAACATCATCATCACATTTCCACTAATATAATCATTTGAGTACAATGCTGAAAGGAAAAATACATAAATCGAAAATCAGGCTCCAGAAGATCGTTGCACACTCCAAGCCCAACATTGCTGCAACCTAACATCACCTGCACGCATCTATCGTGCATAAGCTTATAGAAAGCTTAGATGGTGGTGTAAGTGTGTGCATAAGGTAAGTGTCAAGTATTCAATACAATGTCATAATCATACAATACCGAAAATACTGATAGTCCATAAATCATACAATGTCAGAATAAATAGAAATGCTGACAAGATTATGAATTATCAGAGTAAACAGAAGTATTGACAAGATCATATATCATTTGATAACGGAGTAAACAGAATGCTGATTAGACCATGAGTCATACAATATTAGAATATGCAATACAAATCAACTATGCAAATGAGGAGTCATAGAGAGCCAAATATCAGATGCAAAGGATGCAATGTAATATTCATTCCTGATGAGTAACATATATAGTGTTGGCCATACCTAGTCCATATAAATGTAGAAGCACAATAACCCAAATTACCATATGCCGCAGATGTAATGCAACATGTAGTGTGAATGGAATGACCATGCTAGAGTATGAAGTCGGGATGGTAGTACGTAGTATCATAGGCTATGGGGTTCATCACAATGGACTTCCATCCAAACTAGTCCCATACCTAATTTGGATAGTTAGACTCCATGTGGTAAACTCCTGATCTCAGGTCAGTCACGCTCCAACCGAAATCCTGGCCATCGAAAAGGTACATGTAACAAATAGTTGCGCACCACCAGCCCGAGTGGATAGTGAATGAATGAATGGTTGAGTATGCAATTTCTACTCAATAAGTCCACATATCAGTACGGTTCATCTATGGGATCATCATCGGGGTTTAGTACACTCCAAATGGTACTGTCTCTCTCTCAGCAGCATAGTCCAAGTGAGCGTAAGAAACCTCACTATCCGCCTAGCCAATAGTCTGCCAATACCTATCCGGCACGTCGATAGTGGACCCATTCACGAGCTGGTCAAACTCAGCCTAGTATTGCCCCCTACCCTCAGGCGAGTAAGGCCACACCCCTTTCCAACCGACCACGACACAGTGGGAGACGCGGCCTCCTGGTATTCGGCCCTCATGCACTCATATATCCACTTGGTCTTGACGTTGGAGTCATCTCCTGGCCACGGAGGTTTAGGGATTTTCACCCAGGGACATCTATGGCACCTGTATGCTAGAACCAAACATTTTTGGTGTCCCGTCTGACCATCCATGATATGCCTGTGGAGGCTACGACCCTGATGTCGTTAGGGCGTATAACACACAATGAAAGATGTATGAGTCACACAATCCAGTCATGCATCAATCCTGCGCATATCGTGCGCTCATGTGAGATAACCTCCGCCTATCAGGGAGTCTCATAATAACACGCTCAACGACATATGCAATGATCAACTACATCTCATAACAAACATGTAGATTATGCATATGGGCATGTATCATGATGCTATGCTGTCAAATACTCATAATCGGTATCAATAACCGGCATCGACAATCGACCTCGATAATGTAGACATTTAACCAACATTGCCCCCGAGGAATGACCCTCATAGATCCTAACATATAATTGGCCCACGGCCTCACACAAAAGCCTAATATACAACACAATGAGCCTTACTCAAGGGCCACATATACACAACAGGTGGGCCCTACTCATGGGCCTCATACATATCACGATAGGCTTTGCTCATAGGCCACGAATACCTCACAATGGGCTCCATCTCCTGGCCCTCAAATGCATCACAATGGGCCTCATCACATAGGCCTTAAACACGGGCTGAATACACATCACAACGGGCCTTAAAAATAAGCAACATTTACATCACATTGGACCCCGACAATCAAAAATTGGGAATTGGCCACGACAAATCAGATCGGTAATCGGCCTTGATCGATAATTAGCAATTGGCCACGACAATTAGAATCGGTAAGCAGCCTTGATAGATAATCGGCAATTGGCCATGACAATTTAGAATTGATCAATAATCAAAATCGGCAAATGGGTCACAACAATCGGATCGATCGATAATCAGAATCGGCAAATAGGTCACGTCAATCGGAATTGACAATCGGCCACGACAATCGGGATCGATCAATAATCAGAATCGACAAATCGGTCATATCAATCGGAATCGGCAATCGGCCACGACAATCGGGATTGATCAATAATCAGAATCGGCAAATCGGTCACGTTAATCAAAATCGACAATCGGCCACGACAATCGGGATCGAGCGATAATCAAAATCAGCAAATCGGTCATGACAATCGAAATCAATCGATAATCGGAGTCGGCAATTCGGTCACTTCAATCGGAATTGACAATCGGCCACGACAATTGAAATTGATCGATAATCAGAGTAGGAAATTCGGTCACGTCAATCAAAATAGGCAATCGGCCACGATAATCGGGATCGATCGATAATCAGAATCGACAAATCGGTCACGTCAATCGGTCAAGGCTTAAGAGAAGGTCACAATGTGGACATTCAACCATCTTTTCTCGTCAATGTGGACATTAAACCATCATTGCTCTTAAGGCATGGTCCGCCGTAATCATTACATACATCATGGAGTAATCACACATTGCAATGAACCTCATATACATCACATTCGACCCCACACAAAGGCCCCACCGACATCTCATTGGGCCTCACTCGTGACCCTACACATGGGTCTCATATGCATCAAATAGGCCACGTATCTGGGCCTTGACTACATCAAATGGGCCACGTATCTGGGTCTCGACTACATCAAATGGGTCAAGCGTCATGGGCCTAATACATATCACAATGGGCCTTGCCCATAAGCCTTGAATACATCACAATGGGCCTTGCCAATGGGCCTCATATTCAAACAGGTGGGCCCCATCATATGGGCCATTAATGCATCTCAATGGGCCACGACCCATGGGCCTCATATACTTCAAGTGGGTAGGTGTCCACGGCCGCACCAATGGGCTTCATATACAACAATTGGGCCGCATCAATGGGCCACACTAATGGGTCTAGTGCATATTATAATGGGTCTCAAATACGTATTAAATTATGCCCCATGATCTGGACGGTATGGGTAACACAGATGGCTAGATGGTTTGGATACAACACGTACCTCAAGGTATGCCACATGTCCAAGGGGCGGACGATGGAGATATACTATACATGCATCAATGGTAGGCCCCACATGGCACTGTCCAGCGATGGACAGTGTAAACATAGAATACATATATCAAGATAGGTCTCAACAACGACCACAATTACATCAAGATGGGCCTAGTCACATGGGCCTCATATATATCAAAGTGGGCCACACCCAATATAAGTGGTGGTAATAGCTTCTACCATTAAAATTTCCAAGAACTTACAAGGATGGACGTCATAGATAAGTACATGTCTCATAGTCGGGCCCACACCAATAGAAGGTGTGGATTACAAAACATACATCAGTGGCTCCCATGCGGGGCCCACCACAATATTTATTTTCCATCCAGTCCGTTGACAAGGTCATAGGGGCCCACCATGATATTTATTTTACATCCAAACTGTTCATAAGGTCAGTCAGACTTGGGGTGGGCCCTAAATGTTTGTTTGACATCCAACCTATTGGTGAGGTCACAAGGACCACAGGTGGGACTGGGGTCCACCGTAACATTTATTTGTCACCCAACCTATTCACAAGGTCACACGGTCAGGGGGGGGGGGGGGTACTGGATGTTTATTTTCCATACAACCTGTTGATAGGGCCACACGACCAGGGAGGGGCCCACCGTAATGTTTATTTGCCAAACAACCCTGTTCATAAGGTTACGTGGGCCAGGGGCCCACGGTAATGTTTATTTCCACCCAACCTGTTGATATGGTCACGTGGACCAGGGAGCCCATAGTGATGTGGTTCACAAATCCAGCCCACACATTATGTGTGTCCTACCTGGCTGAGGGGTCAGACCAATTTTCATCCACATCCAGAATTCAAGTAGGCCCCACTAAGCGATTTTATATGTTTAAGGCATGTCTTCACATGATTTTAGATGGTATGGCCCACCTGAGTTCCGTATACGGCTGATTTTTGGGATACCCCATAATTTAAAGGGGACCCATCAAATACACGGTGTTGATGGTCGAAACGCATCATGGTGAGGGCCACCGTCCACTGCCGTGGACGGACGACGTGAATGAAACACTTACATCATAGTGGGTGTCACCACCCACTGTTGTGGACGATGTGGTAAGCCACACATACCATAGTGGGTCCCATGTAGGGCCCACCAAAATGTTTATGTACAATCCAACCCGTCCATTATGTGTGTCCCACAAAATTAAGGGTCCAAATCAAATTTCAGGTGGGTTCAAGCTTCAAGTGGACCTCAGCAATCATTTTCAAGTGGTTTAACATACCTTTGTATAAACGGTGGTGATGTGAGCCATCTGAGAACTATTCATGGCTGATGTTTGGAATTGACGCCTCAATGAAGGGGTCCCAACAAATGGACGTCAGGGATTTAGAACACACATCACGGTGGGGTCCACAACTAGGGCCAATAGGGACCCACCCCTTTTACATGTATGTCATGAAGGTGCTTGCCACCTTTTTATCATATGTATATTTTCGTTGTTATCCTAGGTGGGACCCACATTAACCAGATCTACTCCGTCCATTATATATGTTCCACAAAATTAGGGGTCCAAACCAAGTTTCAGGTGGGTCCAAGCTTCTTGTGGACCCCAACAATCATTTTTCCCAATTTTTAACAGAAAATACTAGCATTCTCAATGCCACGGCCCGCCAGATAATGGGATCGGTCTCATTTTTCGGCTCAATGCCTAAAATGATCTGAAAAATAGAATGGACAGCGTGGATTATGTATATACATCAAGGTGGGGCCTGCATAAGTGGCCCACCCCAAAAAGCACCTTTTTCCTTTCTCTCTCTCTTTTATTATTATTATTATTTTGTTAGCTTGTTAGTACACCACCATGTCAGTACACGCACTCCATGTTAGCCTACCTCTACCACGTCCAGCGTCCAGAGACGCTGGACAGCATGGATATAACACAAACCTCGTGGTGGGTCCCACACAGATGTGGCCCACATTTCATCAAGGTGGGTCCCACATGAACGCAGCCCACCGTATTTGAATTAGTCTGATACTTGTGTGTTTCCACCACCATAAGGTAGGGTCCACATGACTTGGATGGTTGGATAAGACATACATCAAGACGGGGTCCATCCAAGTGGGCTACACATCACACAAAAATGAGAAAGAGAGAGAGAGAAGCACCCACTTCTAGATCTTGATCTCCTCCTTCCGCCAAAGCATGCTAGAGCTCCAATGGATGGACTTCAACGGTGGAGATTGATTTTAGAGGGTGAGGATGAGAGATAGGAAGGTGGGCCACACCAAACTCTCTCTCATAGAGGGTGGGTCGTGAGTTGCTTGGGAGAAATAAGAGGTAAGAGAGATGAGAGAGATGGGAGATGTGATGTAAAGAGAGGGAGAGAGGGATGGGTGAGAGAGTGATGGGTGATGGGGAGGGTTGACTTTGGGGAGGGTAGTTGTACTTGGGGATGAGTGTGAGTGATGGGATTTGGTACTTGATTGATTGATGGGATTGATTTGACATGTTGTAGAGATTCTGTCGGTATTTACAACGCGTAGCATTTTATCGAACCGAACGCGGGCCCACATCTCCTGGCCAGGGTACTGCATCGGTGTGCAAGACGCGGCATCGGAACCGCGGCGACGGCGCGGTCGCATTGGTACAAGTCTCGAGTTGAGCCAACTCAGATATGAGGTACATGTCTCTAGTTGCACGCAAATGCCGACAGTCGATCGCTAGTCGCCAAAATTCGATCGGGATGATCGTGGAAGCCTACGGAATAGTACGGGCTAGGATATGGGTCTTACATTAGGAGAAGGCAATGGGGGTTGATGAGAGTGATCCAGGCATGAATCCCTTTGATGATTCCTAACACGTGCATGTCGCTGTTTTTAAATCTAGCGAAATTTCTAGCCTTCCAAAGTTCCCAAAAAAAAATGAAGATATATAGGGATGAGACCTCTTAGGGGGGGTGGGGTGTTGCCCATGACAGGGGAAGCAGCCCACCACTTGAAGGCCCGATCGGCTGCTGAGACGGGAAGAGGGAAGTGGACGTTGAAGGCATAGCAAAAAAAATACTATACCTGTGCAACCATCCTACCTGTAGAAAATAAGTGGTCTATGGATTCAATGTCTGGCTTAGAGGGAAGCTGGCAGCAATGGCATTTGGAGACGATAGAGACCCATTTGCGTTGAAGTCTGACGTCCACATGGACAACTTTATGGATGATTCTCCAGACAAGGAGAGAAAGCTTTGGTGTCACACCCCGAAATTCGGGTACCAAAATAAGGTATTCAGGACCCGAATCCCAAGGTGTGAATTATGATATGATGACATTTATTACATTCTAGCTGATTCAACCAATATTCAACATAATCTAAAGAAAATACAACTAAATATTTATTAAACTCAACTCTTTGATAGTTGTTCATTTCTACATCGAAATTTAATTATAAACTAAACCTAATTAACAAGAAAACTGAATTGAAATAAAACTAAACAAATTTTCTAGAAAATAACATTAATAGTAGAGGCCCTACGTCAGTAGTATTCAAACTCTTCACTGTGACATTTTATTTTAGTAGGATGAGCATAACAGCCCAGAGGGTCATTTCTTACCCAAAATTCAATATGTTCAGGTAATATTACTTTTATAACAATGAAGGAAAAATAAATACAGATAACAGAATGTAACAAAAGAAAATGCAATGCATGTAATATTTCCATGAATACTTGTAACATTTAAATTATTTCTTACAACACCGTACCCAAGTGGATGGTCACGTTGCATTAACGCCCATGCACTGGTACCTCCTGGTGAGGGACCCATTTACACGTTAGCTGGTCAGACTACTGCTCCAGTTGTACATTAGACGTATGTCCACGCACACAATTGTACTCATACGCCGTACACAAAGAAGACTCCAATGGATCCAGTGGGTTCTAGGGTCTTTCACCCAAGGGACACAATTGCCCTATTTGCTGGCTTTAGGGTCTCTCACCCAAGGGACACGATCGCCCTACTTGCTGATACAATTATACATATCTTTTTACAATTAAATAATCAATAAATGAACATGAATAACATGAACAATTTTAATATCAACAAAATTAAAAATTAACAATTTAATAAACTCAATTCTACACTATAATGCAAGTTCTGAACGATATGCATAATTTTGTTAAAATATCAGGTTCTACATGAGCTCCACCCTTGAGAAATAAATCTCACATTGAGAAGATGGGGCCTACTAAAATTCATAGTTATTTCACATTCTCACTCAAATTTTTGGTGGTCCACCATTAAAAGTTGGTTCATCAATTTGGACGATTAAATTTACCGCATACAAGCATTTCATGATGGACGGTTGAGGAGTCACCACCATATTAAGAATGGCGTAGACTATCATGATAGTGTTATTTAATAAAGAGGCAGAGTGTGGAAATAAATCCATACAACAAACTGAGTATTTGGTGTCACTCAAATTAATAATTTAAAAATGCAGGTATATGTGAATCTTTACTCCACAGAATCTAAAGGGTTATGACCATTTGCACAAACCAAAGCTGTTGGTTCATTTCTAGAATTCATACAGCAACTCCAATGCTCCACCATTCATTTCTTCATAAAAATGGGAAAGCTACTCGCGCAAGTAGGATTTGAATCCTACTAGTATGTCACGTGTCACACAAGCCACGTGTGTGATATCTAATCCGTTCATCCGAGAGGTCATGTTTTCTATGTTCCCTTAACTAAAAATTTGAACGTTAAACTAATTAAGTGGACCATACTTGTAAGTTGAATAAGGAACATTGTTAGCCTTCATTCATTCATGGTGTGCCTAAGAAAAATAGACAGACTGTGCTCTTTTTATTTATTATTATTATATATATTTTTTTGCTATTTGGGCACGTCAAAGATGTGGATTACATAGTAGATTTTCAGACTTACACACGTGTGTTATGTTCCGCATGTAGCGACGAGTAAGATTGTAGTCATACTGGCATATCTCGTACTAACAGAGTCCCTTAAAATAAAAAGATTTCTAGTACAATCGGTTGGAAACATTACGGTCCATCAAGTAAATAACTTCTAACCTTTAATATATATGAAAAATCTAACCCATTCACTAGGTTTATTGAACAATTAGGAACACTTACAAAAAAATACACTTACATTCACTCATTAAATGAATAATACCATTTATCAACAGTTATAAGTTATTTTCTATTTTTGAGGATACCCTGACTAGTATATAGGAATAATTTTTCATATATGTGATCTTCATGTTGTTTAGATGTATTGGAAGGGTTGAAATTTGTATAAACTTAGTATGTCATAAATCTATTGGTGGGTGGACCGTAACTTGTGGTCCAACTTAATGGACTTGAAACATTCTCCATTAAAGTAGGTTCTCATGGTGCATCCTCTGACATCTCATGAGGAGTCGTTTGGTACTCTGGCAGAGTATGACGATTGACACGCATGCACTCAGAAATTGTAATTGTGGCACATGATAACACAAATACTTTTATAAATTAAATTATAGCTTCAGATAAATTGTTTATTTATTTATATATATTTTTTTAAATCTTATATCAGAATTTAAATTAGTATGAATTGAAAGTTTAATTTAACATCAAGTTAAGATTTTGATTTAAATAATTTAATAATTATCTAAATTAAATCATATAAAACCTTAATACTTAAAATTTAGACTTATAACAATTTAATTTGACCAAAGGGATTTTAAAACTTCTAAATCAAAATACAAATTTAATAAAATTATTCTTATCTATTTATTATATATATATATATAATATGTATATTTTTAATTTAGAATAAATTTAATTAGTATTTATTCTAACCAACTAATTTAAATTAATTACTCTAACTCAGATTTATGGTATAAATCTTAACACTTAATTTTGGAGGAGAATTACCCACATAATAATCACTACAATAATATTCCTATTAAAATCTTTGAATAATAAAAATAATAATTAATCGAAAATATTAAATTAGAGATAAGATCACCTACCTCAAAGTTGATGATCCGCCCCGCACAAATCTCTCTCTCTTGATCTAGGGTTCTCACTCTCCCTCTATATTTTTTTGATTGATTCTTCGATTCTTTCACTCTCTTTTTTTTTTTAATTTTATAAATGGATGCGTGATGAAAATGGATGTGTAGATTACGGGACGGTTTCAATTAGTGGGAGGTTTCGGCGCCCATTACCTTACGAAAAGGAAGGAGAACGGAGAACGTAGTTTAGTCGGCGTGCGAAAGGTATAACTTATTTATTTTTATTTCTTTAGATCTGGTAGGTCCCACTAGCAATAGTATAAATCTAATCCGTCCATCATCTCAGCCAAGCCAAGAGAAGATGTAAGGCCAAAAATGAGAATGATCCAAAACTCAGGTGGGCCACGCATAAGTCAACGGTGGGGTTAGTTTCCACTAAAAAAGTGGGTTGTTACATTCTACCCCCCTTAATAAAAATTTCGTCCCCGAAATTTAACATACCTATCATATGAAGAGATGAGGGTACTTCTCTTGGATTTCATCTTCTCGCTCCCATGAAGCTTCGTCCTCGCCATGATGCCCCCACTGAACCTTCACGAGTGGTATTGATCTTGTTCGAAGTACTTGCTCCTTCCTATCGAGGATGCGAATCGGTTGCTCTATGTATGAAACGTCTTCCCTGATTTCCAGCGGCTCCCAGTCAATGATATGTGATGCATCCCTCTCGTACCTTCGAAGCATAGATACATGAAATACGTCGTGGACACCAAAAAGTTGAGGAGGTAAGGCTAGTCTGTAGGCTACGAGGCCTACTCTCTGCAAGATCTCGAATGGTCCAATGTAGCGTGGTGCCAATTTTCCTTTCTTTCCAAATCGCATAACTCCTTTCATCGGGGATACCTTCAGAACACATGATCTCCTATGGCGAACTCCAAGTTCTTTCGGCGATTGTCGGCGTAGCTCTTCGGGCGACTTTGAGCGTGTACGTAGACGTTCTTTGATGACAAAGAATCTTCTCGGGATGTCTCTTGCACTAGTTCCGGTCCCAACAAAGTTCTTTCACCCACTTCGGTCCAACAACTTGGGGATCCGGCAGGTCATCCGTATAAAGCTTCGAATGGCGCCATGCCAATACCGGACTGAAACTATTGTTGTAGGCGAATTCTACTAAATAGAGGTGGTCGTCCCAATTTCCCTTGAAGTCAAGAATGCACCATGCTGAAGCATGTCTTCGAGAATTTGATTTACCCGCTCCGTTTGCCCGTCGGTCTGCATGGATGAAAAGCCGTCTTGTAGTTTAGCGTCGTTCCCAATGCCTTCAAGACTCATCCAAAAGCGTGATGTAAACACGGGGTCTCGATCGGATACTATAGACACGGGAATGCCGTGAAGTCTAACGATCTCCTTGATATCTTGCTTGCTTAAGTCATCTAGGGATGAAGAAATGCGTATAGGAAGGAAGTGTGGCTGACTTTGTTAACCTATCAACGATCACCCATATCGCATCATGATGACGGCTTGTTTTCGGTAGTCCGACAATAAAATCCATCGATATATGCTCCCATTTCCACTCTGTGACCTGTAACGGTTGTAAAAGTCCCGACGGCTTCTGATGCTCCACTTTAACCTGCTGACAAGTAAGACACCTTGCAACGTAGCTGGCTATCTCCCTCTTCATATTACTCCACCAATATTGACGTCGTACATCACGGTACATCTTGGTTCCTCCTGGGTGGATGGTGAATTTTGTGCGGTGCGCCTCATTTAAAACTTCTTGCTTCAATTCAGATATGTCTGGAACGCATAACCTCCCTTGAAATCTGACCCCACCATCAGAGCTTACTCGCCACTCCGAGTCGTTCTTTCCCGCTTCTTCCGTTATTTTCTCTTGTAACCATGCATCATTCTTTTGCGCTTCTATTATTCGTCGCACCTAGAAAAGAAAATCCTAAATAACTACAGTCTAATATACGAATTAAAGGACAATCTAAATGGATAATTAAGAAATTACTTACCAGAGTGGGTTGCACCACTAAATTACTGATATAAGCCCGAGGTTCATCGATACGGAGTCTAACTTCAAAATCTTTAACTATATCAAGCATCTCCCATTCTTTAATCATTAAGCTCGCCACCACCTTGCGCGTCTTTCTGCTTAACGCGCTTCGGCTACGACGTTCGCCTTACCTGGATGATAGCAGATGTCGAAATGATAATCCTTCAAGAATTCCATCCATCTCCTCTCGCCGCATATTTAAGTCCTTTTGATCAAAAAGATACTTTAAGCTCTTGTGATCCGAATACGCTTCAAATGCTCACCATAAAGATAATGCCTCCAAATTTTTAAGGCAAACACTACACCGCAAGCTCTAAGTCGTGAGTGGGATAATTTCGCTCATGAGGTTTCAATCGCTTGACGCGAATGCTATTGCTTTTCCACTTTGCATCGACGCATCCCAACCCTTGATAAGATGCATCAAGATATACCACAAATCTTTCCCCTTCTTTGGCAAAGAAAGTATCGGGGCTTCCGTTAATCGCTTCTTCAATTCAGAGAAAGCTTCCGCTCAGTAATTTTCATTCCATTTAAAAGAAGTGCCCTTCTTGGTCAAGTTAGTCAACGGCCTTGCTAATTTAGAGAATCCCTCAATGAACCTTCTATAATAACCAGCTAATCCGAGAAAACTGCGCACTTCTGTCACATTGGTGGGCTGCTCCCAATTTAACACTGCTTCGACTTTCGATGGATCTACCGACACTCCTTTTTCCGATACTACGTGCCCTAAAAACTTTACTTCATTCTTCCAAAAGTCACATTTTGAAGCTTTGGCATACAACTGATTGTCCTTTAGAGTCTGAAGAGCTATTCGGAGGTGTTCAGCATGATCTTCTTGCGTCTTGGAGTAAATTAAAATATCATCTATGAACACTATCACGAATCGGTCCAAATACGGTTTGAAGACCCTGTTCATGAGATCCATAAATACTGCTGGAGCATTCGTTAGTCCGAAGGGCATCACTAGAAATTCATAATGGCCGTACCGAGTCCTAAAGGCAGTTTTGGATACATCTTCATCTCTAATCCTCAACTGATGATATCCAGACCGTAGGTCTATCTTTGAAAAATATTTAGCTCCCTTCAACTGATCGAATAAATCATTTATCCTCGGCAGCGGGTACTTGTTCTTGATAGTCGCCTTATTAAGTTGACGGTAATCGATGCATAGCCTCAAAGAACCATCCTTCTTTCTTACAAATAATACCGGTGCACCCCACGGCGATGTACTAGCCCTAATGAAGCCTTGGTCTTGGAGCTGCTGAAGTTGCTCCCTTAATTCTCTCAATTCAACAGGTGCCATACGGTATGGTGCTCTGGAGATTGGTGCGGTCCCAGGTACCAAATCGATTGTAAAATCCACATCTCTCTTTGGCGGTAATCCAGGGATATCTTGAAATACTTCTGGAAATTCATTAACAATCGAAATTTGTTCCACTCCTTGAGGTTCAACTTCCGAGATGGCTGACAAACTAATCGGTGCTCCCTTCCTTCGCGTCCCATGGAATTGTAACGGTGCTCGCCCATCGATATTTAATATGACCATCTTCTTAAAACAATCAATTTTTGCCCGATATAAAGATAACCAATCCATTCCCAGTATAATATCGTATTCTCGCATCGGCATAACAATGAGATTAGTGGTAAATTTACGTTCTCGATCATGATCGGACAGATTTACAAATCTGACTTAGGTCCACTTGAATTACCAAGGGGTTTGCTACTGTTAACTTTTTGTCTAAGGGAGTAGGAGATAACCCAATCGAGCATAAAAGGCAGTAAGAAATAAATGAATGTGATGCTCCAGAGTCAAATAATGCTCTAGCTAAAGATGAATAAATGACGATGGTACCTTCGACTACATCGCCGCTAGCCTCGATGTCAGGCTGAATAATGTCATCTGTTGGCGGTGCTGGATCCTCATATAAGGGTGCGGCATTATCATAAGTCTGGGTCGCTCCATCCTCAAACTGTGTTGAAACATCATAACTTTGAATTGAGCCCTCATATTGTTGCGCCAAGTTATGTACGGACTGCACTGTGTCATCTCCTGACTGTACTAGGGCGTAGACTCGGCCTTGAGCTTGTGGTCGTGGTGCTTGAACTCCCTGCCTCGACTGCTGGTATTGCTGAGGTTTAACCTGTGACGGCGGCTGCTGAGGTGGTCTCTGATATACCGATGAAGGTCCTTCTTTGTGGTGGCCTCGAGTATGACTGTAGCGGCCTCTGTGGATATGGCTGAGGTGGTCTCGAGGAAGGCTGTGATGCGGAAGGATGTAGTGGAGGTCGTTGAGACATAGACGGCGACGTCTCTTGCTGGGGAGGCCTGAAAGACTGATGTGAAGGTCCTGACCTTTGTGGATATTGAGTGCGCTGTGGTCTGGAACAAAAACGAGAAGTGTGGCCCTCGAGTCCACAATTATAGCAAAATCCAGAAAATCGTGGTGCAGGAAGTCTTTGTTGTCGGTCTGGCCATCGATGTCGATGTTGTTCTCTGTCTCTTAGCTGCATCATGCTGGATCGTAGATATATGTGTAGCAGTTCTAGCACCACTCTTTACGTCCTTCCTCTCGATCACGATTCTTCCAATATTCGTTGATGTCTTTCTCCACTGCTAGGGCACGCTCTAACACTTCGGCATAGGTCTTATGTACGAAAGGGGCTAATCGGCTACGAATAGATGCTCTCGACCCTCCTCAAATTTTTGTGCCTTCCGGGTTTCATCAGACACCAGAAAAGTTGCAAATCGCGATAGCTCCGTAAACTTAGCATCATATCGGCGCACCGTCATATCACCCCGCTCCAATTTCATAAATTCTCCCGCCTTTTGATTTTTCACATACAAGGGAAAGTATTTATCATCAAACTTCTCACAAACCGGTCTCGTGTCCAGACTTCAACACTCGGGTTCATCCTAACAACCGAATCCCACCAATGATCCGCCTCCCCTTCTAGCATGTAAATAGCCAATTTCATTTTTCGGTATTCATCACACTTCATAACCGTGAGTATCTTATCAACTGTTTCTTCCACACCTCGGCCTCGGATAGGTCAGGCCCACCCTTAAATACAGCGGTCTCTGTCTTTTGAACCTTTCCAATAAATTTCCTATCCCACCGTTAGCTACGTGAATGAGTTTGGGTTTGACCTTGCGCTTGAGTTTGTCCTCCCGCTTGAGTCTGTCTTATCTGATAGCCCACAAGAGCCGTAAGATCACTTATGGCCCTAAGAATTCCACCCATAAGTGACCCATTTTCAGTGGTATCGGGACCAGGAGCTCCTGATGTGGCTCCGATGTCTATATTTTGATCCGCCATAATCTATGATTAATTTAAACATGTAAGCTTAGTGTATAATAACCAAGGTAGGTTGTAATAACTAAATTGAATTCTAAGTATCATTAATGGAGTGCATACTATTTAAGGTCTAAAGGAGCATGAAGAATATATTGGATTGCAAGAATATTTGATGATCCAAAGAATAACACATGAAGATTAAGAGAATTCAAGAAGTGACATGTATCAAAGTTGTAGTGCAGAAAATTCAGATTCTTAGGATACTATTCCCGCTAAAGTTTCTGATATTTATAAGTGTTAGATTGATCTGAAAATTTTTATGAGGATACACATATGAGTCTAATATAATTCTGTAAAATTTCAGCCTAATACAAAGTCTAAAATTTTTTCTAAAATTCGGATAATTAGGTCTGTCCAGAAACAAACAATTTCTGACTAGTATACGCATAACTTAATATTGGTAAAGGATAAACCTATATTTACATTTTTGAATTATTTTTTACTGAAACTAAACTTGTTAACCTACGACTGAGATTTTGAATCAACTTAAAAGGAGTTTTAATTAATTAGTTATGACTTTTGCAAGTTAAGTAATTTTTGCTTACTATTGCTGTCCAATTTAGTGTAGTATGCTAAAAATTCTTAAAAATTCCTTAAAGTCCAGATTTGGGTTATTAGTTCAATGTCAAGTCTAAATAAGATTATATATGATGTCAACATAATACAATGATCCCTAAATTTATATTTCTATTTTTTTTCTATCATAAAAGTAAAGAGATTTATGTTTGGTTCATTAATTCTAAAGACAACCCTAGGTCCACAATTTTTAATCTAACTGGCTCGATGATACCAAACTGTCACACCCCGAAATTGGTACCAAAATAAGGTATTCAGGACCCGAATCCCAAGGTGTGAATTATGATATGATGACATTTATTACATTCTAGCTGATTCAACCAATATTCAACATAATCTAAAGAAAATACAACTAAATATTTATTAAACTCAACTCTTTGATAGTTGTTCATTTCTACATCGAAATTTAATTATAAACTAAACCTAATTAACAAGAAAACTGAATTGAAATAAAACTAAACAAATTTTCTAGAAAATAACATTAATAGTAGAGGCCCGCCTGCTCGTAGTATTCCAAGCTCTTCTTCATTGTACATTTTATTTTAGTATGATGAGCATAATGACCAAGAGGGTCATTTCTTACCCAAAATTCAATATGTTCGGGTAATATTACTTTTATAACAATGAAGGAAAAATAAATACGATAATGAATGTAACAAAAGAAAATGCAATGCATGTAATATTTCCATGAATACTTGTAACATTTAAATTATTTCTTACAACACCGCACCCAAGTGGATGGTCACGTTGCATTAACGCCCATGCCTGGTACCTCTGGTGAGGACCCATTTACACGTTAGCTGGTCAGACTACTGCTCCAGTTGTACATTAGACGTATGTCCACGCACACAATTGTACTCATACGCCGTACACAAAGAAGACTCCAATGGATCCAGTGGGTTCTAGGGTCTTTCACCCAAGGGACACAATTGCCCTATTTCTGGCTTTAGGGTCTCTCACCCAAGGGACACGATCGCCCTACTTGCTGATACAATTATACATATCTTTTACAATTAAATAATCAATAAATGAACATGAATAACATGAACAATTTTAATATCAACAAAATTAAAAATTAACAATTTAATAAACTCAATTCTACACTATAATGCAAGTTCTGAACGATATGCATAATTTTGTTAAAATATCAGGTTCTACATGAGCTCCACCCTTGAGAAATAAATCTCACATTGAGAAGATGGGGCCTACTAAAATTCATAGTTATTTCACATTCTCAGCTCAAATTTTTGGTGGTCCACCATTAAAAGTTGGTTCATCAATTTGGACGATTAAATTTACCGTACAAGCATTTCATGATGGACGGTTGAGGAGTCACCACCATATTAAGAATGGCAGTAGACTATCATGATAGTGTTATTTAATAAAGAGGCAGAGTGTGGAAATAAATTCATACAACAAACTGAGTATTTGGTGTCACTCAAATTAATAATTTAAAAATGCAGGTATATGTGAATCTTTACTCCACAGAATCTAAAGGGTTATGACCATTTGCACAAACCAAAGCTGTTGGTTCATTTCTAGAATTCATACAGCAACTCCAATGCTCCACCATTCATTTCTTCATAAAAATGGGAAAGCTACTCGCGCAAAGTAGGATTTGAATCCTACTCGTATGTCACGTGTCACACAAGCCACGTGTGTGATATCTAATCCGTTCATCTGAGAGGTCATGTTTTCTATGTTCCATTAACTAAAAATTTGAACGTTAAACTAATTAAGTGGACCATACTTGTAAGTTGAATAAGGAACATTGTTAGCCTTCATTCATTCATGGTGTGCCTAAGAAAAATAGACAGACTGTGCTCTTTTTATTTATTATTATTATATATATTTTTTGCTATTTGGGCACGTCAAAGATGTGGATTACATAGTAGATTTTCAGACTTACACACGTGTGTTATGTTCCGCATGTAGCGACGAGTAAGATTGTAGTCATACTGGCATATCTCGTACTAACAGAGTCCCTTAAAATAAAAAGATTTCTAGTACAATCGGTTGGAAACATTACGGTCCATCAAGTAAATAACTTCTAACCTTTAATATATATGAAAAATCTAACCCATTCACTAGGTTTATTGAACAATTAGGAACACTTACAAAAAAAAATACACTTATATTCACTCATTAAATGAATAATACCATTTATCAACAGTTATAAGTTATTTTCTATTTTTGAGGATACCCTGACTAGTATATAGGAATAATTTTTCATATATGTGATCTTCATGTTGTTTAGATGTATTGGAAGGGTTGAAATTTGTATAAACTTAGTATGTCATAAATCTATTGGTGGGTGGACCGTAACTTGTGGTCCAACTTAATGGACTTGAAACATTCTCCATTAAAGTAGGTTCTCATGGTGCATCCTCTGACATCTCATGAGGAGTCGTTTGGTACTCTGGCAGAGTATGACGATTGACACGCATGCACTCAGAAATTGTAATTGTGGCACATGATAACACAAATACTTTTATAAATTAAATTATAGCTTCAGATAAATTGTTTATTTATTTATATATATATTTTTTTAAATCTTATATCAGAATTTAAATTAGTATGAATTGAAAGTTTAATTTAACATCAAGTTAAGATTTTGATTTAAATAATTTAATAATTATCTAAATTAAATCATATAAAACCTTAATACTTAAAATTTAGACTTATAACAATTTAATTTGACCAAAGGGATTTTAAAACTTCTAAATCAAAATACAAATTTAATAAAATTATTCTTATCTATTTATTATATATATATATATATAATATGTATATTTTTAATTTAGAATAAATTTAATTAGTATTTATTCTAACCAACTAATTTAAATTAATTACTCTAACTCAGATTTATGGTATAAATCTTAACACTTAATTTTGGAGGAGAATTACCCACATAATAATCACTACAATAATATTCCTATTAAAATGCTGGAATAATAAAAATAATAATTAACTGAAAATATTAAATTCGAGATAAGATCACCTACCTCAAAGTTGATGATCCGCCCCGCACAAATCTCTCTCTTGATCTACCGGGTTCTCACTCTCCCTCTATATTTTTTTGATTGATTCTTCGATTCTTTCACTCTCTTTTTTTTTTTAATTTTATAAATGGATGCGTGATGAAAATGAATGTGTAGATTACGGGACGGTTTCAATTAGTGGGAGGTTTCGGCGCCCATTACCTTACGAAAAGGAAGGAGAACGGAGAACGTGGTTTAGTCGGCGTGCGAAAGGTATAACTTATTTATTTTTATTTCTTTAGATCTGGTAGGTCCCACTAGCAATAGTATAAATCTAATCCGTCCATCATCTCAGCCAAGCCAAGAGAAGATGTAAGGCCAAAAATGAGAATGATCCAAAACTCAGGTGGGCCACGCATAAGTCAACGGTGGGGTTAGTTTCCACTAAAAAAGTGGGTTGTTACATTCTACCCCCCTTAATAAAAATTTCGTCCCCGAAATTTAACATACCTATCATATGAAGAGATGAGGGTACTTCTCTTGGATTTCATCTTCTCGCTCCCATGAAGCTTCGTCTCGCCATGATGCCCCACTGAACCTTCACGAGTGGTATTGATCTTGTTCGAAGTACTTGCTCCTTCCTATCGAGGATGCGAATCGGTTGCTCTATGTATGAAACGTCTTCCCGATTTCCACGGCTCCCAAATAATGATATGTGATGCATCCCTCTCGTACCTTGAAGCATAGATACATGAAATACGTCGTGGACACCAAAAAGTTGAGGAGGTAAGGCTAGTCTCGTAGGCTACGAGGCCTACTCTGCAAGATCTCGAATGGTCCAATGTAGCGTGGTGCCAATTTTCCTTTCTTTCCAAATCGCATAACTCCTTTCATCGGGGATACCTTCAGGAACACATGATCTCCTATGGCGAACTCCAAGTTCTTTCGGCGATTGTCGGCGTAGCTCTTCTGGCGACTTTGAGCGGTACGTAGACGTTCTTTGATGACAGCAATCTTCTGGGATGTCTCTTGCACTAGTTCCGGTCCCAACAAAGTTCTTTCACCCACTTCGGTCCAACAACTTGGGGATCTGCAGGGTCATCCGTATAAAGCTTCGAATGGCGCCATGCCAATACTGGACTGGAAACTATTGTTGTAGGCGAATTCTACTAAATAGAGGTGGTCGTCCCAATTTCCCTTGAAGTCAAGAATGCAGCTGCGAAGCATGTCTTCGAGAATTTGATTTACCCGCTCCGTTTGCCCGCTCGGTCTGCGGATGAAAAGCCGTGCTGTAGTTTAGCGTCGTTCCCAATGCCTTCGAAGACTCATCCAAAAGCGTGATGTAAACTGGGGTCTCGATCGGATACTATAGACACTGGAATGCCGTGAAGTCTAACGATCTCCTTGATATATCGCTTGCTTAAGTCATCTAGGGATGAAGAAATGCGTATAGGAAGGAAGTGTCGACTTTGTTAACCTATCAACGATCACCCATATCGCATCATGATGACGGCTTGTTTTCGGTAGTCCGACAATAAAATCCATCGATATATGCTCCCATTTCCACTCGTGACCGTAACGGTTGTAAAAGTCCCGACGGCTTCGATGCTCCACTTTAACCCGCCGACAAGTAAGACACCTGCAACGTAGTCGGCTATCTCCCTCTTCATATTACTCCACCAATATTGACGTCGTACATCACGGTACATCTTGGTTCCTCCGGGTGGATGGTGAATTTTGTGCGGTGCGCCTCATTTAAAACTTCTTGCTTCAATTCGGATATGTCCGGAACGCATAACCTCCCTTGAAATCTCGACCCCACCATCGAGCTTACTCGCCACTCCGAGTCGTTCTTTCCGCTTCTTCCGTTATTTTCTCTTGTAACCATGCATCATTCTTTTCGCGCTTCTATTATTCGTCGCACCTAGAAAAGAAAATCCTAAATAACTACAGTCTAATATACGAATTAAAGGACAATCTAAATGGATAATTAAGAAATTACTTACCGAGTGGGTTGCACCACTAAATTATCGATATAAGCCCGAGGTTTATCGATACTGAGTCTAACTTCAAAATCTTTAACTATATCAAGCATCTCCCATTCTTTAATCATTAAGCTCGCCACCGCTTTTGCGCGTCTTCCCTTAACGCGTCGGCTACGACGTTCGCCTTTTACTGGATGATAGCAGATGTCGAAATGATAATCCTTCAAGAATTCCATCCATCTCCTCGCCGCATATTTAAGTCCTTTTGATCAAAAGATACTTTAAGCTCTTGTGATCCGAATACAGTTCAAACTGCTCACCATAAAGATAATGCCTCCAAATTTTTAAGGCAAACACTACAGCTGCAAGCTCTAAGTCGTGAGTGGGATAATTCTGCTCATGAGGTTTCAACTGCCTTGACGCGAATGCTATTGCTTTTCCACTTTGCATCAGCACGCATCCCAACCCTTGATAAGATGCATCAGTATATACCACAAATCTTTCCCCTTCTGCTGGCAAAGAAAGTACTGGGGCTTCCGTTAATCGCTTCTTCAATTCAGAGAAAGCCTGCTCGCAATTTTCATTCCATTTAAAAGAAGTGCCCTTCTTGGTCAAGTTAGTCAACGGCCTTGCTAATTTAGAGAATCCCTCAATGAACCTTCTATAATAACCAGCTAATCCGAGAAAACTGCGCACTTCTGTCACATTGGTGGGTCAAGCTCCCAATTTAACACTGCTTCGACTTTCGATGGATCTACCGACACTCCTTTTTCCGATACTACGTGCCCTAAAAACTTTACTTCATTCTTCCAAAAGTCACATTTTGAAGCTTTGCATACAACTGATTGTCCTTTAGAGTCGAAGAGCTATTCGGAGGTGTTCAAACATGATCTTCTTGCGTCTTGGAGTAAATTAAAATATCATCTATGAACACAATCACGAATCGGTCCAAATACGGTTTGAAGACCCTGTTCATGAGATCCATAAATATCGCTTTGGAGCATTCGTTAGTCCGAAGGGCATCACTAGAAATTCATAATGGCCGTCATCGAGTCCTAAAGGCGTTTGGATACATCTTCATCTCTAATCCTCAATCGATGATATCCGGACCGTAGGTCTATCTTTGAAAAATATTTAGCTCCCTTCAACCGATCGAATAAATCATTTATCCTCAAGAATGGTACTTGTTCTTGATAGTCGCCTTATTAAGTTGATTTTAATCGATGCATAGCCTCAAAGAACCATCCTTCTTTCTTACAAATAATACCTGGGTGCACCCCACGGCGATGTACTAGCCCTAATGAAGCCTTGGTCTTGGAGGCTGAAGTTGCTCCCTTAATTCTCTCAATTCAACAGGTGCCATACGGTATGGTGCTCTGGAGATTGGTGCGGTCCCAGGTACCAAATCGATTGTAAAATCCACATCTCTCTTTGGCGGTAATCCAGGGATATCTTGAAATACTTCTGGAAATTCATTAACAATCGAAATTTGTTCCACTCCTTGAGGTTCAACTTCCGAGATGGCTGACAAACTAATCGGTGCTCCCTTCCTTCGCGTCCCATGGAATTGTAACGGTGCTCGCCCATCGATATTTAATATGACCATCTTCTTAAAACAATCAATTTTTGCCCGATATAAAGATAACCAATCCATTCCCAGTATAATATCGTATTCTCGCATCGGCATAACAATGAGATTAGCTGGTAAATTTACGTTCTCGATCATGATCGGACAGGATTTACAAATCTGACTTAGGTCCACTGAATTACCAAGGGGTTTGCATCTTGTTAACTTTTTTTGTCTAAGGGAGTAGGAGATAACCCAATCGAGCATAAAAGGCAAGTAAGAAATAAATGAATGTGATGCTCCGAGTCAAATAATGCTCTAGCTAAAGATGAATAAATGACGATGGTACCTTCGACTACATCGCCGCTAGCCTCGATGTCGTGAATAATGTCATCGTTGGCGGTCTTTGGATCCTCATATAAGGGTGCGGCATTATCATAAGTCCGGGTCGCTCCATCCTCAAACCGTGTTGAAACATCATAACTTTGAATTGAGCCCTCATATTGTTGCGCCAAGTTATCGCACACGGCCGCACTTGTGTCATCTCCCGACCGTATCTTAGGGGCGTAGACTCGGCCTTGAGCTTGTGGTCGTGGTGCTTGAACTCCCCGCTCGACTGCCGGTATTCTGAGGTTTAACCTGTGACGGCGGCTGCTGAGGTGGTCTCTGATATACCGATGAAGGTCCTTGCTGTGGTGGCCTCGAGTATGACTGTAGCGGCCTCTGTGGATATGGCTGAGGTGGTCTCGAGGAAGGCTGTGATGCAGAAGGATGTAGTGGAGGTCGTTGAGACATAGACGGCGACGTCTGTTTGCTGGGGAGGCCTGAAAGGCTGATGTGAAGGTCCTGACCTTTGTGGATATTGAGTGCGCCGTGGTCCGGAACAAAACGAGAAGTGTGGCCCTCGAGTCCACAATTATAGCAAAATCCGGAAAATCGTGGTGCAGGAAGTGTTGTTGTCGGTCTGGCCATCGATGTCGATGTTGTTCTCTGTCTCTTAGCTGCATCATGCTGGACTGTAGATATATGTGTAGCAGTTCTAGCACCACTCTTTACGTCCTTCCTCTGATCACGATTCTTCCAATATTCGTTGATGTCTTTCTCCACTTTGCTAGGGCACGCTCTAACACTTCAAGCATAGGTCTTATGTACGAAAGGGGCTAATCGGCTACGAATAGATGCTCTCGAGACCCTCCTCAAATTTTTGTGCCTTCCGGTTTCATCGACACCGAGAAAAGTTGCAAATCGCGATAGCTCCGTAAACTTAGCATCATATCGGCGCACCGTCATATCACCCTGCTCCAATTTCATAAATTCTCCCGCTTTTGATTTTTCACATACAAGGAAAGTATTTATCATCAAACTTCTCACAAAACGGTCCTGTGTCCAGACTTCAACACTCGGGTTCATCCTAACAACTGAATCCCACCAATGATCCGCCTCCCCTTCTAGCATGTAAATAGCCAATTCTGCTTTCTGGTATTCATCACACTTCATAACTGTGAGTATCTTATCAATCTGTTTCTTCCACACCTCGGCCTCAGATAGGTCAGGCCCACCCTTAAATACAGGCGGCCTCTGTCTTTTGAACCTTTCCAATAAATTTCCTATCCCACCGTTAGCTACGTGAACAGTTTGGGTTTGACCTTGCGCTTGAGTTTGTCCTCCCGCTTGAGTCTGTCTTATCTGATAGCCCACAAGAGCCGTAAGATCACTTATGGCCCTAAGAATTCCACCCATAAGTGACCCATTTTCAGTGGTATCGGGACCAGGAGCTCCTGATGTGGCTCCGATGTCTATATTTTGATCCGCCATAATCTATGATTAATTTAAACATGTAAGCTTAGTGTATAATAACCAAGGTAGGTTGTAATAACTAAATTGAATTCTAAGTATCATTAATGGAGTGCATACTATTTAAGGTCTAAAGGAGCATGAAGAATATATTGGATTGCAAGAATATTTGATGATCCAAAGAATAACACATGAAGATTAAGAGAATTCAAGAAGTGACATGTATCAAAGTTGTAGTGCAGAAAATTCAGATTCTTAGGATACTATTCCCGCTAAAGTTTCTGATATTTATAAGTGTTAGATTGATCTGAAAATTTTTATGAGGATACACATATGAGTCTAATATAATTCTGTAAAATTTCAGCCTAATACAAAGTCTAAAATTTTTTCTAAAATTCGGATAATTAGGTCTGTCCAGAAACAAACAATTTCTGACTAGTATACGCATAACTTAATATTGGTAAAGGATAAACCTATATTTACATTTTTGAATTATTTTTTACTGAAACTAAACTTGTTAACCTACGACTGAGATTTTGAATCAACTTAAAAGGAGTTTTAATTAATTAGTTATGACTTTTGCAAGTTAAGTAATTTCTGCTTACTATTGCTGTCCAATTTAGTGTAGTATGCTAAAAATTCTTAAAAATTCCTTAAAGTCCAGATTTGGGTTATTAGTTCAATGTCAAGTCTAAATAAGATTATATATGATGTCAACATAATACAATGATCCCTAAATTTATATTTCTATTTTTTTCTATCATAAAAGTAAAGAGATTTATGTTTGGTTCATTAATTCTAAAGACAACCCTAGGTCCACAATTTTTAATCTAACCTGGCTCTGATACCAAACTGTCACGCCCCGAAATTCGGGTACCTAAATAAGGTATTCAGGACCCGAATCCCAAGGTGTGAATTATGATATGATGACATTTATTACATTCTAGCTGATTCAACCAATATTCAACATAATCTAAAGAAAATACAACTAAATATTTATTAAACTCAACTCTTTGATAGTTGTTCATTTCTACATCGAAATTTAAATATAAACTAAACCTAATTAACAAGAAAACTGAATTGAAATAAAACTAAACAAATTTTCTAGAAAATAACATTAATAGTAGAGGCCCGCACCTTTCGTAGTATTCCAGCTCTTCACCTGTACATTTTATTTTAGTATGATGAGCATAATAACCAAATAGGGTCATTTCTTACCCAAAATTCAATATGTTCAGGTAATATTACTTTTATAACAATGAAGGAAAAATAAATACAGATAACAGAATGTAACAAAAGAAAATGCAATGCATGTAATATTTCCATGAATACTTGTAACATTTAAATTATTTCTTACAACACCGTACCCAAGTGGATGGTCACGTTGCATTAACGCCCATGCACTGGTACCTCCTGGTGAGGGACCCATTTACACGTTAGCTGGTCAGACTACTGCTCCAGTTGTACATTAGACGTATGTCCACGCACACAATTGTACTCATACGCCGTACACAAAGAAGACTCCAATGGATCCAGTGGGTTCTAGGGTCTTTCACCCAAGGGACACAATTGCCCTATTTGCTGGCTTTAGGGTCTCTCACCCAAGGGACACGATCGCCCTACTTGCTGATACAATTATACATATCTTTTTACAATTAAATAATCAATAAATGAACATGAATAACATGAACAATTTTAATATCAACAAAATTAAAAATTAACAATTTAATAAACTCAATTCTACACTATAATGCAAGTTCTGAACGATATGCATAATTTTGTTAAAATATCAGGTTCTACATGAGCTCCACCCTTGAGAAATAAATCTCACATTGAGAAGATGGGGCCTACTAAAATTCATAGTTATTTCACATTCTCAGCTCAAATTTTTGGTGGTCCACCATTAAAAGTTGGTTCATCAATTTGGACGATTAAATTTACCGTACAAGCATTTCATGATGGACGGTTGAGGAGTCACCACCATATTAAGAATGGCAGTAGACTATCATGATAGTGTTATTTAATAAAGAGGCAGAGTGTGGAAATAAATTCATACAACAAACTGAGTATTTGGTGTCACTCAAATTAATAATTTAAAAATGCAGGTATATGTGAATCTTTACTCCACAGAATCTAAAGGGTTATGACCATTTGCACAAACCAAAGCTGTTGGTTCATTTCTAGAATTCATACAGCAACTCCAATGCTCCACCATTCATTTCTTCATAAAAATGGGAAAGCTACTCGCGCAAGTAGGATTTGAATCCTACTCGTATGTCACGTGTCACACAAGCCACGTGTGTGATATCTAATCCGTTCATCTGAGAGGTCATGTTTTCTATGTTCCCTTAACTAAAAATTTGAACGTTAAACTAATTAAGTGGACCATACTTGTAAGTTGAATAAGGAACATTGTTAGCCTTCATTCATTCATGGTGTGCCTAAGAAAAATAGACAGACTGTGCTCTTTTTATTTATTATTATTATATATATTTTTTTGCTATTTGGGCACGTCAAAGATGTGGATTACATAGTAGATTTTCAGACTTACACACGTGTGTTATGTTCCGCATGTAGCGACGAGTAAGATTGTAGTCATACTGGCATATCTCGTACTAACAGAGTCCCTTAAAATAAAAAGATTTCTAGTACAATCGGTTGGAAACATTACGGTCCATCAAGTAAATAACTTCTAACCTTTAATATATATGAAAAATCTAACCCATTCACTAGGTTTATTGAACAATTAGGAACACTTACAAAAAAAAATACACTTATATTCACTCATTAAATGAATAATACCATTTATCAACAGTTATAAGTTATTTTCTATTTTTGAGGATACCCTGACTAGTATATAGGAATAATTTTTCATATATGTGATCTTCATGTTGTTTAGATGTATTGGAAGGGTTGAAATTTGTATAAACTTAGTATGTCATAAATCTATTGGTGGGTGGACCGTAACTTGTGGTCCAACTTAATGGACTTGAAACATTCTCCATTAAAGTAGGTTCTCATGGTGCATCCTCTGACATCTCATGAGGAGTCGTTTGGTACTCTGGCAGAGTATGACGATTGACACGCATGCACTCAGAAATTGTAATTGTGGCACATGATAACACAAATACTTTTATAAATTAAATTATAGCTTCAGATAAATTGTTTATTTATTTATATATATTTTTTTAAATCTTATATCAGAATTTAAATTAGTATGAATTGAAAGTTTAATTTAACATCAAGTTAAGATTTTGATTTAAATAATTTAATAATTATCTAAATTAAATCATATAAAACCTTAATACTTAAAATTTAGACTTATAACAATTTAATTTGACCAAAGGGATTTTAAAACTTCTAAATCAAAATACAAATTTAATAAAATTATTCTTATCTATTTATTATATATATATATATATATATATAATATGTATATTTTTAATTTAGAATAAATTTAATTAGTATTTATTCTAACCAACTAATTTAAATTAATTACTCTAACTCAGATTTATGGTATAAATCTTAACACTTAATTTTGGAGGAGAATTACCCACATAATAATCACTACAATAATATTCCTATTAAAATGCTGGAATAATAAAAATAATAATTAACTGAAAATATTAAATTCGAGATAAGATCACCTACCTCAAAGTTGATGATCCGCCCCGCACAAATCTCTCTCTCTTGATCTACTAGGGTTCTCACTCTCCCTCTATATTTTTTGATTGATTCTTCGATTCTTTCACTCTCTTTTTTTTTTAATTTTATAAATGGATGCGTGATGAAAATGAATGTGTAGATTACGGGACGGTTTCAATTAGTGGGAGGTTTCGGCGCCCATTACCTTACGAAAAGGAAGGAGAACGGAGAACGTGGTTTAGTCGGCGTGCATGTAAAGGTATAACTTATTTATTTTTATTTCTTTAGATCTGGTAGGTCCCACTATGCAATAGTATAAATCTAATCCGTCCATCATCTCAGCCAAGCCAAGAGAAGATGTAAGGCCAAAAATGAGAATGATCCAAAACTCAGGTGGGCCACGCATAAGTCAACGGTGGGGTTAGTTTCCACTAAAAAAGTGGGTTGTTACATTCTACCCCCCTTAATAAAAATTTCGTCCCGAAATTTAACATACCTATCATATGAAGAGATGAGGGTACTTCTCTTGGATTTCATCTTTCGCTCCCATGAAGCTTCGTCCTCGCCATGATGCCCCACCGAACCTTCACGAGTGGTATTGATCTTGTTCGAAGTACTTGCTCCTTCCTATCGAGGATGCGAATCGGTTGCTCTATGTATGAAACGTCTTCCCCGATTTCCAGCGGCTCCGGTCAATGATATGTGATGCATCCCTCTCGTACCTTGAAGCATAGATACATGAAATACGTCGTGGACACCAAAAAGTTGAGGAGGTAAGGCTAGTCTGTAGGCTACGAGGCCTACTCTCTGCAAGATCTCGAATGGTCCAATGTAGCGTGGTGCCAATTTTCCTTTCTTTCCAAATCGCATAACTCCTTTCATCGGGGATACCTTCAGGAACACATGATCTCCTATGGCGAACTCCAAGTTCTTTCGGCGATTGTCGGCGTAGCTCTTCTGGCGACTTTGAGCGGTACGTAGACGTTCTTTGATGACAGCAATCTTCTGGGATGTCTCTTGCACTAGTTCCGGTCCCAACAAAGTTCTTTCACCCACTTCGGTCCAACAACTTGGGGATCTGCAGGGTCATCCGTATAAAGCTTCGAATGGCGCCATGCCAATACTGGACTGGAAACTATTGTTGTAGGCGAATTCTACTAAATAGAGGTGGTCGTCCCAATTTCCTGAAGTCAAGAATGCAATTGCAAGCATGTCTTCGAGAATTTGATTTACACTCCGTTTGCCGTCGGTCTGGGATGAAAAGCCGTCTGTAGTTTAGCGTCGTTCCCAATGCCTTCGAAGACTCATCCAAAAGCGTGATGTAAACCGGGGTCTCGATCGGATACTATAGACACGGGAATGCCGTGAAGTCTAACGATCTCCTTGATATCTCGCTTGCTTAAGTCATCTAGGGATGAAGAAATGCGTATAGGAAGGAAGTGTGTTGACTTTGTTAACCTATCAACGATCACCCATATCGCATCATGATGACGGCTTGTTTTCGGTAGTCCGACAATAAAATCCATCGATATATGCTCCCATTTCCACTCGTGACTGTAACGGTTGTAAAAGTCCCGGACGGCTTCGATGCTCCACTTTAACCTGGCGACAAGTAAGACACCTTGCAACGTGGTGGCTATCTCCCTCTTCATATTACTCCACCAATATTGACGTCGTACATCACGGTACATCTTGGTTCCTCCCGGGTGGATGGTGAATTTTGTGCGGTGCGCCTCATTTAAAACTTCTTGCTTCAATTCGGATATGTCCGGAACGCATAACCTCCTTGAAATCGACCCCACCATCGAGCTTACTCGCCACTCGAGTCGTTCTTTCCCGCTTCTTAGTTATTTTCTCTTGTAACCATGCATCATTCTTTTGCGCTTCTATTATTCGTCGCACCTAGAAAAGAAAATCCTAAATAACTACAGTCTAATATACGAATTAAAGGACAATCTAAATGGATAATTAAGAAATTACTTACCAGAGTGGGTTGCACCACTAAATTACTGATATAAGCCCGAGGTTCATCGATACTGAGTCTAACTTCAAAATCTTTAACTATATCAAGCATCTCCCATTCTTTAATCATTAAGCTCGCCACCGGTTGTTTGCGTCTTCCGCTTAACGCGTCTGGGCACGACGTTCACCTTACTGGATGATAGCAGATGTCGAAATGATAATCCTTCAAGAATTCCATCCATCTCCTCTGCACGCATATTTAAGTCCTTTTGATCAAAAAGATACTTTAAGCTCTTGTGATCCGAATACGATTCAAAGCTGCTCACCATAAAGATAATGCCTCCAAATTTTTAAGGCAAACACTAATTTTGCAAGCTCTAAGTCGTGAGTGGGATAATTACGCTCATGAGGTTTCAATCGCCTTGACGCGAATGCTATTGCTTTTCCACTTTGCATCAAGACGCATCCCAACCCTTGATAAGATGCATCAAGTATATACCACAAATCTTTCCCCTTCTGGCAGCAAAGAAAGTATCTTGGGGCTTCCGTTAATCGCTTCTTCAATTCGAGAGAGAAAGCACGCTTTCAATTTTCATTCCATTTAAAAGAAGTGCCCTTCTTGGTCAAGTTAGTCAACGGCCTTGCTAATTTAGAGAATCCCTCAATGAACCTTCTATAATAACCACTAATCCGAGAAAAGCGCAGACTGTCACATTGGTGGTTTGCTCCCAATTTAACACTGCCGACTTTCGATGGATCTACCGACACTCCTTTTTCCGATACTACGTGCCCTAAAAACTTTACTTCATTCTTCCAAAAGTCACATTTTGAAGCTTTGCATACAACCCGATTGTCCTTTAGAGTCACGAAGAGCTATTCGGAGGTGTTGACATGATCTTCTTGCGTCTTGGAGTAAATTAAAATATCATCTATGAACACAATCACGAATCGGTCCAAATACGGTTTGAAGACCCTGTTCATGAGATCCATAAATCTTCTTGGAGCATTCGTTAGTCGAAGGGCATCACTAGAAATTCATAATGGCGTGCCGTGCATTGAGTCCTAAAGCGAGTTTTGGATACATCTTCATCTCTAATCCTCATCGATGATATCCAGACCGTAGGTCTATCTTTGAAAAATATTTAGCTCCCTTCAACTGATCGAATAAATCATTTATCCTCGGCAGCGGGTACTTGTTCTTGATAGTCGCCTTATTAAGTTGACGGTAATCGATGCATAGCCTCAAAGAACCATCCTTCTTTCTTACAAATAATATGGGTGCACCCCACGGCGATGTACTAGCCCTAATGAAGCCTTGGTCTTGGAGCTGCTGAAGTTGCTCCCTTAATTCTCTCAATTCAACAGGTGCCATACGGTATGGTGCTCTAGAGATTGGTGCGGTCCCAGGTACCAAATCGATTGTAAAATCCACATCTCTCTTTGGCGGTAATCCAGGGATATCTTGAAATACTTCTGGAAATTCATTAACAATCGAAATTTGTTCCACTCCTTGAGGTTCAACTTCCGAGATGGCTGACAAACTAATCGGTGCTCCCTTCCTTCGCGTCCCATGGAATTGTAACGGTGCTCGCCCATCGATATTTAATATGACCATCTTCTTAAAACAATCAATTTTTGCCCGATATAAAGATAACCAATCCATTCCCAATATAATATCGTATTCTCGCATCGGCATAACAATGAGATTAGGTGGTAAATTTACGTTCTCGATCATGATCGGACAGATTTACAAACGACTTAGGTCCATTTGAATTACCAAGGGGTTTGTTCTACTGTTAACTTTTTGTCTAAGGGAGTAGGAGATAACCCAATCGAGCATAAAAGGCAGTAAGAAATAAATGAATGTGATGCTCCAGAGTCAAATAATGCTCTAGCTAAAGATGAATAAATGACGATGGTACCTTCGACTACATCGCCGCTAGCCTCGATGTCAGGCTGAATAATGTCATCTGTTGGCGGTGCTGGATCCTCATATAAGGGTGCGGCATTATCATAAGTCTGGGTCGCTCCATCCTCAAACTGTGTTGAAACATCATAACTTTGAATTGAGCCCTCATATTGTTGCGCCAAGTTATCGTACGGCTGCACTGTGTCATCTCTCGACTGTACTAGGGCGTAGACTCGGCCTTGAGCTTGTGGTCGTGGTGCTTGAACTCCCTGCCTCGACTGCTGGTATTGCTGAGGTTTAACCTGTGACGGCTTGAGGTGGTCTCTGATATACCGATGAAGGTCCTTGCTGTGGTGGCCTCGAGTATGATGTAGCGCCTCTGTGGATATGGGCGAGGTGGTCTCGAGGAAGGCTGTGATGCGGAAGGATGTAGTGGAGGTCGTTGAGACATAGGACGGCGACGTCTGTTCATTCGGGGAGGCTCGAAAGGCGATGTGAAGGTCCCGACCTTTGTGGATATTGAGTGCGCCGTGGTCCGGAACAAAACGAGAAGTGTGGCCCTCGAGTCCACAATTATAGCAAAATCCGGAAAATCGTGGTGCGAGGAAGTCTTTGTTGTCGGTCGGCCATCGATGTCGATGTTGTTCTCTCGTCTCTTAGCATTTGCATCATGCTTGGGATCAGTAGATATATGTGTAGCGGTTCTAGCACCACTCTTTACGTCCTTCCTCGATCACGATTCTTCCAATATTCGTTGATGTCTTTCTCCACCGCTAGGGCACGCTCTAACACTTGGCATAGGTCTTATGTACGAAAGGGGCTAATCGGCTACTGAATAGATGCTCTCGAGACCCTCCTCAAATTTTTGTGCCTTCAGGGTTTCATCGAGACACCGGAAAAGTTGCAAATCGCGATAGCTCAGTAAACTTAGCATCATCGGCGCACCGTCATATCACCCTGCTCCAATTTCATAAATTCTCTGCCTTTTGATTTTTCACATACAAGGAAAGTATTTATCATCAAACTTCTCACAAAGCGGGTCCCAGTCCGGACTTCAACTCTCGGGTTCATCCTAACAATTGAATCCCACTAATGGTTTGCCTCCCCTTCTAGCATGTAAATAGCCAATTCTGTTTTTTGGTATTCATCACACCTCATAACTGTGAAAATCTTATCAATCTGTTTCTTCCAAACTTCGGCCTCAGATAGGTCAGGCCCACCCTTAAATACAGGCGGCCTCTGTCTTTTGAACCTTTCCAATAAATTTCCTATCCCACCGTTAGCTACGTGAACAGTTTGGGTTTGACCTTGCGCTTGAGTTTGTCCTCCCGCTTGAGTCTGTCTTATCTGATAGCCCACAAGAGCCGTAAGATCACTTATGGCCCTAAGAATTCCACCCATAAGTGACCCATTTTCGTGGTATCGGGACCAGGGAGCTCGATGTGGCTCGATGTCTATATTTTGATCCGCCATAATCTATGATTAATTTAAACATGTAAGCTTAGTGTATAATAACCAAGGTAGGTTGTAATAACTAAATTGAATTCTAAGTATCATTAATGGAGTGCATACTATTTAAGGTCTAAAGGAGCATGAAGAATATATTGGATTGCAAGAATATTTGATGATCCAAAGAATAACACATGAAGATTAAGAGAATTCAAGAAGTGACATGTATCAAAGTTGTAGTGCAGAAAATTCAGATTCTTAGGATACTATTCCCGCTAAAGTTTCTGATATTTATAAGTGTTAGATTGATCTGAAAATTTTATGAGGATACACATATGAGTCTAATATAATTCTGTAAAATTTCAGCCTAATACAAAGTCTAAAATTTTTCTAAAATTCGGATAATTAGGTCTGTCCAGAAACAAACAATTTCTGACTAGTATACGCATAACTTAATATTGGTAAAGGATAAACCTATATTTACATTTTTGAATTATTTTTACTGAAACTAAACTTGTTAACCTACGACTGAGATTTTGAATCAACTTAAAAGGAGTTTTAATTAATTAGTTATGACTTTTGCAAGTTAAGTAATTTCTGCTTACTATTGCTGTCCAATTTAGTGTAGTATGCTAAAAATTCTTAAAAATTCCTTAAAGTCCAGATTTGGGTTATTAGTTCAATGTCAAGTCTAAATAAGATTATATATGATGTCAACATAATACAATGATCCCTAAATTTATATTTCTATTTTTTTCTATCATAAAAGTAAAGAGATTTATGTTTGGTTCATTAATTCTAAAGACAACCCTAGGTCCACAATTTTTAATCTAACTGGCTCGATACCAAACTGTCACACCCCGAAATTCGGGTACCAAAATAAGGTATTCAGGACCGAATCCCAAGGTGTGAATTATGATATGATGACATTTATTACATTCTAGCTGATTCAACCAATATTCAACATAATCTAAAGAAAATACAACTAAATATTTATTAAACTCAACTCTTTGATAGTTGTTCATTTCTACATCGAAATTTAATTATAAACTAAACCTAATTAACAAGAAAACTGAATTGAAATAAAACTAAACAAATTTTCTAGAAAATAACATTAATAGTAGAGGCCCGCCTTCGTAGTATTCCAGCTCTTCACCTGTACATTTTATTTTAGTAGGATGAGCATAACAGCCCAGTAGGGTCATTTCTTACCCAAAATTCAATATGTTCAGGTAATATTACTTTTATAACAATGAAGGAAAAATAAATACAGATAATGAGAATGTAACAAAAGAAAATGCAATGCATGTAATATTTCCATGAATACTTGTAACATTTAAATTATTTCTTACAACACCGTACCCAAGTGGATGGTCACGTTGCATTAACGCCCATGCACTGGTACCTCTGGTGAGGGACCCATTTACACGTTAGTGGTGGACCTCTTGCTCGGTTGTACATTAGACGTATGTCCACGCACACAATTGTACTCATACGCAGGTACACAAAGAAGACTCAATGGATCCGGTGGGTTCTAGGGTCTTTCACCCAAGGGACACAATTGCCCTATTTCTTTGGCTTTAGGGTCTCTCACCCAAGGGACACGATCGCCCTACTTGCTGATACAATTATACATATCTTTTTACAATTAAATAATCAATAAATGAACATGAATAACATGAACAATTTTAATATCAACAAAATTAAAAATTAACAATTTAATAAACTCAATTCTACACTATAATGCAAGTTCGAACGATATGCATAATTTTGTTAAAATATCAGGTTCTACATGAGCTCCACCCTTGAGAAATAAATCTCACATTGAGAAGATGGGGCCTACTAAAATTCATAGTTATTTCACATTCTCAGCTCAAATTTTTGGTGGTCCACCATTAAAAGTTGGTTCATCAATTTGGACGATTAAATTTACCGTACAAGCATTTCATGATGGACGGTTGAGAGTCACCACCATATTAAGAATGGCAGTAGACTATCATGATAGTGTTATTTAATAAAGAGGCAGAGTGTGGAAATAAATCCATACAACAAACTGAGTATTTGGTGTCACTCAAATTAATAATTTAAAAATGCAGGTATATGTGAATCTTTACTCCACAGAATCTAAAGGGTTATGACCATTTGCACAAACCAAAGCTGTTGGTTCATTTCTAGAATTCATACAGCAACTCCAATGCTCCACCATTCATTTCTTCATAAAAATGGGAAAGCTACTCGCGCAAGTAGGATTTGAATCCTACTCGTATGTCACGTGTCACACAAGCCACGTGTGTGATATCTAATCCGTTCATCTGAGAGGTCATGTTTTCTATGTTCCCTTAACTAAAAATTTGAACGTTAAACTAATTAAGTGGACCATACTTGTAAGTTGAATAAGGAACATTGTTAGCCTTCATTCATTCATGGTGTGCCTAAGAAAAATAGACAGACTGTGCTCTTTTTATTTATTATTATTATATATATTTTTTTGCTATTTGGGCACGTCAAAGATGTGGATTACATAGTAGATTTTCAGACTTACACACGTGTGTTATGTTCCGCATGTAGCGACGAGTAAGATTGTAGTCATACTGGCATATCTCGTACTAACAGAGTCCCTTAAAATAAAAAGATTTCTAGTACAATCGGTTGGAAACATTACGGTCCATTAAGTAAATAACTTCTAACCTTTAATATATATGAAAAATCTAACCCATTCACTAGGTTTATTGAACAATTAGGAACACTTACAAAAAAAAATACACTTATATTCACTCATTAAATGAATAATACCATTTATCAACAGTTATAAGTTATTTTCTATTTTTGAGGATACCCGACTAGTATATAGGAATAATTTTTCATATATGTGATCTTCATGTTGTTTAGATGTATTGGAAGGGTTGAAATTTGTATAAACTTAGTATGTCATAAATCTATTGGTGGGTGGACCGTAACTTGTGGTCCAACTTAATGGACTTGAAACATTCTCCATTAAAGTAGGTTCTCATGGTGCATCCTCTGACATCTCATGAGGAGTCGTTTGGTACTCTGGCAGAGTATGACGATTGACACGCATGCACTCAGAAATTGTAATTGTGGCACATGATAACACAAATACTTTTATAAATTAAATTATAGCTTCAGATAAATTGTTTATTTATTTATATTTTTTTTTAAAATCTTATATCAGAATTTAAATTAGTATGAATTGAAAGTTTAATTTAACATCAAGTTAAGATTTTGATTTAAATAATTTAATAATTATCTAAATTAAATCATATAAAACCTTAATACTTAAAATTTAGACTTATAACAATTTAATTTGACCAAAGGGATTTTAAAACTTCTAAATCAAAATACAAATTTAATAAAATTATTCTTATCTATTTATTATATATATATATATATATAATATGTATATTTTTAATTTAGAATAAATTTAATTAGTATTTATTCTAACCAACTAATTTAAATTAATTACTCTAACTCGATTTATGGTATAAATCTTAACACTTAATTTTGGAGGAGAATTACCCACATAATAATCACTACAATAATATTCCTATTAAAATCTTTGGAATAATAAAAATAATAATTAACTGAAAATATTAAATTAGAGATAAGATCACCTACCTCAAAGTTGATGATCCGCCCCGCACAAATCTCTCTCTCTTGATCTCTAGGGTTCTCACTCTCCTCTATATTTTTTGATTGATTCTTGATTCTTTCACTTTTTTTTTTTTTAATTTTATAAATGGATGCGTGATGAAAATGGATGTGTAGATTACGGGACGGTTTCAATTAGTGGGAGGTTTCGGCGCCCATTACCTTACGAAAAGGAAGGAGAACAGAGAACGTGGTTTAGTCGGCGTGCGAAAGGTATAACTTATTTATTTTTATTTCTTTAGATCTGGTAGGTCCCACTAGCAATAGTATAAATCTAATCCGTCCATCATCTCAGCCAAGCAAAGAGAAGATGTAAGGCCAAAAATGAGAATGATCCAAAACTCAGGTGGGCCACGCATAAGTCAACGGTGGGGTTAGTTTCCACTAAAAAAGTGGGTTGTTACATTTGGAGGGATCTTTGGATGTCACACCCAGTTGGCCCAGTTTTTCTGAGGGGTCCCTGACCTTCAGCTTCGCCAAGCTAGGCCCACAGAGAGCTCACCATCAGTTGAATCTAACCAAATACATTTGTCCTCAGCGGAGGAGGTACAAATACTTTCCATTAAAACAAAATCAATGGCATACTGCGGAAGAATGCCCCTAATTATGGGAAGAGAAGACCAGCCCGTCGGCCCTATCAGATCTCGCACATTGGTGGGCTGGAGCGCTGGAGAGTTAGGCGGACGAGACTCGTCCAATCTTGGATTGGTCCTAGCCCCGTCCAAACATCTTTCCAGAAATCAACTCACATGTAAACACGTGTGTCAATATGGCACACACATCCACAGATCAAGTTTTTCATCTACACCGGCACAATAATTACATCATCTGCCAGTTACTTTACTCGTCAGGTGGGCCACAACAGAAAAGAAAAAGGTGGTTGAATTTTATTTTATTGTCCTAGCCGCGCGCCCATTTGTTATGTATGTTGTAGCTCCCTCTAAACTGTGAAATTACCTTTGTTTTAGACCAGATAATCAAAACAGTTAAGCCTAACTGATTAAGAGATTTGATCTCGCGTAGGTGTTTCAAATTGACACGTGTACCATGATACGAATGTGTATAGCAAACCTCTTATTTGTAATAATTGTTATTGACTGGTACGAGAGTTTGTAAAAAAATTACTTATAAGATTTTTTCTCACGTCAATGCATGTAACCTTCGTTGTGTCCATATGGTGAATTAGGCAACATCACCTTTTTACGGGAAAGAGAGATAAAAACCTAAGAAGTGGACGACGTAAGTAGCGATGATAATGATGTCCACCGTTGGAACCGTCCTAGGGTCCAGCGTGTGTTTATTTGCCATCCAACCTGTTCATAGGCTCACATAGATCTTGGGGGGGGGGGGGGGGGGTTGATATATATATATATATATATATTTATTTTTATTTTTTATAAAGGTCA